>CM038640.1:33353749-33478749 GCA_021554675.1 Leuciscus idus | reverse complement strand
ATGCAGTAACCTGTTTTGACCAGAAGAGGTCAGGCTATCTCAAATAAACTTGGCTTTCTTTCTGTTCTTTTATATGTATTAACCTAAAAGTGAATGCTAAAAATGGTAATGTTTAAATGCAAACGCAAACAGAATACAAAACGGTGTCAAAGTGCATTTTTATGATGTAGTGTCTTGAACATTCCCATCGCCAGCACAGTAGAGCATAGGACAAGTAGGGGAATTGGATTCTGGGAACAAAACAGGTCTGGCTACGTGCTTGTGTGTGTGTGTGTGTGTGTGTGTGTGTGTGTGTGTGTGTGTGTGTGTGTGTGTGTGTGTGTGTGTGTGTGTCTCTGTATCTTTAATCTGATCACAGACACTGGCTGAATGGAAAGGAACGAGTGGACACATGCTGGAAACAGATGCTCTACAGATCTGAGAATCTGATTATGACTGTTTTTGGTGCAAGACATTGAACAAAAAAGTGCTGAATATGATGCTATAAAAGTGATATGAGACACTTGCCAGATTCTGATGCACCTTCATCTGGGGTTTCTTTTTTTTTATCTGCAAAGAATAAAAAAAGTAAGACATTAGAAACCAAAAGCTGCATTGGAGAGGGAATAATTATTTTGATTATAGCTATAAACGATGCCAACAGTGCTACATCTGTCTCATGAGAGAAATAAGGAATATTAATAAGAAGAAGAAATTGTTCATTTGGACAGAATACTTGTACCTTTCTTCTTGATTTTCCTGGCGCCGCTGCTCTTGGGTCTCTTTGAAGCCATGTCTGTCAGTCAGTTTGTAAGATTTCAGTGGGATATCATGGGATATTCATCTGAAGCTGTAAAACAGAGTATATGAGTGGAATAGAATAACACTATCACAGTTTGAACACAGTGTGTAAATGTACAGTATGCATGAAGTACGCTTGATGACCTATTAATCTGCTGAAATGCACTGTGCTCTACACACATCTGGATACAAATAAAAGGTGTTTTTATTTCTGAGCTCATAACTGGACATGGTATGAAAACAATTCTGTTTAAATTGAATTGGATTCTGTTACATACTGCACTTTGGGGGAAACATACAACATAGTATACAACATATACATATACATACACTTGTGCAACCGAGAAAAACACATGGGCGACATCTGGTGGAGAAACATTATTTGACAAACAGTTTAATTTTAGGCTGTATCAGAAATCGCACACTTCACTACTATAGACGAAAAACAGTACGGCTGCGTCAGAAATCTCATATATATATACTTGTTTTGAATAAGTAATTACTTCACAACTGCTAAAAAAGTATGTGAGTGTGTGTAGTATGAATGTACATTCTCCATGATGTCATTATCATGTGACCCACCGTTTTGTATTAACCTCCTTTTATTCATTGGATAAAATCCATAAATGTAATTATACAAAAAGTAAACCCCGCTTTGACATCTTCAAACAAGAATTGAATTTGTACTTTAATACAATTTCAATGTCTGTAAATAAGAAAGCTATAAAAACATCTAGAATTTGTGCCGTGTTTAATATTCTTTCATAATATGCTTTTATTCATTTTTGTGGCCCCTCTTGTGTATATATATTTTTTCTTTTCTTTCTTTTACATCTCTTGGCAAATAATTTCCAATAGGTAAATTAGGCTTCTTTATATTTTTTTCTTGTTGATTATTGAACTATAACTTGTTTATTGTCTGAAAGTTTGTCTGTCTTTGTACCTTATGCTAAAATTTAAAATAAAAAATAAAATAAAAATACAAATACAAATGATGAATCTCGCCAGTAGTTATCCGGGGGCTTTTTGCCTTCTCTTTCATGAGGACTGGGAATTCGGACATACTTCTCTTGTCAAATACTGTTTTTCGCCGACTATATAGTATGGAAGTATGCGATTTTTGTCTTAGTCTTTTAAAATGTGTAACTTCTTTTTGCTTTCAAACATGACTTGCAAAAAGTCTCAGATTACAGGATCATATTTTTATAATTTTTTTTACATTTATAAGAATTCTGTAAAATGAAATTCATTAAACACACAGAACTACCTGATTTAAATGTGATTTAAAGGGATAGTTCTCCCAAAAATGAACATTCTGACAGTTGACGGCACCCATTGACTTCTATAGTATTTATTTTTCCTAGTATGGAAGTCAATGGGGTCCATTAACACTCTGGTCACCAACATTCTTCAAAATATCTTATTTTGTGTTCAACTGAAGAAAGAAACTCTTACAGGTTTGGAACAACATGAGGGTGAGTTTTTTATACTTCATTACTTCATTTTATAATTAATGACATAATTTGCATTTTTGGGTGAACTATCCCTTTAAATAAAAGTCTGCACTGTTACAGCGATGGTATCAGAAGGGAATACCATGGTACTGAATGATTACAGTATACATATACCATGGTATATATAATTTGTGAATTTAAACGTAGCATAAACAGATAAAAGCCCAAAACTGGTAAATACATTGTCCCTCGTAACTTAACGTACACATGCGAGCGATCATTACGATTTACCACATTGTTTTTAAATATATAAATAATCTTAGTATGATTCTTAAACCTTACCTCTTAATAATATTAATAATAAAGCTTTATGGTGTCACTTTAAAGAGTAAAAACAATATTCCGAGTAAACAGCGTGAAATGTCTCCAAGCATCCGGAATTACAGACGGTTACTATTGGTTACAAAGGCGGAGACTCGTGTGATTGACAGACCGCACAGCCAATCCTCGCGTTGTTTAGTGGTAGCCCCGCCCCCTTCACCTGTTGACTTGCTGGCACTGAGCGCGTCTGAAACACAACGCGGTTCATTTCAGTGGAAATTCGCTTTTAATTCGAATTGATTTCAGATTTTCATCGACTTTATGGAAGTTATCTCAGAATAAAGACATAAATGTGCTCATCTCTCGCCGCTTGAGAACTAATTGACGCCGTTGCCATCTGCTGTAATTGGTGAGTGACTGATGAAATTATGATTTATTGAGCTAATTCTGCTTAAAATACTGTCAACAGCTGCATTTGGTTTATTTTAGCATGTAATGCTTTGATTTCCAGACCTCTGCTCCGTTTAAACGGCGATAAAACACATCAGGTCGTTATTGAAGCCCATTTACACCAAAATATAAATAAATTATGACATAAAAAGTCGAAATTATGACATACTAAAACTTAGTATGTCAAATGTTAGTTAGTGTCCCATAATATTCACTTAGTATGTCATAATTATGACTTTTTGTGTCATAATTGTGACTTTTTATATCATAATTATGACTTAATATGTCATAATTTCGAGTTTCTATGTCATTTTACAAAAGCATGATTTTATATGTGCCAGAAATCCTTTCAAATGTGAGTAACCGTGATTTACTGGCATCACAAGGTGTTGTAGTGTCTGATGGCACAGGTATGATGAGGTCACGGGTATGATGAGGTCACATGACGAGTGTCAACTCCTGAATATTTGGTTCATGTTGTTGCATAAGGCATTATGTCTGTTTTTACATGTTACAAAAAAAACTCTCCTAAAGTAAAAAATATCACCTCCAGGAAGCAAATAGTCATTCATGCTGGAAGCCATGTCAGATGACGAGTGTCACGTGACTCAGTCAGACTCAGGAATGTGGATCAATTAATCAGAAGGTGAGCTGGATTCAGTCCATCAGTCTTTGAGAAGTTGAAGAGCAACATTACTGCACGTCTACACCATATTTGTATTAATACTGTCAAGAACTTCTCTCTTCCGGGGTGGAATGTGGCATTTTGAGTTTATATCCACGTTAATATGATCATGTGAAGTTTCAGTGATGTTTTACAAAGCTCATATATGTTCTCTCTGCTAGATTTATATATGCTGATATACGCCGGCTAGATATCGCTGGTTTCCAGCATGAATGACTATTTGCTTCCTGGAGGTGATCTTTTTACTTTAGGAGAGTTTTTGTGTAACATGTATAAACAGACATAATGCCATATGTAACAACATGAACCAAATATTCATATGAAACAGCATATACCATGACAACAATAAGTGTAATTTGGTGTAAAAATGCCCAAAATATTATATATATCGTGATTAATCGGATCTAACATAAAAGTTTCTGTGTGTGTGTGTGTGTATATATATATAATATTTTATTGAACAATAACACCAAAAACTGATTATTAAAAGTTACTATTTTTTTTTATCTAACCAACTATAATGTAAATTTTGTGTCCTAATTTTATTTAATTTTTTTATGAGTGTAATCAGTACATTTAAAATAATTATCATTCTGGCTATTTTTTTTTTTTTTTTTATAAAACAAATTGAAATGAATATGACCTATAAAAGCACATTAAATACAAAAGCTGCTGTAAATAATGCACAGAATATCATCATCATAACACTATAAATGATCTGCTAGAATACACACAAGCAAAGTGATGAAATAGACTTATCCTATATCCATAGTTCATCCTGAATCCGATCTTGGATCCTACATAAGCAACTTGGCATTTTATCGTATGTGCTTTAGGTACGGAAAAGAAAGAAATGTGAATGCTGTTCTCCATGATGATGATTGCACTGGTGTTTCAGACATGGACGACTCCAGCGAGGCTTATTTATGCATTAATGATCCCAACGGAAACTGTTCCGAATCCCACGCTGTCCTGGATCCGGTGGAGGAGGAGGAGGAGGAGGAGGAGGAGGAGGAGGAGGAGGAGGAGAAGTTCAGGAGGAAGCTGAAGTATTTCTTCATGAACCCCTGTGACAAATACACCGCTCGCAGAAGAAAACCCTGGAAACTGATCCTGCAGCTCCTTAAAATCGCTGTGGTCACCATTCAGGTACTGTAGGAGAGTCACACTCAGGTACTGTAGGAGAGTCACACTCAGGTACTGTAGGAGAGTCACACTCAGGTACTGTAGGAGAGTCACACTCAGGTACTGTAGGAGAGTCACAGTCAGGTACTGTAGGAGAGACACACTCAGGTACTGTAGGAGAGTCACACTCAGGTACTGTAGGAGAGTCACACTCAGGTACTGTAGGAGAGTCACACTCAGGTACTGTAGGAGAGTCACAGTCAGGTACTGTAGGAGAGACACACTCAGGTACTGTAGGAGAGACACACTCAGGTACTGTAGGAGAGTCACACTCAGGTACTGTAGGAGAGTCACACTCAGGTACTGTAGGAGAGTCACAGTCAGGTACTGTAGGAGAGTCACACTCAGGAGAGTCACACTCAGGTACTGTAGGAGAGTCACACTCAGGTACTGTAGGAGAGTCACACTCAGGTACTGTAGGAGAGTCACAGTCAGGTACTGTAGGAGAGTCACACTCAGGTACTGTAGGAGAGTCACAGTCAGGTACTGTAGGAGAGTCACACTCAGGTACTGTAGGAGAGTCACAGTCAGGTACTGTAGGAGAGTCACACTCAGGTACTGTAGGAGAGTCACAGTCAGGTACTGTAGGAGAGTCACAGTCAGGTACTGTAGGAGAGTCACACTCAGGTACTGTAGGAGAGTCACACTCAGGTACTGTAGGAGAGTCACAGTCAGGTACTGTAGGAGAGTCACAGTCAGGTACTGTAGGAGAGTCACAGTCAGGTACTGTAGGAGAGTCACACTCAGGTACTGTAGGAGAGTCACACTCAGGTACTGTAGGAGAGTCACACTCAGGTACTGTAGGAGAGTCACAGTCAGGTACTGTAGGAGAGTCACACTCAGGTACTGTAGGAGAGTCACACTCAGGTACTGTAGGAGAGTCACACTCAGGTACTGTAGGAGAGTCACACTCAGGAACTGTAGGAGAGTCACACTCAGGAACTGTAGGAGAGTCACACTCAGGTACTGTAGGAGAGTCACACTCAGGTACTGTAGGAGAGTCACACTCAGGAACTGTAGGAGAGTCACACTCAGGTACTGTAGGAGAGTCACACTCAGGTACTGTAGGAGAGTCACAGTCAGGTACTGTAGGAGAGTCACAGTCAGGTACTGTAGGAGAGTCACACTCAGGTACTGTAGGAGAGTCACACTCAGGAACTGTAGGAGAGTCACACTCAGGAACTGTAGGAGAGTCACAGTCAGGTACTGTAGGAGAGTCACACTCAGGAACTGTAGGAGAGTCACACTCAGGAACTGTAGGAGAGTCACACTCAGGAACTGTAGGAGAGTCACACTCAGGAACTGTAGGAGAGTCACAGTCAGGTACTGTAGGAGAGTCACACTCAGGAACTGTAGGAGAGTCACACTCAGGAACTGTAGGAGAGTCACACTCAGGTACTGTAGGAGAGTCACAGTCAGGTACTGTAGGAGAGTCACACTCAGGTACTGTAGGAGAGTCACAGTCAGGTACTGTAGGAGAGTCACACTCAGGTACTGTAGGAGAGTCACACTCAGGTACTGTAGGAGAGTCACACTCAGGTACTGTAGGAGAGTCACACTCAGGTACTGTAGGAGAGTCACAGTCAGGTACTGTAGGAGAGTCACAGTCAGGTACTGTAGGAGAGTCACAGTCAGGTACTGTAGGAGAGTCACAGTCAGGTACTGTAGGAGAGTCACAGTCAGGTACTGTAGGAGAGTCACAGTCAGGTACTGTAGGAGAGTCACACTCAGGTACTGTAGGAGAGTCACACTCAGGTACTGTAGGAGAGTCACAGTCAGGTGTGATGGTTAAGCAGAATAAACAGCTTTAAAATGGCTGCTTTCTCCTGTGTGTGTGTGTGTGTGTGTGTGTGTGTGTAGCTGGTGTCGTTTGGTCTCAGTAATCAGATGGTGGTTCAGTTTAAGGAGGAGAACCTCATGACGTTCAGGCATCTGTTCCTGAAGAACTTCAGCAGGAGCAGCGCGAACACACACGCCGTTTACACACAGCACGACGTCTACACACACATCACGTACACCGTGGAGCAGGTGAGAATATACAAATGTTTATGTTTAGAAGTTGCCAAAAGAAAAAGAAGCAAAAACGTGGTTTTTTTTTTTTATATACATTTATACTTCAATGTTGCCAAAAGATGGGAAAAAAAATATTTTAAATTGCATGCCATATAGTGTATAAATATTTATATTTGAAAGTGCACAAAAGATTAGATAAAATTGTGCAGATGTATTTAAATTGCATGACGTATATAAATATTAATATTTCAAAGTGCACAAACCAAACAAAAATTTATTTTAAATTGCATGCCATACATTATATTCATATTTATATTTAGAAGTTGCAAAAGAAAAAGCTAAATATTATTTTTAGAGTTGCTAAAAGATGCACAAGTGTTTTTTTAAATTGCATGCCATATAAGTGTATAAATATTGAAATATAAGATTAGATATAAATTGCACAGATGTATTTCAATTACATGCCGTATATAAATATTTATATTTAAATGTTGCCAAAAGATGGAAAATAATGTATTTTAAATTGCATGCCATACATTATATAAATATTTATATTTAGAAGTTGCAAAAGAAAAAGAAGCAAAAACGTATTTTAAATTGCATGCCATATATAAGTATTTTTTTTGAGTTGATAAATATAAATTTATATGAAGCCTAAATATAATAAGTTATATTTTAAAGTGCATTTAAAAAGATTAGATTAAATTGCAAAAAATGCATATTAAATTGGATTCCATGTAAATATTAATATTATATATATATATAATTATTTGTGTGTGTAGATCCTTGATGTCAAGTCAAGCTTAAACAAATGCATCTTTCACACTGGCCTCAAGTTCAAGATTCTCAAAAAAATTAAATCATAAAATCATATTTTGTAATTTTCCCCCCTTGCAGTTTCTAATGTTGCCGAGCATAACGGTGGGCAACCATGAGTATGAGAAGAGCGGTGAGGTCTACACTCCTCTCAGCATCTGTCAGCAGTTCTACCACAACGGCAGCCTCTCACCAGCCAACGAGAGCTTCCGCATCGACACTCATGTGGATGAAGGTGTGTGTGTGTGTGTGTGTGTGTGTGTCGTGACGAGAACGTGCTCAAACACCTTCACATGTACAGAACCAATCCTGCGTCTTCTGTTGGTTTCTTCCAGAGTGTTCGCTGATTTACCCACGACAGCCCTTCTCAACTCTCACAGCAAACCCACTCAACTTCACTCTGCACTTCGAGAGGTAGCGCCTCTAGAGAAAACATGTAGAACGCAGGGTTGTTATTATTAACTAAAACCAAAACTAACCAAAAAAAATTATATATATATATATATATATATATATATATATATATATATATATATATATATATATATATATATATTGTAAAAATACTGTATATATTTTCAGTATTTGAAATAAAATACAATAAACTTCTTTTATTTTAGAAAAAAAATTACTAAAATAAAATATATATTTATTTATTTGTTTGTTTATTTATTTATTTATTTATTCAGTATATGAAATAAAATACAATAAACTTCTTTTATTTCAGCTAGCTGCCCAGGCAAAATTAAAAAAATGTTTAAAATAACTCAAACTTAATAAAAAATATTAAATATCAAAATATTAACAAACTATAATAGTATATCAATGATACTACAAATCGCCTCTATAGAAAAGATGTTATATGATGCAGGGTTATCGTTAACTAAAAATAAAAATAAACCACAAACAATGTAAAAATCTGTATTTAATTGAAATTGAAATAAAATACAATACATTTATTTTATTTCAGCTATTTCTATTAATAAATCTACTAAAACTTAATAAATCTATTAAATATCAAAATATTTACAATAATAGTATATCAATGATACTTTATATGTGATTTTGTTGTGTACTAGTATATTGTATATATTGTATATTGAATATTGTATGTTTTCAGTATGTTTAGTTTATTGTTTTAATGTTTTTTATTATGTTTAATGTTTAATTTATGTTATTTATGCATTTACTTTTTACTTCTATTTCCTTTTCTGTGTAATGCGCTTTGAGAAGTAACATTTAAAGGCGCTATATAAAATAGTTTTTTATTATTATACTAAAAAAGCAGTGTATTACATCAAATATGTATGTAAATATTACACATACTTTAGTACAGATCTTTAGAAAAAGCCCAAATGTAAGTTTGTTGAATCAGTGTGTGTGTGTGTGTGTTTGCGTTCGTCAGGTTGTTGGCAGTGACTGTAAAGTTCACTCTGAAATCCATTAACCTGGAGACGGTTCAGTATCACGAGCTTCCAGACTGTTACGTCTTCAACATTATGGTATGTCACATGACCTTTCAGTTATTATTACATTATTGCTCATCTCTCCGTTTCCTCTTACATTCATAAACTCATGAGTGGGATCAAGGATTCTCAGCTGGAAAAGTTTGAAGGTTTTCCCTTTATTGAACATGTGACCATCACCCTGTTTCCAGAAAAACAATTCTACATTGTTTCTCGAGCATCAAATCATCATATTAGAGTGATTTGTGAAGGATCATGTGACACTGAAGACTGGAGTAATGATGCTGAAAAATTCAGCTTTGATCACAGCAATAAATGACACTTTACTATATATTCACATAGAAAACTATGGAAGCTTGTTTCCGCCACAGAGTGAAAAATAAAAAAGGTAATTGCAACTTTTTAATCTCACAATTCTGACTTTTTTTTTTCTCCGAATTGCGTGATATAAAATCGCAATTGCAGGTTATAAAGTCAGAATTGTGTGTCAAGTCAAAATTGCGTGATATAAAGTCGCAATTGCGAGAAAAAAAAGTCAGAATTCTGACTTTATAAGACGCAATTGCGACTTTATTTCACGCAATTCTGACTTTATATCTCGCAATTCTGAGAAATAAAGTCCGAACTGCGAGATGTAAACTCGCAATTGTGAGATAAAAAGTCGCAATTATCTTTTAAAATGTTTAATTGTGTGGCGGAAACAAGCTTCCATAGAGAAACAGCGGATTTACATTGTAATAGTTTTTCTCGATCGCTTAAACACATTTCTTGAAATTATGACTCCTTTTCTCGAACCTCTAAACACAAATCCATAACTTCTCACCCATTTCCCCAAACTTCCTATTTTCTCTATCTACTCAAAACCAAACTTTGCCCTCAAACACACACACACACACACACACACACACACACTACAACACAGTCGTACACACTAGCGAGATCAATTCAAAACACTGTAATAAAAACCTCCGTTTGTCAATCAGGAATCATTCTACTGCTCAGTGTCTAATACAGTATACAACATCAATACAGCGGTGCAGATACAGGGAAATTCAACAATAAGCTTTAAGAAAAGTGTATTATCATGACACTACTGTAAAGAGATCTTGCTAGTAGATGAAAAGTGCTAGAAAAGTTCAAATACCAAATTATTGAACATGAACTTGGTTTGCTATACAATACAGTATACTGTCAATCACGGTACAGTAAAAATAAACAGATAAATTCAGCATCCTCGGCCAGATTGTATTACAGTACTGATAATGACCATATTTGCCGTAGTATATCAGTTTTTTAGTCTTCTGAAAAGTAGTCCTCTCTCAGTTCTGCAGATCTACAGTAGTCCTCTCTCAGTTCTGCAGATCTACAGTAGTCCTCTCTCAGTTCTGCAGATCTACAGTGGTCCTCTCTCAGTTCTGCAGATCTACAGTGGTCGTCTCTCAGTTCTGCAGATCTACAGTGGTCCTCTCTCAGTTCTGCAGATCTACAGTGGTCCTCTCTCAGTTCTGCAGATCTACAGTAGTCGTCTCTCTGTTCTGCAGATCTACAGTAGTCGTCTCTCAGTTCTGCAGATCTACAGTAGTCGTCTCTCAGGTCTGCAGATCTACAGTGGTCCTCTCTCAGTTCTGCAGATCTACAGTGGTCCTCTCTCAGTTCTGCAGATCTACAGTGGTCCTCTCTCAGTTCTGCAGATCTACAGTGGTCCTCTCTCAGTTCTGCAGATCTACAGTGGTCCTCTCTCAGTTCTGCAGATCTACAGTAGTCCTCTCTCAGTTCTGCAGATCTACAGTAGTCCTCTCTCTGTTCTGCAGATCTACAGTAGTCCTCTCTCAGTTCTGCAGATCTACAGTAGTCGTCTCTCAGGTCTGCAGATCTACAGTGGTCGTCTCTCAGTTCTGCAGATCTACAGTGGTCGTCTCTCAGTTCTGCAGATCTACAGTGGTCGTCTCTCAGTTCTGCAGATCTACAGTAGTCGTCTCTCAGTTCTGCAGATCTACAGTGGTCCTCTCTCAGTTCTGCAGATCTACAGTAGTCCTCTCTCAGTTCTGCAGATCTACAGTGGTCCTCTCTCAGTTCTGCAGATCTACAGTAGTCGTCAGTAGTCCTCTCTCAGTTCTGCAGATCTACAGTGGTCCTCTCTCAGTTCTGCAGATCTACAGTGGTCCTCTCTCAGTTCTGCAGATCTACAGTAGTCGTCAGTAGTCCTCTCTCAGTTCTGCAGATCTACAGTAGTCGTCTCTCAGTTCTGCAGATCAACAGTGGTCGTCTCTCAGTTCTGCAGATCTACAGTGGTCGTCTCTCAGTTCTGCAGATCTACAGTAGTCGTCTCTCAGTTCTGCAGATCTACAGTGGTCGTCTCTCAGTTCTGCAGATCTACAGTAGTCGTCGCTCAGTTCTGCAGATCTACAGTGGTCCTCTCTCAGTTCTGCAGATCTACAGTAGTCGTCTCTCAGTTCTGCAGATCTACAGTAGTCGTCTCTCAGTTCTGCAGATCTACAGTGGTCGTCTCTCAGTTCTGCAGATCTACAGTGGTCCTCTCTCAGTTCTGCAGATCTACAGTGGTCCTCTCTCAGTTCTGCAGATCTACAGTGGTCCTCTCTCAGTTCTGCAGATCTACAGTGGTCCTCTCTCAGTTCTGCAGATCTACAGTGGTCCTCTCTCAGTTCTGCAGATCTACAGTAGTCGTCTCTCAGTTCTGCAGATCTACAGTAGTCGTCTCTCAGTTCTGCAGATCTACAGTAGTCGTCAGTAGTCCTCTCTCAGTTCTGCAGATCTACAGTAGTCCTCTCTCAGTTCTGCAGATCTACAGTGGTCCTCTCTCAGTTCTGCAGATCTACAGTAGTCGTCTCTCAGTTCTGCAGATCTACAGTAGTCCTCTCTCAGTTCTGCAGATCTACAGTGGTCCTCTCTCAGTTCTGCAGATCTACAGTAGTCCTCTCTCAGTTCTGCAGATCTACAGTGGTCCTCTCTCAGTTCTGCAGATCTACAGTAGTCCTCTCTCAGTTCTGCAGATCTACAGTAGTCGTCTCTCTGTTCTGCAGATCTACAGTAGTCCTCTCTCAGTTCTGCAGATCTACAGTAGTCGTCTCTCAGTTCTGCAGATCTACAGTAGTCCTCTCTCAGTTCTGCAGATCTACAGTGGTCCTCTCTCAGTTCTGCAGATCTACAGTAGTCCTCTCTCAGTTCTGCAGATCTACAGTGGTCCTCTCTCAGTTCTGCAGATCTACAGTGGTCCTCTCTCAGTTCTGCAGATCTACAGTAGTCGTCTCTCTGTTCTGCAGATCTACAGTAGTCCTCTCTCAGTTCTGCAGATCTACAGTAGTCGTCTCTCAGGTCTGCAGATCTACAGTGGTCCTCTCTCAGTTCTGCAGATCTACAGTGGTCCTCTCTCAGTTCTGCAGATCTACAGTGGTCCTCTCTCAGTTCTGCAGATCTACAGTGGTCCTCTCTCAGTTCTGCAGATCTACAGTGGTCCTCTCTCAGTTCTGCAGATCTACAGTGGTCCTCTCTCAGTTCTGCAGATCTACAGTGGTCCTCTCTCAGTTCTGCAGATCTACAGTGGTCCTCTCTCAGTTCTGCAGATCTACAGTAGTCCTCTCTCAGTTCTGCAGATCTACAGTAGTCGTCTCTCTGTTCTGCAGATCTACAGTAGTCCTCTCTCAGTTCTGCAGATCTACAGTAGTCGTCTCTCTGTTCTGCAGATCTACAGTAGTCCTCTCTCAGTTCTGCAGATCTACAGTAGTCGTCTCTCAGGTCTGCAGATCTACAGTAGTCGTCTCTCAGTTCTGCAGATCTACAGTGGTCGTCTCTCAGTTCTGCAGATCTACAGTGGTCGTCTCTCAGTTCTGCAGATCTACAGTAGTCGTCTCTCAGTTCTGCAGATCTACAGTGGTCCTCTCTCAGTTCTGCAGATCTACAGTAGTCCTCTCTCAGTTCTGCAGATCTACAGTGGTCCTCTCTCAGTTCTGCAGATCTACAGTAGTCGTCAGTAGTCCTCTCTCAGTTCTGCAGATCTACAGTGGTCCTCTCTCAGTTCTGCAGATCTACAGTGGTCCTCTCTCAGTTCTGCAGATCTACAGTAGTCGTCAGTAGTCCTCTCTCAGTTCTGCAGATGTACAGTAGTCGTCTCTCAGTTCTGCAGATCTACAGTGGTCGTCGCTCAGTTCTGCAGATCTACAGTAGTCGTCGCTCAGTTCTGCAGATCTACAGTGGTCGTCTCTCAGTTCTGCAGATCTACAGTAGTCGTCTCTCAGTTCTGCAGATCTACAGTGGTCGTCTCTCAGTTCTGCAGATCTACAGTAGTCGTCTCTCAGTTCTACAGATCTACAGTAGTCGTCGCTCAGTTCTGCAGATCTACAGTGGTCCTCTCTCAGTTCTGCAGATCTACAGTAGTCGTCTCTCAGTTCTGCAGATCTACAGTAGTCGTCGCTCAGTTCTGCAGATCTACAGTAGTCCTCTCTCAGTTCTGCAGATCTACAGTAGTCCTCTCTCAGTTCTGCAGATCTACAGTAGTCCTCTCTCAGTTCTGCAGATCTACAGTGGTCCTCTCTCAGTTCTGCAGATCTACAGTGGTCCTCTCTCAGTTCTGCAGATCTACAGTAGTCATCTCTCAGTTCTGCAGATCTACAGTAGTCCTCTCTCAGTTCTGCAGATCTACAGTAGTCCTCTCTCAGTTCTGCAGATCTACAGTAGTCATCTCTCAGTTCTGCAGGTACTGAGAGAAGTTCGTGTAAGATAGTTCTTACACGACAGTACGTGTAAGAAGTTCTTGGCTACAAATCAATTTGCCAATTATGAGTTGTAGAGAGTACAACATGTGTTATTACTGTACACCGAATAGTTAAAGTTCTCTCATCTAAATACTGTAATTATACTGTATGTGTAAGTAGTGTAAAACCCTGTAGATCAAATTCCCTCATGATCATTCCTGTACAAGAACATCATCAACTATATTTCATCAGGAACAAATGCCCTTTGACCCCGACCCCTTCGTTTTTCTTTTCCCCTCCTCTTGCTCTTTGTCTCCCACCTGTATTCATTTTCTAAAGCACATCATCATATTTGGCCCTATTTATAATATCCTGAGATTCTGATTGGTTTGTCATTTAGTTTTTCTACTTAATGTTTAAATGTGTGCTCTTTGAGTTCACAGTGTGACACTTGAGTTCACATGGGTCAATTTTTTTAAATTGAGATGTATACATCACATGAAAGCTGAATAAATAAGCTTTCCATTGATGTGTGGTTTGTTAGGATAGGACAATATTTGGCTGAGATACAACTATTGAACATCTGGAATCTGAGGGTGCAAAAAAATCAAAACATTGAGAAAATCTCCTTTAAAGTTGTTCATTTATGTTCACGATTGTGCTGCATTCACTCACACAAATACATGTTTTATATATTTACGGTAGGAAATTTACTAAATATCTTCATGGAACATGATCTTTACTGAATATCCTAATGATTTTTGGCTTAAAAGAAAAATGGATAATTTTGACCCATACAATGTAAGGTTGGCTATTGCCACAGATATACCAGTGCGACTCGAGACTGGAGACGTGATCCAGATATACCCGTGCGACTCGAGACTGGAGACGTGATCCAGATATACCCGTGCGACTCGAGACTGGTGACGTGATCCAGGGTCACATATTATGTGTTTGTGTTTTCTGAATGAGAACCTGTGAGACTTTTGCAGAAAAATGGGAACGTGTGTGAAAACACGTCTTTGTTTTGGAGAACTGAATGAACGATTTGGGAAATTGGGCCAACTACTCCAGTTATAGTGTGTTAGCAATCGAGGAAAACTGTAATATTTCACAATATTTCTGTTTTTACTGTAATTTTAATAAAATGCAGCTTTGTTGAGCATAACAGACTTCATTTAAAAACTTTAATTCTTAATGATTCCGAACGTTTGAACGCTAGTGTAAATAAAAATAACGTCTGGTTTGTGTGTGTGTGTGTGTGTTTTTAATGAGCAGATCACCTTTGACAACAAGCCTCACAGTGGGAGAATCGGGATTGACCTGGACAACGATGTGCAGATCAATGAATGCAGTGACTGGACCGTGACTGGTGCATGTGAGTCTTTCCCATGATTCTCCACTGTTTACAAATACCCCTTTTTTTCATTCAAGATTAATTTCTGTTGTGCAAAACACTTAGGGCCTGTCCCAATACCTCCCCTTACCCTAGATATCTGCCCTAACCCTTGTTTTTGACCGTTCTCGTGTAGGGTAGGGTGTCCCAATACTCTAAAGAGCAAGGGGGAGTGCTATTCTCCCCTTAAAATCAACCCTCAAAACATAGTGCGGTCCGATGCAGGCTTAAAACGAAGTGGAAGATGAAATTACCCAGAATACCTTGCGGACTCAGCAAGCCGGTAATTTTTTTTAAAGAAGATGGCGGATACCGCTGGAAAGGAACAATTGAATTTTAAGTATATTTTCGCAAATAAGCATGTTAAAATTTCGAAATATGTTGGAATATGTTAGTTTGATGCACATCCAATGGACTGTTAAGTTTTGAACACTAATGTTAGAAAATATTTCACGAAGCTATCTATCTGACGATGTTCATGATATCTGCCGAGTGCTTCGAGAGAGTCTGCCCATCAAATATACATCTTATCTGGGTAGTTCATCTAATTTTATTTTCGATTTTGGCTTCCAAGGATTATAAAAAGAAGATGTGAGGTAAAACGATTAAAAACTAGCCGCGTTCGTCTAGTGTTTCATCTTTTTTCTTTACAGCGCGCTGTCACTTCTCCCTAACGTTAAACCCAAACAGCACTGAGCACAATCAGTGATTGTTGTAAAATGCAGTGTCTGCTGATTCTAAATTGCGGGAGGTGTTTGATTGTAAAAAGAGCTTTTATAAGCACAATGATCCGCGCAAGAGACGTTGACCCTGTTCCCATGGCGGCGCGCGTTCAGAAACGGACTGCAACGAGACACGCAAACTATACTTTGGGTTTCATGTGCGCGTCTAAACGATCAAATACAGACAAAAATATGGCTAAATGACCGGTTTGGAGATTCACTTTAACACAGTTTATGTCTTAAATGGGAGTTAGTTGTGGAATAGTTGGGAGAAAATGTGTATTATTAGATCTGCATTCGGTCTTAAAGTGGCAGCGTCTAATAAACCTGCTAATGATTACACCTTTAATGTGAATAAAACAACTAAAGGCAAAGAGAAAATTAATCCCAGCTCTTGAATGAATAACTTTAGCTTTAATAAGCATTAATCTATCTATAATAAACTATGCTGTGTTATTTTACATTTGATTACTATAGGCCTATTAGATTTCTAGCATATTATTATGGATATTTATATCCTGATCATCATAACTGGGATAGTTATGTGCATGTATTCACATAGTAGTGGTGTCCCATTTCATAGGGAAAGATCTTAAACTCCACTTCCCTCGTTGAGGGGACTTTACTTTCGAGGGCACTCAAAACCAAGTGGAAGTTTTAAGGGGGGAGAAATGGGACAGGGCCTTAAACTCATTTATTAAAAGTAAAAGTTTGTGTTGTCATTTAAGAAAGTATTCCTATGAAACGTAGAGCAGACTTGGAGAAAATGTGATTTGGACAGTCTCAGACACTTCAGCTTTAATAATCACTTGATTATTTTGACACAGTGATTAAAAGATTAACCGGATGGAAAAAGTTAAAGAGCTTGATATTGTGCTGGAATGTTTTCATGAAAAACTAACAACCAATCAAGTTTAATGTAAAATTCCCTCGATTGTGATAAGAGAAATCAAGAGCATTGTCATCTTTAAGACACCACATATGAATATATTGAATATAAAAAAGAGATATCATCATCATACTTCCCCAGTTGATTGATTATTACATTAAGAATTACAAACTTTTTTCTATTACAAGTTTTCTGAAATGTTTAAATGTGCAAATGATGCATTAACTAGTGAAATATGCACTAAATGCATACATTTCCAGAACATTAATCTGAACATTAGATTAATATGTCGTCAAAATCAAACAATAATTTTGGAGTTAAAGGATTTTACTGAGGGGATTTTGGATATCTTTTTTTATCACTGCATAAATCCGAGAATACTGTCGACAAACAAAAAAAGACACATTTTCGCCATGTTTTAGGAATAAAATATTATAAAAATAAGTGTGAGTGATATATGAACAAACCCCTCAGTAAAAACCTTCAGAATATAGACAGGAATAAACCTCTAAATTTTGGTGTGTGTAACTGCAGCTGAAGTGGAGGGAGAAACTCTTTAAAGATATGTATCGTAACTAAAATCTACAGACGCAAATAGAAAAAGTGCAATAAAATAAACACTTAAATGTGCATTTTGGATGTTTTCTTTCCACTGATCTAAAAGAAGACAAAAGCAAAGCAAAATATCTCAAAATTGACCAGTGCATGAAAAACAATGGCTGAGTGTCTCGCCTTAAATCAGAAAATACTGTCAACAGTCAGAAAAAGTTTTTAGGAATAAAATATTATAAAAATCAGTGTGAGTGATATATGAACAAACCCCTCAGTAAAAACCTTCAGAATATAGACAAGAATAAATCTGTAAATGTTGGTGTGTGTAACTGCAGCTGAAGTGGAGGACAAACTCTTTAAAGATGTGTAGCGTAATCGAAATCTACAGATGCAAATAGAAAGTGCAATAAAATAAACACTTAAATGTGTATTTGGGATGTTTTCTGTCCACTGGTCTGAAACACCACGATATGAAGAGTGTTCACGCACTTCAGACTGATTTTAATGGATGTTTTTGTCTGTAGCCGCGAGGGACATGTACATTATGGTTCTGTTTGACGTGATGGTGATTCTGATTCTGCTACTGTCGCTGCTTCTCTGCACACGCTCGGTGAAAGCTGGAGTCCTGCTGCAGTTCGTGAGTTACAACCAAACCACTTACCATCAAACACACCAAACACATGCTTTTCTTACTCAGGGTTTCTGTCTTGTTTCCAGTCCAAATATCAGACATTTCTTAAATCAAGATGCATTTACTAAAGTAATAAAATGACATAAGATATTAACTCTTGTTTTCTGGGGAAATAAATAAAAATTAAATGAGTTTTTGCTTAAAACAAGCAAATTATCTGCCAATTGGGTCAGAAAAATAATGTTGTTTCTGTTTGAATTTAGATTATTTTTCTCCCCATTGGCCAAAATTTTGCTTGTTTTAAACATCAACTCACCAGAAAACCGGACATAATATCTTATATCATTTTACTCATCTAGTAAATGCATCTTGATTTAAGAGTTTTTAGATATTTGGACTGGAAATAAGACAAGAATACTAGTATTGCAGTGTGTGTGTCTGAATGTCTGAGCTGCTGTTTTCTATGCAATGAAAGTGGAGGCGATTTATATGGTCAAGCTCTAAAAAGGTCAAAAACTCTCCATAAAGTGTCATAAAAGTTTATATTCCTAGTCATGCTATGTTTTCTCTGAGGGACTCTGAATATAGGGCACACTCAAAAAAAAGAATGTATTTCAATTGCATATAAAACACAGTTTTACCAAAATCACTGATGAATGGGATGATGCGTATTTGTCAATCATACATGAATGATTTCTGTAATAGCACTAATAAACTGAAAGTGTTTTAAATCCACTAAAAGCAGTGTATTTATCATCACTAAATCCAGTTTATTTCAATCTCATACATTTCAACTACTTAAATGTTGCTTGAATATCCACACATTGTGAAAACTATTACTTTTATACATTTAATTTTCTCAATGACTAGATTTATGCAGATTTCTAAGCCATTTGAAAATATGATTTAAATAGAATCAAATATAATGTAAATAATAAACTATGGCATGATTTGTTTGAGTGTTGAAATGTTTCCCAAAAAATGCATCACATTAAGTTTGTTTATTTTAAAACTCCAAATGAATGGAATTATTATATGCATTTCATATACAGTACAGGCCAAAAGTTTGGACACATTACTATTTTTAATGTTTTTGAAAGAAGTTTCTTCTGCTCATCAAGCCTGCGTTTATTTGATCAAAAATACAGAACAAAACAGTAATATTGTGATATATTATTACAATTTAAAATAATTGGTTTTCAATTTATTATACTTTAAATTATCATTTATTTCTGTGATGCAAAGCTGAATTTTCAGGATCATTCCTCCAGTCTATCACATGATCCTTTAGAAATCATTCTAATATGATGATTCATTATCAAAGTTGGAAACAGTTCTGCTGCTTAATATTTTTTCATAACCTGTGATACTTTTTTTAGGATACTTTGATAAATAAAAAGTAAAAAAATAAAAAAAAATAAAAAAGAAGCAAATGTTTTAAAAATAGAAATCTTCTGTAACAACAATATCCACTACTGGTCAGTCA
This sequence comes from Leuciscus idus, assembly GCA_021554675.1. NCBI lineage: Eukaryota > Metazoa > Chordata > Actinopteri > Cypriniformes > Leuciscidae > Leuciscus > Leuciscus idus. Next base: position 33,459,194 of record CM038640.1, on the reverse strand, counting down.
TTTTTTTTCTTTCTTTTTTTGAAATAAATCAATACTTTTATTCAGCAAGGATGTGTTACATTGATCAAAAGTGATAGTAAAGAAGATTTATATTATTAGAAAATATTTTTTTATTTTGAATAAATGCAGTTCTTTTTAACCTTTTATTCATCAAATATATTAGGCAGCAGAACTGTGTCCAACACTCATAATAAATCAGAATATTACAATGATTTCTAAAGGATCATGTGATAGACTGGAGTAATGATCCTGAAAATTCAGCTTTGCATCACAGAAATAAATGATAATTTAAATTGTAATAATATATCACAATATTACATTGTTTTCTGTATTTTTGATCAAATAAATGCAGGCTTGATGAGCAGAAGAAACTTCTTTCAAAAACATTAAAAATAGTAATGTGTCCAAACTTTTGGCCTGTACTGTATATACATTTTAATTGTAGGTCTTAATATATATTTTTTGAGGCCATGGAGAACTTTTATGATCATTTTATTTGTAGAGCATCCAAATTCGGACAGTAATGGCATGTTGATCTGTTCTTCAGGAATACTCAGTGTTCTTCTCCCGTCGTCACAGCAAGCGCGTGTCCTTCTCCGAGCGTATGGAGTTCATTAGCGGCTGGTATATCCTCATCATCATTAGTGACGTCCTCACCATCACAGGCTCTCTGCTGAAGATCATCATCCAGCTCAAGGTGAGAAACCATCCCGAACGGCCTTTTGTGTTAAAGAAACATGTCTAAACGGGCAGATTTGGGGTCAGTGAGATTTTGTTTTAAAGAAATTAATACTTTTATTCAGCAAGGATGCATTAAATTGAGCAAAAGTGACAGTAAAGACGTTTATAAAGTTCTACAAGATTTCCATTTTAAATAAACGCTGTTCTTTTGAACTTTATATTCACTTTCTAATCCAGGAAAATAAAATGCATCACGGTTTCCACCAAAAATATGAGCTGTTTTCAACACTGATAATAATAATGAATGTTTCTCGAGCATCAAATCATCATATTAGAGTGATTTGTGAAGGATCATGTGACACTGAAGACTGGAGTAATGATGCTGAAAATTCAGATTTGATCACAGGAATAAATTACACTTTACTGTATATTCACATAGAAAAATTACAATTATTTTAAATTACAGTATTTTTGATTAAATAATTTTAGCAATGGTGTTAATAGCTGACATCATCCATCTAAACCTCTTAATCTTCTGCATGACATTGTTGAGTCAGTGAAGTGACTCTAGCGCTCCTCCTCGTGTGTGTGTGTGTGTGTGTGTGTGTGTGTGTGTGTGTGTGTGTGTGTGTGTGTGTGTGTGTGTGTGTGTGTGTGTGTGTGTGTGTGTGTGTGTGTGTGTGTGTGTGTGTGTGTGTGTGTGTGTGTGTTTCCTCAGGCCATGGCGAGTTATGACCTGTGCAGTATCCTGCTGGGCACCGGCACCATGTTCGTGTGGATCGGCGTCTTGCGCTTCATGGGATACTTAAAAAAATACAACGTACGACCCGCTCACTCTCACTTCTCTCTGCAGTTTTCAGGAGACTGGAGACAGATCATTGGTTTGGCCAGTCTCGAGTCACATGGGTATATCTGTGGCAATAGCCAACAATACAGTGTATGGGTCAAAATTATCCATTTTTCTTTTATGCCAAAAATCATTAGGATATTAAGATCATGTTCCATGAAGATATTTAGTGCATTTCCTACCATAAATATATAAAACATGTATTTGTGTGAGTGAATGCAACACAATCGTGAACATTAATGAACAACTTTAAAGGAGATTTTCTCAATGTTTCGATTTTTTGTGCCAGATTTTCAATAGTTGTATCTCAGCCAAATATTGTCCTATCCTAACAAACCACACATCAGTGGAAAGATTATTTATTCAGCTTTCAGATGATGTATAAATCTCAATTTCAGAGAATTGACCCATGTGACTGGTTTTGTGGTCCAGGGTCACATTTCTGCTTCTTGCTACATGAACGCTGTATTGAAATCTATCGTAGTATTGTATATTAATTATTAAGAAAAATGTCATCATCTCCTGCTGAGATCATATTTAAATGACTGTAATTGGGCTTTTGAGTAGTAAAAACACTTAAGTTGTAATGTTAGACTTGATCTTGTGATGTGTTGTAAGAACGCCAGCGTCTTCTGCAGTTTAGTAGTTCAATCTACACTAATTACTCATTTAAATGTTATTTGAGTTGATTTTTACCTTGTGTAGTTTGTAGTTTTTTGTTAAGAGCAATTAATGGTGAATATTTACATTTAATAGCACTTTACAGTACGGTTTCATTAGTTAACATTAGTTGACTACATTAGTTAACATAAAATAACAATGATCAATACTTCTATAGCGTTTATTAATCTTACTGTTAATATTAACATTTACAAAGTTGCATCTGTTAATATTAATTAATGCACTGTGAACTAACTTTTTTTTTATTAACTAACATTAACAAAGCTTCATAAATGCTCTAGAAATACATTTAATGCATAAAGTAACTTTAGCAAATGAGGCCTTATTGTAAGGTTTCTAATATTATCAATATTTTTATAAAAAAGTGAAAAATTGTTTTATCCAATTTTTTTTGCTATAGAAATAAATTATTTAATGCATGAAGTAATTTTAACAAATGAGGCCTTATTGTAAGGCTTCTAATATTATCAATAATGTTATTTTTAAAAAGTGAAAAATTGTTTTATAAATTGTTTTGCCATATAAATGGATTATTTCCGTCTCTTTATCAGTCTGCTGGTGGACTTGCATTGGTTCCTTCAGCACAAGCACATGTAGTTGTAGTTGTGTTGGTGAAAGTGATTGCGCCCTCTGTTGACTGTGATGTGTAACTGCTTGTATTTGATTGGTCAGATTCTCATCATCACTCTGCGAGCGGCGTTCCCTAACGTCATCCGCTTCAGCTGCTGTGCCGCCATGATTTACCTCGGGTACTGTTTCTGTGGCTGGATCGTGCTGGGACCCTACCACACCAAGGCAGGTCACTGGCACCATACTGGGGTTTAAAGGGGTGATTGATTATGATTTGACTTTTCTAACTTTAGTTAGTGTGTAATGTTGCTGTTTGAGCATAAACAACATCTGCAAACTTACAACGCTCAAAGTTCAAAGCAAAGGGAGAGATTTGCTTTTACAGAAATCACTCAACAAACGGCTGGTAGAGACTACACCACATCACTAACCCTAAAATTTACATAAACCCCGACTCCCAACAAAGGGCTCTATATGGCTCTGCTAAGAATGAGCTCTTGAAGCTCCGCCCCCTGTGCCGGCAGCAGCAGCTCATTTGCATTTAAAGGGACAGACACAAAACGGTATTACTCTATATTTCAATGCACACAATGAATAGACAGGATTTTGAATCAAGATGAAAAATTGATGCTGAAAATTGGACGAGTGAGAACAGTCTCACGCCTCGATCAAACAGGATCAGGTTATTTAATGTTTAAGATTAAACACATATAATCTCTCAGTATTACTGTAACATGGAGAATGCAAGCCTGTGAACAGAGGAGGAAAACTAATACTGGCTTCTGGGAGATAGATAAATAAATATGGAAAATATGGAATAGAAAAATCGATTGTTTTGCCCAGCCGTCCTGATGTGTGTGTTGTGTGTTGTTTTGCCCATCCGTCCTGATGTGTGTGTTGTGTGTTGTTTTGCCCAGCCGTCCTGATGTGTGTGTTGTTTTGCCCAGCCGTCCTGATGTGTGTGTTGTGTGTTGTTTTGCCCAGCCGTCCTGATGTGTGTGTTGTTTTGCCCAGCTGTCCTGATGTGTGTGTGTGTGTGTGTGTGTGTGTGTGTGTGTGTGTGTGTGTGTGTGTGTGTTCCCTCAGTTCCGGACGCTGAACGTGGTTTCCGAGAGCCTGTTTTCGCTCATCAACGGCGACGACATGTTCTCCACCTTTAAGAACATGCAGCAGAAGAGTTACGTGGTGTGGCTCTTCAGCCGCTTGTATCTCTACACGTTTGTGTCTCTGTTCATCTACATGGTGCTCAGTCTGTTCATCACGCTCATCACCGACACCTACGACACCATGAAGGTGAGAGAGCGCTGAAGCGTTCAGCTCATTCAGTCATTCACAACACACATCGTTTCAGAAGAGTCCACACTACACTCTACAGAGATCTGTTATCAGAGGAAACGGTCTGAGTGTTTCACAGATGACCATATACAAAATCACAGTTAGTGAAAAATTCATTAATTTAAACAATGTAATAATTTAATGCAGAAACGATGAGCTCATTGAAGTAGTGAATACTTGTTTGTTAACACATGATTATGACATTTAGAAACATGTAGCATTGGTGCGTGTAGATTCAGGGTTTGCTGCAGAAACATCCGTTATCAGCTGCAATATATTCTAGTGTAGCCTTAATGATGAAAGAACAGAAGAGTGTAAAATAAGAGAAAAGTTTATTGACCTGCTGGAACTTGAAGTGATTTTGGACTGATTTGGTTATGAGTGCAGTGTGCTTGCAGAGACTCCGCCCACACTCTCTTCTGATTGGCTGTACTTTTTGGATTGATTCAGTTTCGAGTGCAGTGCCCTTGCAGAGACTCCGCCCACACTCTCTTCTGATTGGCTGTGATTTTGGATTGATTTGGTTGAGTGCAGTGCGCTTGCAGAGAGACTCCGCCCACACTCTCTTCTGATTGGCTGTACTTTTTTGATTGTTTTTATTGCTGAAATCTTATATCACATCACATGCTTTATGCAAATGAGCTCAGTTGTGATTGGCTAGCCTCTTGACATGATAAATAAGTTTAAATACTTTTCTTACTATGCTATTTCATGTTTTTTGAGTCCAAACTGAACGTGCGACTGATTGTTCAGTAATTTGTGTTTAGCATCAGGGTTTGGACGGAGAGCCCGTGTCAGATCTTCAGGCGTTCATCATGCAGTGTAAAGATCTTCCAGAATCAGGACGCTTCAGTGTGAACGAGACCAGGTTCCTGATGTGCTGCTGCTCACACAGGTGAACACACACACACACACACATCATCTATCCACATGTCTGCAGGAACTAGGGGTGCTGAGTGTGCTGCAGCGCCCCCTGACGACAGCTGTTTCACTACATTGGAATTTAAGATGACATGACTTTTAAATAACTTTTGTTTTCAACCTGTTTTTTAAGAACACCTTCAAACTTTATAAAATGACTCTAAAGATTATTTCCTTTTTATATGTTGTCGAATAGGGTTTTATGACTAAAAGAAATTAATATATCATAAGGCAATAAGCCTATCTCGCATGACGTGACACTCATTAGGGGCTGTTCACACAGAACGTCAACCATTCCACTCTGCTACTGTTGTGCTCGCGTCTCACGCATGACACGCCATTCTCACGCAGCACTCAAGTTTAAATAAGTTCAACTAAAACGTGCCTCGAGACCTTGCGTTTTCCCCCCCGTTCCACTGCCCGCGTTTGGCGTCTTGCGTTTCCCCCCCCGTTCCACTGCCCGCGTTTGGCGTCTTGCGTTTCCCCCCCCGTTCCACTGCCCGCGTTTGGCGTCTTGCGTTTTCCCCCCCGTTCCACTGCCCGCGTTTGGCGTCTTGCGTTTTCGCTTTGAAAGATTATGCTTTCTGTGTGAACCGGCACTCCTGAGTGAGTATTATAAGGTAATATGCAGATTTGTGTGCTGTACTTTTTATTATCATGAATTCTGAGCGTTCTCACAACTCTGTACTCATTCATTTGTATGTTCATCTTTTTGTTTGGGCTGTTTAATATTAGGATTTTGTTTAAAAAAAAAACTCTACCATAGCACCGCCCTGCAATATCAAGCCCCACCCATTAAGCCCCGCCCCCAGCACCCCCCTTATAAAATATGTTACCTCTGTCTATCCATATGGGAAAATAGTTTGAAAATGATGATTGGCAATTGTTTGTCATGAATTATTATATTTGCAAAAGTTGTTCTTTGAACATCATTACCCTCATCCTTCCCTCGCGGGTCAAAATGACCCGAAGCCCTAAAATTATACTTAATTTATACATTTTTTGACCAGAAAGCTTATTTTATTTTTGAGATTTTATTTACCTTTAAATGTCTTGATTTGATCAATAAATAATAAATAAATAGTAATTTAAGCACGTTCCTCACATTCTTTTAACTTTAATTCAAAATAACTCACAATTTCATACATAACCTTTTTGATTCAGCTCAAAATATCTTACATTGTGAAAAAATAATAATATAACATGATATTTCATGACTCTAGATGTGCTTATAGTTTTATATGAACAAATGAGCTGTTCCGCTGGGTCCTAAAGTCAGTTCACTTCAGTCTGCATTCAGATACACATGTAGACATTTATACAATAATTTTTTGGTAAAGTTTTAGTTTGAATTTTGAGCATTTTTATGTTTTTCTGTGTGAACTGAAGCATTCCTCGCATCCCATTCATTCCTAAGGGGGTCAAATTGACCCGAGACGGAAGGATTTGTTACTTTTCTAAATTTCAACCACAAAACTCCTCGAATCCATTAATTTTGAGTGTGTATATGGGTTCAAGTGCGACAACAGTCCTGGGGTCTTGGACACCTCTGATGAACACAAAATCAAAATTTATTTTCGGGTCAAAATGACCCGAGGGAAGTTAAAGCTCTTTTGAGTGTGTGTGTGTGTGTGTGTGTGTGTGTGTGTGTGTGTGTGTGTGTGTGTGTGTGTGTGTGTGTGTGTGTGTGTGTGTGTGTGTGTGTGTGTGTGTGTGTGTGTGTGTGTGTGTGTGTGTGTGTGTGTGTGTGTGAGAGTTAGTAAAGGTGATATTGGTGTGTTTGTGACGCAGGACGTACGGCTCTGATGACGACGCACACTGACCGGGACTTCACAACGATTGTGATGAGTTTGGATTGAAAGGGAAAATATCTGTATTATTAAGTATATATATAAATATATAAAAAGCTAATGAATGTCACAGCTGTGTAAACTCGCTTTTGTTTAGTACATTCTAGATCCTCTCCACTTTATGAAAGATTGTAAATTAGTGTAATTATTATTTATTGTGAATATTGTGTTCAGTTGCACTGGGGGACATGCTGAATTTGGGTAAAGAGAAAAATATATATTTTCAGACCGGTTTCCTGTATTTCCTGTGTCACATTAACATTGTGCTGTTTGTGTTTATAATGAAATGTTTCACCTTTTTATTTTTGAAAGCTTCAGATGAAATAAAATTTTGATACCCGACAGACATGTTTCAGATGTGGATTATGGGTCCGGTCGGGGGAGTCATTTATGTAGTCAGGTCTCATTTAGAAATTGTTGGGTGAAACATGCAATTCATTCTGTTTTGATTAATGCCTCATAATATATAGGCTTATAATAGGGTATTAAGTATAATTGTAACTTTGTGTAAGAAAAGTGTTGTATAAGAAAAACACTTTATAAGTTTTTTATGAGAAACCTTATTATTAAAAAAACAAAACACTGTATAAGGTTTTGATAAGAAACCTTATTGTTAAGAAAAACACTGTAAAGAGTTTTTATAAGAAACCCTTGAATCTGGTTCATTAGAAAAGACACTGAGACTTGTTTTTATAAACATGTTTATTAAGAAATTGTCATTAAGAAGAGACACCACAACTGTTGTTTGTAAAGTCATTTATTGAGAAGATGGTTTATAAAGAAAAACAGACCACACTGAATGTTGTAAGCATGTATTAGGAATATGGCAGAGTAGAGAGGAATTGAAAATGTATTAGAAAGAGCTTTACCAAAGAAAGAAGAAAAATGCAATCATTACCGTCTATGTGTTGCGGACGAGACAGAAGATACAGCGATGAAGAAAAGGTCCAGAAGAAGGAGGACGGAGAGACAAAGGCTTTATAACCAAGTCCTAGGGGGTTTCCAGGAGAGGATGACCAATAAACAAGTTTTAGGGAGTTTCCAGGAGGAGATTTCTGAAGATGTCCAAAAGTTGATGGACTTTAAAAGAGCTGGAATGACATGTCCAGTCAGACGCTGATTCATCAAGGACGGCCTCTCCGGGGTTAGATCCCCAAGGACGGCCTCTCCGGGGTTAGATCCCCAAGGACGGCCTCTCCGGGGTTAGATCCCCAAGGACGGCCTCTCCGGGGTTAGATCCCCAAGGACGGCCTCTCCGGGGTTAGATCACCAAGGACGGCCTCTCCGGGGTTAGATCCCCAAGGACGGCCTCTCCGGTGTTAGATCACCAAGGACGGCCTCTCCGGTGTTAGATCACCAAGGACGGCCTCTCCGGTGTTAGATCCCCAAGGACGGCCTCTCCGGGGTTAGATCACCAAGGACGGCCTCTCCGGTGTTAGATAAATTATTTGGTTTGGATTTGCTTTTATTTTTATTTTATATATTAGTACCTTTTATGTAAACTAGTTAACCTGTATTTAATAAAAAAAATACATATAATTGAAATTAAGAAGCTCGCCTGCCTTAAGTCTCTGTTTTACAAAAGATTGAGATTGAGATATTGTTTAGAACGAATTCGACTGACTTTACCTAACCTGAGAATAAACAAAATAAGGTAGAAGGTGTCTATATATAAGACCCAAACAAGGGGTTAAATTAAGCACCATAAAACAGTGTGTGTGTCTGTGTGCTTAATGTATTTGTAAGCATTTTAAGGAACGTGTGTGTTTGTGTGTGTGTGTCTGTGTGTTTGTGTGTGTGTGCTCAATGTATTTGTAAGCATTTTAAGGAACGTTTGTGTCTGTGTGTGTGTGTGTGTGTCTGTTTAATGTATTTGTAAACATTTTAAGGAACATCTGTGTGTGTGTGTCTGTGTTTGTGTGTGTGCGCTCAATGTATTTGTAAGCATTTTAAGGAACGTTTGTGTGTGTGTGTGTGTGTGTGTGTGTGTTTGTTTGTGTGTGTGTGTCTGTGTCTGTGTCTGTGTGTGTGTGTGTGTTATTCAGAAACGACACAGGGCAGAAACGGAAAATCACCAAGTGACAATAAAACTAGTCCAGTGATGTATATATTTAGGCTTTCTGAAGACTTGGAGCCAGTTTATGTGAGGAATCGATCAACATTTACGATGTCGTTCTAGTCATAGATATACACTCACCTAAAGGATTATTAGGAACACCTGTTCAATTTCTCATTAATGCAATTATCTAATCAACCAATCACATGGCAGTTGCTTCAATGCATTTAGGGGTGTGGTCCTGGTCAAGACAATCTCCTGAACTCCAAACTGAATGTCAGAATGGGAAAGAAAGGTGATTTAAGCAATTTTGAGCGTGGCATGGTTGTTGGTGCCAGACGGGCCGGTCTGAGTATATCACAATCTGCTCAGTTACTGGGATTTTCACGCACAACCATTTCTAGGGTTTACAAAGAATGGTGTGAAAAGGGAAAAACATCCAGTATGCGGCAGTCCTGTGGGCGAAAATGCCTTGTTGATGCTAGAGGTCAGAGGAGAATGGGCCGACTGATTCAAGCTGATAGAAGAGCAACTTTGACTGAAATAACCACTCGTTACAACCGAGGTATGCAGCAAAGCATTTGTGAAGCCACAACACGCACAACCTTGAGGCGGATGGGCTACAACAGCAGAAGACCCCACCGGGTACCACTCATCTCCACTACAAATAGGAAAAAGAGGCTACAATTTGCACAAGCTCACCAAAATTGAACAGTTGAAGACTGGAAAAATGTTGCCTGGTCTGATGAGTCTCGATTTCTATTGAGACATTCAGATGGTAGAGTCAGAATTTGGCGTAAACAGAATGAGAACACGGATCCATCATGCCTTGTTACCACTGTGCAGGCTGGTGGTGGTGGTGTAATGGTGTGGGGGATGTTTTCTTGGCACACTTTAGGCCCCTTAGTGCCAATTGGGCATCGTTTAAATGCCACGGCCTACCTGAGCATTGTTTCTGACCATGTCCATCCCTTTATGACCACCATGTACCCATCCTCTGATGGCTACTTCCAGCAGGATAATGCACCATGTCACAAAGCTCGAATCATTTCAAATTGGTTTCTTGAACATGACAATGAGTTCACTGTACTAAAATGGCCCCCACAGTCACCAGATCTCAACCCAATAGAGCATCTTTGGGATGTGGTGGAACGGGAGCTTCGTGCCCTGGATGTGCATCCCACAAATCTCCATCAACTGCAAGATGCTATCCTATCAATATGGGCCAACATTTCTAAAGAATGCTTTCAGCACCTTGTTGAATCAATGCCACGTAGAATTAAGGCAGTTCTGAAGGCGAAAGGGGGTCAAACTTAGTATGGTGTTCCTAATAATCCTTTAGGTGAGTGTACATTTGTAATGATGTCCGATTCGTGAATGAATCATTTGAGTCGGTTCATTGCCGTGAATAGGAGAAACCCGTTAATAAACCAGTCTAGATGATTCATTCAGGAACAGAACTGATTTAGTTTACTGAGTTCAAATCACTGATTCAATGATCCTGTCAATGTTTTAGTGAACACTGTCTCAGGAAAGACTGAATGGTCTGGTCATGCTGTCTATTAAACACGATTGAGCACGACGGCTTGATTTCAAAGATCTGATCAGAGAATGGTGTTGTACTGTATGCAGTGTGTCATTATTTGTATAGTTATAAATGTATCATTTTAGTTCATTTAATAAACTTTCAAATTTAGTTCTTTATTTTCTCTTATTGAATGATAACCGCTATGCTTGTAGATAATGATTGTTGTTATATGTGACAATCTTTACGAGATGACATGAACGCAGCATATGAGTGTTGAGTGTCGTAATATCCATGTCAAGTGGACGTGTGGAAGAGCCGTGAGACTGAAAGCACTGAAAGCCCTCGCGCTGCTCATATGCTGAGAGAGAGATAAGACAGTAGAGCTGCACCATTCATCTTTAAAATACTGTGATCTCCATTCAAACACAATTAGACAGGTGGAAGAGATAATGCGCAGAGGAAGACGCAAGTTTGATAGAGTTTTGAACAGTCATTTTTGCGCATCATGCACACACACACACACACACACACATCATGGAAAACTAAGGAAGACATGCATATGATGCAGCTTTTAAGTTAAAGGCCATCGATCTGGCTGTAGAAGAAGGAAATAGAGCTGCTGCACGTAAGCTTGGCCTCAATGAATGGATGGTGAGACAGTGGAGACGGCAGCGTGAAGAACTGAGTCTATGCAGAAAGACGACAAAAGCCTTCAGGGGTCATAAAAGCAGATGGCCCGAACTTGAAAACGTTCTTGAAGACTGGGTGAACACACACAGAGCAGACGGCCGCGGTGTTTCCACCGTACAGATCCGACTGAAAGCCAAAACCATTGCCACCGAAAAGTAGATTGAAGATTTTAGAGGTGGGCCATCGTGGTGTCTCAGATTTATGAGACGAAAAGGCCTGTCCATCAGGGACGACTCTGTGTCAGCAACTCCCTCCCGACTATGAGGAAAAAGTTAGAAACTTTTGCGAATTCACTCAAAGAAAGATAGCCGAGAATTGAATTGATTTTATTTGACATGGACATACAATGACATAGGACGAACCATATGTATTAGTATGAGTGTTATAGCACACATGCTAATTTTCAACACCTGTCCACGGGAGGCTTTTAGCAAAGAAATACAATATCAAGACTAATATCACAATAATAATAACGATATTAACAAAAAATAACTACAGTATACCACAAAACACAAGAAGAATAAACAACAAAACATCCGAATCAAAGACTATTAATAGTAGGCAATTCATGTGAGCACTGTTGCTTTGTTTTTAGCCATTGTTTAAGTCCTCTTTTAAAAGCATTTCCATCGGTCTCTAGTTTTAAATCAGTGGGTAAAGCATTCCAGAGATTTGTCCCCTTTACTGAGAAAGCAGACTGACCGAACGAGGTCTTACACTTCGGGACTAGACAGTCACCTCTGACAGTGGCTCGTGTGTTCGCCCGATGAGGGCTTTGACACATACTTACTAGTTTAGAAAATGATGGTGAGACATGATTATTTAGACATTTATAAACCAATGTAATATAATTAAAATCAATAAAACTTTCAAAGCCCAAAAAAATTCCATCGGACCAGACGACATCATAAATATGGATGAAGTACCTTTGACGTTTGACCTGCCTCTCACTAGGACCGTTAACAAGAAAGGTGAATCGTCGGTCACGCTGAACTGGTCATGAGAGAAGGCATTTCACTTGTGTTCTGAGCTGGACGGCGTCCGGACAAAAGCTTCCACCAATGGTGATTTTTAAGAGGATGACTATGCCAAAAGAAAACCTCCCGAAAGAAATCATTGTGAAAGTAAACAAGAAAGGGTGGATGATGGAAAGCCTAATGAAGGAATGGCTGACGGAGAGCTATGGCAAGAGACCGGGAGGATTTTTTCACATTGCTCGTTTTGGACAGCATGAGGGCCCATATAACAGATATATTACAGACTATTCAGATTGAGCGCTGTAACATTTTATATGTTTGACTGTATTTTATTCAGAGGCGGCGGCGCGACCACTGGATTTATTCCTTCCAAGAGAGTAAACTCTTACTCTGTAATTTATGCTCATACAGATAAAAGCAAGACATAATTCATACATTTACAAAAGATATTCAGATTTTGTAAAATAACGGAAACAAACGTAATGTCTCTGTTTCCTTTATAGATGTTTGGACCGCGCCACAATGAGCTGAAACTCACGTTTTCTTTCGTGGTTTAATCTGTAATATTTAAGTGAAATATATTTCAGCCTTTTTTTAGAAGAATCTGTCTAATATTTATTTTCCCAACAAAACATCAAATCAATAGAAATAAAAGGTTTTAGTTTAATTCCATTAACACAAAAATACGACAAAATGGTCATGTCAAAGCTTTTATTTTTTGAAAGTTGTCGTACATTTACACTACAGGGGTGTGTGTGTGTGTGTGTGTGTGTGTGTGTGTGTGTGTGTGTGTGTGTGTGTGTGTGTGTGTGTGTGTGTGTGTGTGTGTGTGTGTGTGTGTGTGTGTTTTGTGGCATTACACTGCAGTTGTTAGCTTCTACAATCCAGTGTGTCCACCCTGATCCTGAACCACAACTGGAAGAGCTTTAAACAGCATATTTATGTGTTTGTGTTTGTATTGTGTATTCAGAAGTGTCGGCCTAATAGTTCAGCCTGATCTCAAGGCAGTTTGTACGGTGGTGTATTGCTGCCACATACATATTATTTTATCCACTCAATTATGACGTAATAACGAGATGTTATGTCATTTAAACAACATCTTTTGTCATAATAATGAGATGTTATGTCGTTAAATCTAGGGATGCACGATATTGGATTTTGGCCGATATTCGATATGCCGATATTTTCAAAATAATTTTGGCCGAAACCGATATATTATACAAATTTTTCACCTGATATATTTACACTTTAATTTTACTGAAGAGAAATCCAAGTCTCTCTTCTGTACTGATTCTACCATAAATGTATCATTGTACAAATGTAGACAGACATTCACCCCTGAAAAACAGGTCAATTATTTCACTTGGAGAATAAATTATATGCCAGTGCAATATTTTATTTTTAAGTTTAGACTTCGAAACTTCAGTCCTTAAGAGTAAAATAAATACAAATACATTTTCAAATTTTTTTTTTTTTTACATCTTTTCCTACTGGAACAGGTCAACCAAATGCTCCCCCAACATAGTGGTTAACATGACATTGTACTGAAACTTACAGAAAACACTTCAAGTGCACAAAACAAGCAGCTGTAGTCCAGACCTCCACTTCAGTCCTGAGGACCCACTTTAAAGTATAATCAAACTTAAAACCAAGCTCCACATATTATCTTATGAGCCACAGACAGTCTGGTAACAACTCAGTGACAAACAATATGCTCTCTGTATTGCAAAAAATAAAATACAAATTCAAGGACATCTTCTCCTTTACTTGAACTTGAGTGGTGCAAACCTTTTCAGTCCAACTAACTAGGGTGACACCTTCGGCTGACCGGTAGGCTTCTATTCAGCTATTTTCTTAATACCAGAGGTAGGTTTTTCTTCACAAAATCTCTGCTTTTTCACCGTCCATTCGATTTCTCTTTTCATCTATCACACCAGAGGCAACGCTAAAAAGCCGTTCACTGCCAACGCTTGTGCAGGGCGCACACAGGTACTTGCCTACAGCAAGAGCGAGGGCAGGGAAACGGGCCTGGTTGCATTTCCAGTACTCCAATGGACTGTGGTTCCTGGGAATTGTGGGTTCGGCCAGGTATGAGATGACCTATAAAGTAACAGAATACCAAAATATTACTTACGGATATATATATATATATATTTTATTACTTTATGCTTTAGGCATTAAAAGAGCTCTAACGTTTTTTTCCAGAAATCAAATGATTTATTAGTTGCACGTTTATTATTACTACCGTACACATAGCGAATTATGATAATAAATAGGCGATTATCTATGTTATGACATTGCAGAATAATAATAGCGAAAGTCGCATCATTAATTAGGATGCTTTCGGTCCAAAAGTGATTTTTTTTTTTTTTTTTTATAATAACCTACATTTGTGCATGTTTGATGCTTACCTGTGACGCTGACGCGGTCTTGTCTTGCTCAGGTAACATACCTCCGTCGATCTGGGCTTTGTTTATAAAACAATCATCGTCGAAATGCAGGGAACAAACAGTCTTGCACATCTCCGTTGTTGCCCCGGAAAAACAAACTGCATCCACTGTTCCTGTAACGCTCGGTTCTTTGGGAAGCTGAACACGGTAAGCTTTCCCTCACATCCAAAAACACACTTTGAAGAGACATTCTAGAACAAATCCTAGGCAGCGCTGCCGATGATTTCCTGTTGATGTGCGCGGTCTCGCTCTCCCCTGGTCGACGTGTGCGCGGTCTCGCTCTCCCCTGGTCGACGTGTGCGCGGGCGAGCTTCTTCTTCTTCTTCTTCTTCTAGGATTCCGGCAGTGTAGACGCTGCTGAGCGTATTACTGCCCTCCACAGGTCAAAGTTTGACTTAAATTCTTACATACAGTCCTGTATCATGCAAGAACTGAAGAACTGCCTTGGAGATCAGTTTATGCTCATCACTGTGACCAGTGCATGAAGTGGGGGGAAAAAGGTGCCGGTACTCTCTAGTAAGGAGGGGGGCGGAGAGGGGGCAGCTGGGCCCTCATTAAATTATGGAATAATTTTTTTAAACATTTAAAAATAGTCCTATTTGTGGAAAAAATATGTAATATTTGAGTTACATAAAAGCTTTTTATTTGTTTTCTTCCTAATTGTCCTTGAAATAGTGGTAAAAACAAAAAACAACAACAACAACAAAAAAAAACACCCCCAACACAAAAATGGTTTGGCCACTGATCAAAATTTGATGTCATTTGATTTGAAGTTCAGTAGCCTACGCTCAAAATGTCCGGTGCTCAGAAAAGAGAAGAAGAGAAAAGGAAAATAGAGGCCTGGGAGATTTTCTATACAAATATTTTTAAAAAAGGTGGTGACGGTGAAGCTGGAACTAGTAAAGTCAACTTAGAGCAAGGTACAAAACAGCGCAGCCAATACAATGTTCCCGAGCCTTGTCAGCGGTTTTCCTGCATTGACATTTTTTTGGTGGCCGCCAAAGCAAATTTTTGTCCCGTCAAAGCCTTATTTGATCGGCGAGTGATAGAATAGAATGAGTGCTGATCGCCTGACAAGGCGCATAACGAGTATATATATAGAGAGAGAGAGAGAGAGAGAGAGAGAGAGAGAGAGAGAGAGAGAGAGAGAGAGAGAGAGAGAGACCCAGCCGCGCGCGCGCACTCGCGTCTTCAAACAACACGTCGAGCGCTGTCTTGCTCTCTCTCCCTCGCGCATAATTAATCAAAATAATTTTTGACATGATAGTAAAAGGTTGGAAGACCGCAGTTTCACGTGGAGCATTTGGAGATTTTTTTTCTCTTCAATTAACGCGGGGTGTGAATTGTGCGCATCTAAGATTATCTCGTCCAGGGCCCAGGCAAGACTGTCAGCTGGCCTGCACTTTTGCATTGGCAAATCATGACATTTTAAATTTCTACAGTGAAAAACTAAACTTGGAGATATTGCAGGTACAACAACAATTTATTGTTTGTTATTTATTAACAACATATTTAAACAAGTCGTGCGTGCAAACGGAACTCCTCCAAGTCTGCAAGTCCAAAAATACAATTATGGTGAGATTACTACATTTTATTTAATTTAAATGCATTTATGGTGAAATTATTATACTTTCATGTCATTCTGTGTTAATTTTGACCACGAACCATGTGCTGTCACTTTAATTCAGCGCGTGCAGCACAGCAGAAATAGATCTGTGCGGAAATGAACGCTGCATTACTGTATACGAACCGCACCTGGAACGGATCGCCGGACCGCATCCGCATGCAGTGTGAAAGCTGTTAACATGGGTGCGGAAAAAAAATACGCACTGCAAACGGAGTATATGTGAAACGGGCGTGACACTGATGCTTTTTCTGTCAGTGGTAGAGTACCGGCTACATGCGAGAAGTAGCGGTACGCAAGAAAAAGTGCAGGTACGCTTAAGAGTAAAACGTAGAAGTGCCGGTACTGCGTACCGGTGAGTACCGCCCCACTTCGAGCACTGACTGTGACCAAACAAAGATAAAAGAGAAAAAGCCTTAACTCCAAGTCCTGTCAGTTTAATAAAGAATATATTTCTTTCTGCCCTATACTTTCTGCATTTTAGGAAAACATGCCCTACTGTCTCAAGACTCCCACATTCACACAAGCCAGAAACATGCTTTCCTCGCGGGCGAGCTTTTCCCGAGAGAAATGCTCATATAAGGAGTTCCACTCTGGTCTACGTCATTAGATCCACGATCGAAAAAAATCAGCCGAAACTTGTACTACCCGGAAGTAAGATTTTCGGCACAGAAATTCTCCGTTATTCGTCCAAAATATTTTTTTTAAACTTTGGCCATGTTTAGCATGAGAATCCATCTCTTTAACACTGTAAACAACTCTGAATACATGAAACACCATTGTACCCCCCCTTTAACACTAAGTTGTTAACACTTCGGAAAAAATAATAAATTGTCGTTAGTTTTGTTCACATTGTCATGTTAATTATAATCGAATGCATTTTGTTTTATTGACCACAATATTATCATTGATATTTGTTTGAGAGGGGCACTTCTGATTCATTTTGAAAAAGGGGCTCGAGCACCAAAATCTTTTGTAGGAGACTTTGAGCTTTGTAAGTTTGTAGATCTTATACATGCAAAAACATCTACATAACACACTAAAGAAAAAGAAAACATGAAAACACATCATATGACCCCTTTAATACATTAATACACATGTAATGCAACCATTATTAAAAACATTATGTATAAACTTGAGCTTCCATTGTTTTCCAAAAGTGAGCTTGAACTGTTTCTTCTTCTCATAATTATGAAAAATGAATATTTCATCAGTCTTTGTCTCCCTCTGCTGGTACAACACAAACACAGAGATATTCAGGCTCTTTATTTACTCTGTGACAAAACTCAGAGCTTTTTGAGTTACTGTGCGTTTATACACATAAAATGATTAATCTATGAATGAGAAACTGTAATTTGCTGTGAAATAAAAGGTGTTTCACTGCCGCCTCATCAGGTCTGTCAGAGGATCGCTGAAATCTAAATGAAGTCTTCATTTCTAACAGTGAAGTCACTGTATCTTCAGTCTCTGTTGATTCTGTTGACTGAGTCTCTGTAGTGGATCCTTATTCACCATCAGATGATCAGCACAAGATCACACTGTCATCTATAACCTAAAATAAAACACACACACAGTCACATATGCAGTATGAGATATTACATCTGTCACATCTTTTCATAAGAAAACTAACTAGATAATCTATATTAATTCATTCTCAAGCATGA
This sequence comes from Leuciscus idus, assembly GCA_021554675.1. NCBI lineage: Eukaryota > Metazoa > Chordata > Actinopteri > Cypriniformes > Leuciscidae > Leuciscus > Leuciscus idus. Next base: position 33,441,320 of record CM038640.1, on the reverse strand, counting down.
TCATATCGCTTCTCTCTGATGCTCAAAGTCACTTTACAAACTCAAAAGCACATGAAAGGTCACTTTCACACACCGGACAGCTGATCCAGAACCAGCAGAAATGACCATTACACTCACTACACATTTAATATCAGTTAATAACAACCCAGATCTCAGATTATCACACACATAAGGCGTCTTTACACACAAACCAAATCTGAAGCGGCATAAAATCACAAAATGTGCATTTACACAGAATGTTTATTGCTTCTCTGACGCCGAGAACATAAATGCATTTACACAGGAATTAGTTATTAAAATCGTGGGAAATAATACTTTGAACATTACTATTTTAAAACTACAGTTTCAACAAAGTGTTATAAAATGAATTTAAAAGTAATTAAATATTAAAGAAATAAAACTCAAGATAAATAAAAATACAGAATTTCAGATTTCCTCTGTGTGATATAGCGATCTCACGCTCTGATGTTTGTCATAATTCTGTGGTACTGAGAGCTATTTTATATTTCTTAATAAAACTATTCCAGATGGAACAAATGCTACAAATATATTATGAATTATTACACCGGGTCGATCACCGCAGGATTCATTCATGTTTTTCAAAGAGCCAGAAAGAACAATTCTGCTGTCGTGTGTGTGTGTGTGTGTGTGTGTGTGTAATATAAGAGCTAGGCCGATATGTTTAGTCTTCCGCTTCTTGATTCTCGCGCCGCGCGTTTGGTTGTCATGACAATGGCGTAGTTTAGAGCGACACAAGATCGCGTTCATTTACACTGAACAAAACAATATCAGAGTCATCTTTGACACTAGGGGCTGAGGCGGGTCAGACCCGGCATATTTTAAGTCTGCTTTCATGCGGCATTGTGTCTTTCCACAGAACTTTGAGCAGACACAGAGCCGCTTTAGAGCAGCCTTAACTCGCTGTGGAAAGATGCCTATAGAGACAGTTAAAGGGGAAAAGCTGGAAATAACATTCATATTATTTTCACAATCAGTCACAACAGTATGAGCAGAATTACACTCATATTAAACACAGTTTAAAGTTCAGAGACCTACAGAAACTGAAGCTGAATTTAAGACTCATTATCTGATGATCTCAGACAAAATATCCACACACACACACACACACACACACACACACACACACACACACACACACACACACACACACACACACACACACACACACACACACACACACACACACACACACGTGGTGTTACTGAACCTGGTACAATTTACTTATATTTCTAGTGAGTAAATCAGACATTTGAACTTTAAATTAAAATATGATGATGAAAATCGTTAAACTATTCTTACTCTAGTGTCTCCAGTTTATAATGTGGATCATCCCTCAGATCCTTCAACAGCTTCACTCCTGAGTCTCCTAGTTTATTCCCATACAGACTCAGTGTTCTCAGGTGTGAGGGGTTTGATCTCAGAGCTGAAGCCAGAGCAACACAACCTTCATCTGTCACACCACACCTATACAACCTGTAGAGAACAATGACACACATTAAGCCTATATCCAGAGATAAACATGACACTTAAAAAATTACATAATCCTGTCAATATGAAATATATACAAATACTCATTAGTTCACATTGTGAAAATTCATCAGTTAGGATTAGGGGATTGATTATAGAGTTTGTAGAGTATAAAAATCATTTCTCTTTTTTTTTGTAAAGCATTTTTTATTGAGCACCAGTAATACAGGGCATGTACATATACATGAATACAAAAGGCAACAGTTGTAGAAACAATGCTCATATTTTCTAATAGTAACTAATAGAATTTTGAATTGAATTAAGCTCAACTTGGCACAGGAAGTGCTGTCATTTACTCTTAGTAGAGCGTTGTGCCAAATGTCCTCCTCTAATTCTAGTTCCTCCCCTAACTCATTCACCCAGTCTGCTCTAATCTTTGCAAGATTTGTGCTTTTAAGACTGGTTATCAGGCCATATATCCTTGAAATATTTTTTGGGGAATTGACTGCGGGTTCTAACAAATTCTCTAAGCCCGAGGGTGGTGGTGTGTATGGAAAGTTAGAAAAATGGTGCTGAAGGAAGTGGCGGATTTGAAAGTAACGAAATAGGCTAGACCGCGGTAGACTAAATCTGTGCGACAAATCATCAAAGTTTGCAAAAATGGAGTTTGTGTACAAGTCTTTAAAATAGAGAATGCCTCGCCTTTGCCAAAGAGTGAATTCAGAGTCTAGCATTGCCTGGGGGAAAGGTGATTATTGTGTATGGGACTTAAATGAAAAAGGTTTTCACATTTAAAGTTCTGTCTAAGTTGAAACCAAATTTTAAGGGTATTTATGACTACTGGATTATTAGTGTATTTCATAATAGGGGCGGGCAGGCTGGAGGTGACCAGGGCTTTAAGAGATGTTGAGGTGCAAGATGCAGCCTCAAAGACGCACCAGTCTATGTCAGGGGTATGTAGCCAATGTATGATTTTTTGAACATTTGCGGCCCAATAATAGTAGCAAAGATTTGGAAAAGCTAAGCCACCTTGGTCTTTAGGTCTTTGTAGTAATTCTAACCGTATTCTAGGCTTTTTCCCATCCCATAAAAATGAGATAAAAGCTTTATCGAGGGACTTAAAAAAAGATTTAGGGAGATAAAGTGGGATACACTGAAATAGATAAAGAAATTTGGGGAGTATATTCATTTTGATACAGTTCACCTTCCCTGCCATGATTTCCATTTTTTTAGGTCTAATTTAGTTTTTTCAAAGAGCTGACAGAAGTTTTCTTGATAGAGGTGCTGCATGTCCCTTGTAATATTAATGCCCAAGTATTTAAAGCCATTTTTAGACATTTGGAATGGTAAAACATCATTTTGTATTTGAAGGGCCAGATCATTAACAGGATAACATTCACTCTTACTAAAGTTCAATTTGTACCAGAGAAAGCCCCAAATTTCCTCAAAGCATGGGTAATATGAGGCGTGCCCAGAGCAGGGTCTGCTACATATAATAATAAATCGTCTGCATATAGAGATACTCTATGCTCCCTCCCCCCCCTGTGTATTCCACTAATTGATGGTAAAGTGTTGAGTGTAATAGATAAGGGCTCTATGGCCAAGGCAAATAGAAGTGGGCTGATTGGACAGCCCTGGCGAGTACCCCTTGACAGCTGGAAATAGTGTGAATGTTTGCCATTTGTTACTACAGAGGCTTTTGGTGAGCTGTACAGAAGCTTAATCCATGAAATGAAGTTAGGGCCATAACCAAACTTCTTTAAACATGCCAATAAGTATCCCCACTCCACCCTGTCAAATGCCTTCTCTGCATCAAGTGCTATAACCACCTCGGGGACCACACTAGATACAGGAGAGTAAATTATACTTAATGGCCGGTTCAGATTACACGATTTTTTTGTCTTATGCGAAAGTCACTGTGTCAGATTACACGATTTTGACTCCTAAAATCGTGTCGTGTCGTGGACAAGAACCATGTCAGACTACACGTTTCTTCCAGACCAGTCATCACGTGCCGTCTTTGAAGACGCGCGTGAAGGCGAAACTAGTAGCGCCTGACTTCCGGAAACGAACGTAAACAAACAATGGATGAAGCGGCGATTTTAGTATTGGCTGTCTTGTGTTCAGAAAAAGATTAAAAAAAGAAAGAAAACCCGACAATGGACACGTTCCTGGATTGCACGAAGAGGACAGTATGGACTGTCAATCCTTCAAAGAGAACTTGAGGTAAAATATGTTTAATCTGTAAAATCTAGTCTATGTACATGCATACACACACACACACACACACTTAAACTCACTCACATAATACACACACATAAACTCACTCATTCACACACACTCTCGCTCGCGCGCTCATTCACACACTCTTGCTCGCTCGCTCATTCACACACACTCACGCATTCTCACTCGTAACACACATACATAATCACACTCACACAAACAAGGTTAGCTTAATGCTAATTCCAGTCAGTTAACCGGGTTGCTGAAGTACTTCTGCTATTTTTCGCCAGCATTTTTCTTTTTTTATTCTGTCATGGTACTCTCTCGATGAAACATCATACAGGCAGGAGTACTGTTGCCACAGCTCCACGAACCTTTCCTCCATTTCATAATTCCACTTAGCAACACCATCGTCTCTATTTTGTTTCGGCATTTTTGAAAGCTGTGTATTGAAATGCGTCTGTGCTCCTATTGGTCAATGTCACACGTGATAGAACCCGTCGTGGAGGACCGAAAAAAAAATTAAACATGCTAGTCTTTTTGTCGTGGTGTCGTGAAGCATCGCAGACGCAACGTAGGCTGTCGCCCGCTATGACACACTATACGAGATGAAACGATCGAATCTTGCGTCCCGACGCCCGTTGTCGTATACGAATTCCCACGACACTCTAAGTCAAACGGATCGTGGCAAAATCGGGCTAAAAACGTGTAATCTGAACCGGCCATAAAAGTCGACGGATGTTTGTAAATGAGTGCCGCCCCGAGATAAAACCAGTTTGGTCAGCAGAAATCACGTCATGTATTGTGGTTTCTAGGCGTAAGGTAAGAGCTTTGGCCAAAATCTTTACATCACTGTTGAGGAGGGAGATGGGTCGGTATGAGCCACATTCTGTGGCATCTTTACCTGGCTTAAGCAGGAGAGTAATAGATGCTTCAGTTAGTGTCTGTGGGAGAGAGCCACGGGACAGAGAATCATTAAACATATCGAGCAAAATTGTTGATAACTTGTTGGAAAACTTTTAAAAAAACTCTATAGGGAACCCATCAGGGCCCGGTGCCTTGCCATTTTGCATTGCTTTTATTGCATTAGAGATTTCTATATGATCTAGTGGGAGCTCAGTCTTAGTCCTATGTATTGCTGTTACTGAAGGGGTTTGGAGGTCCTTGAAAAAATTTTCCATATCAGAGCCATCTTCTGTCATCTCTGACATATACAGATTTGAATAAAATAAGGCGAATGTTTCATTGATTTCAACTGGATCGATAGTTAGTACACCATCATCTTTCCGTATTTGGGGGATTTGTTGGGATGCCGAGTGGCATTTAAGTTGGTGTGCTAATAAACGTCCAGCTTTGTCGCCATGTTCATAGAAATATCCCCGTGATTTTAAAAGAAGACGTTCTGTCTTCTCAGTTGATATCAAATTATATTGCGTTTGGAGATCCAGCTTCCTTTTGTAAAGCTCGGGGGAAGGAGAGGTAGAATACTGAGCATCCACCATAGATATTGATTTGATGAGCTCCTCTTGTTTGATTCTTTTAGTTTTATTTATTTTAGCTGAATATGATATAATCTCACCTCTGATTACAGCTTTTAATGTTTCCCAGAGGAGAGAGGGGGAAATATCATCTTTTTTGTTTGATTCTATAAAGTCGTCTATTTTTTGGGATATCATTTTGCAAAAGATGTCGTCGGTCAAAAGATTTCTGTCTAATTTCCAAAAGGGGCGTTCCAATTTGCAAAGAGGAAAAGCAAGATCTAGTAATACAGGCGCATGATCTGATATAATTATAGACAAATATTCGACTTTTGTGACAGAAGAAAGAAGGTTCTGATCAATGAAAAAATAGTCTATTCGACTATACGAGTGATGTACAGGAGAAAAAAAAGAAAAAGATTTACCCACTGGGTACAAAAAACGCCAAGGATCAACACATCCTATGTCATCCATAAACCGTGATAAAAGTTTGGCTTTTTTGGAAAGGTTTGTAAGTTTAGAATGGGAGCGGTCAAGTGTTGGATTTATCACACAGTTTAAGTCTCCGCCAAAAATCAACTGGTGAGAATTCAAATCTGGAATTAATGAGATCATTTTACCCATAAATTTATCATCGTCCCAATTTGGGGCATAAATATTGACCAAAACCACAGGCTTATGATAGAGGAGTCCAGAAACCATCACAAAGCGTCCTTGAGGATCTGAAATAATAGTAGTCGCACTGAACTGAATTTTTTTATGAATCAGTATGGCTGTTCCACAAGTTTTGGAATTAAGATTAGAATGAAATATGTTACCAACCCAACCTTTTTTAAGTCTGACTTGGTCTTTAACCAGTAGGTGGGATTCTTGAAGAAATGCCACGTCACATTTTAAATGTTTAAGATGATTAAATATCCTGGCTCTTTTAACAGGCCCATTCAAACCTTTCACATTCCAGCTAATGAAACGTACAGCAGCCCCTCTTGCATCAGTACCATACACCATGTTTAACTAAAAAAATATATATATGATGCAAAGGAAAAGAAACTTCTGTTAAAAATAAAATAAAAAAAGAAGATCCTATGTTGCAAAAGTGAGGAGTTGTCCCTTACCCTATCCCTAATCTTAACCTTATCTAAACACAAAACCAGAACAAAGCCTATACTTGTCCCTCTCCCTGAGGCAAGCTGCAGGCTAAACACCATTTCCAAGAGCTTCTGGTAGCACATTCTCTTAATATTTAGGTCTGGGGGGGCTCCCAGTTATTTTTAATATTCAACAATAAATCCTCTCAACATTCAAGTGAATTAAAGAAAAAAAAAAAAAAAAAAAATATATATATATATATATATAATAATGGAAATAAAAAAAAAATAAAATAAAAAAAAATAAAAAGGGGTGAGGTGGTTGGGAAACGCAGTAAAAGTCAACCACTGAACATTCACAGAGGCCAAAGCCTGTTCCCCTTATTGTAAAAATCATTTCTATGGAAAGTCCCCATAAAACATGTAAACCCAACGTGTGTGTGTGTGTGTGTGTGTGTGTGTGAGTGAGCTTAATGTATTTGTAAACATTTTAAGGAACGTGTGTGTGTGTGTGTGTGTGTGTGTGTGTGTTAGCAGGGGAGGATTGGGACGATTCTAAGGGTCCAGCAGAACTCCATAATTTCCTGGATGATTTTGGTATTTACTTTGTAGAGCCCGACCGATATTATCGGCCGATATTAGGCATTTTTCAAACTATCGGTATCGGCATTTATAATGGCCGATAAATGAATATTTAAAAAAATAAAATAAAAGCGGACGAAACACCCTTCAACCATGTTATGAGTGTTGGCGCTGCATAGTTTGTCCACCAGAGGGCACTCTACAAGGAAGATCGCTCGGGCTAGAGGAGTGGTTACGAACAGAGTCCAGAGTTCACCTGAGTCGGGAGACGGCAGCGCCGGATGATTCTGTCAGCATTAAAGACTTTTAAAATAATTTAACTCGCGTTCATGTTTGAATGCCTTGTGTTTGTGATGCAAAAGACTATGCGCGCTAACCATTACCATAGTAAACGCTTGAAGATACGCATAGTGTAAAAACATAGTGAACGCTTGAAGAAATCAGACCAATCATAAAGGCTATCACAGTCATGTTTTTATTTTATTTGTCACCCAGCAAACACAGAACGTTCCCCTAACGTTCCCATATGGTTCCCATTTGGTTATTTTTTTGGGAACCAAATAAGAACGTTCTAAGAACGTTCTCTGTAGGTTATTTTTAGGTTTAATTTTTATAACCTAAAGAGAACGTTCTGGGAACGTTCTCTGCAGGTTATTATTTTAATATCACTTAACAGGCAGATTACCAACTGACAACGTCGTCAGTACGGTCCCCTAAGGTTATAAGATAACCAACAACGTTCAGATCTATTCGCAATAACTTTTTATTAATGATATTTTAAATTATGTTATACATTTTAATTCTAAATGTTTATTTAAATGCTGCGTGACAAATACTGGAGCACGTAATCAAACACTGGAGCGCTTAATCAAACACTGGAGCGCGTAATCAAACACTGGAGCGCGTAATCAAACACTGGAGCGCGTAATCAAACACTGGAGCGCGTAATCAAACACTGGAGCGCGTAATCAAACACTGGAGCGCGTAATCAAACACTGGAGCGCGTAATCAAACACTGGAGCACGTAATCAAACACTGGAGCGCTTAATCAAACACTGGAGCGTGTAATCAAACACTGGAGCGCGTAATCAAACACTGGAGCGCTTAATCAAACACTGGAGCGCGTAATCAAACACTGGAGCACGTAATCAAACACTGGAGCGCGTAATCAAACACTGGAGCACGTAATCAAACACTGGAGCACGTAATCAAACACTGGAGCGCGTAATCAAACACTGGAGCACGTAATCAAACACTGGAGCGCGTAATCAAACACTGGAGCGCTTAATCAAACACTGGAGCGCGTAATCAAACACTGGAGCGTGTAATCAAACACTGGAGCGCGTAATCAAACACTGGAGCGCTTAATCAAACACTGGAGCGCGTAATCAAACACTGGAGCACGTAATCAAACACTGGAGCGCTTAATCAAACACTGGAGCGTGTAATCAAACACTGGAGCGCGTAATCAAACACTGGAGCGCGTAATCAAACACTGGAGCGCGTAATCAAACACTGGAGCGCGTAATCAAACACTGGAGCGCGTAATCAAACACTGGAGCGCGTAATCAAACACTGGAGCGCGTAATCAAACACTGGAGCGTGTAATCAAACACTGGAGCGGGTAATCAAACACTGGAGCGTGTAATCAAACACTGGAGCGCGTAATCAAACACTGGAGCGCGTAATCAAACACTGGAGCGTGTAATCAAACACTGGAGCGCGTAATCAAACACTGGAGCGCGTAATCAAACACTGGAGCGCGGAATCAAACACTGGAGCGCGTAATCAAACACTGGAGCGCGCACGTGAGCTGCGCGAGAGCAGGTGGAAACCAGAAACGTCATCAACAACTGACAAACAACAAAACTCCCGTCTGTCGCTGTTGGTTTCACTGCTTTCAGGTAAGTTTAGTCAACAAAATCTCACAAATAAATACACACAAACGTCCCTGACACATTTCTTACGTGTAATTGACACGCTTCTGTTGAATATTTACTTTAAAGAAATGGTTTTGTGTCTTTGAAAAAGTCCGTTAGCATCTAAGCTAACCGGTTTCAGAAGAGAACGTTAGGCCTAAGTTACGTTAAGTTAAGGTCTTATTTATGAAAGTTTGGGTTTTTAAACACATATTTAGTGTAGATAACAGTTTTTTTATAGTTTTGCTGGTAATTTGTCAATGGGTGATTGGAAGTAAGCTAATTTATTTAACCTAAAAGAATGCACTGTATTGTTAACTTAATCAGTGACGTCACTTACCAATATTGCTAAAATGTGATTTCAGAATAGCGAGAGAGAAAAAAAATCCTCTACAACAAGGGGTGAGTTATTGTTTAATCATGATAATAATTCCATATGCATTTATTTCACAATATATTATCTTAAGATTTTTATATATTTATCTTTTCTGCATTTCACCTCTGTTCTAGCTTGGTTCCTTTTATTAAACCAATCCCATGTAATATTGTTGGCTCTGTGACAAATAGCTTATGTTCCTAGATCATCATGCTGTGATGGCCTGCTGCACCCTCTGTCCAAGACAATCTCCACGGCTATGAACCATATGACTAGTAAGCAAAACCACCTCAAACATACAGTGCACTACTGTTCAAAGATTTATGCTTCTGAAATAAGTCTCACATTTTAAAATCATTAACCCCAGGTTTTTTCAGTGAGATTGTCCTTGAGAAGCCTGTAGGCTAAATAATAGGCGACTAATACAGTATTATAATGGTCATAGATATAATTATAATTCATTTAACTATTATGATAACATGATATCCTGATCATTAGTATATTTTTTTTTATTTCTTAGGTCTGTTTTGAATTATGTTGGCCAATGAGACTGACACCATACTGTCCAACTCAAAGGTATTTATTTGTATGGTTTTTTTTTATTGATCAATACTGAAATTCTTTGTACTTTTAAATGCTGAATGTGGTTCAGGGGGTCGACAACTTTAGGCAGTTATTTATCACAGATATCTTGGGCAGCTGTGGCTCATACTCTTAGCCTTTAAAAATGTTTGAATTGATATCCCCAATGCAATATCAGGGGGTAAATATATCATTAGAGTTCTTAAAGTTATGGCTTTGCTCTTGTTACCAGATGAGATATAATCCCTATTGTTTGGCCCTGTGATTCTTCAGGACAAGACCTTGATGCCATCCACAGTCAGTAGATGAAGAAGGTAAGTTTAGCCGAATTCATTTCCCCTCCCTTTCTTTTGAGCTTAAACGGACACGTGCACGCAAAATGAAGTCAAAATGCCCATCTTGGCGAGTTTCCTCGTAAACAGTCTTGTGTGTTTTAAACAGAAAGAAAACAGATGCGTGTCATTTATATTAGGTCTGCGCATTCGTCTTAAAGGGACAGTAGCCTAACGTACCCGCAGCTGTTTGTGTCGCCAATGGTGATCAAACATCAAAAGAGAAAATGACTTGTAGCTTTAGCAAAGATACATTTAATTAATTTATAGGTATTTTATTTTTACAGTGAAGACTTATTTTACATTTTGATAATTCAATTTCTTTACCTGATGTTTTCAGATTTAACTGAAAAACATAATGCACTGCTTATTAGGGCCCGAGCACCGATGGTGTGAGGACCCTCTTGGAATTGCTCTGTTTATTATTATTATTATTATTATTATTATTCTCCGCATTTAATCACATTTTTGAGGGCCTAAACATGCTCGAAAACTCACGAAACTTTGCACACGCGTCAGAACTGGCGAAAATTTACATCTGATATAGGTTTCAGAATTGGGCGGGGCAAAATGGCTCGATAGCGCCACCTATAAAAGTTCAACGGAGTGCGCCTCCCGCTATGTTCCACGTACGTTTACGAAATTCGGTACATACATGTAAGGACCTAATACCTACAAAAAAGTCTCTTGGAGCGTAGCCCTAAACACAACAGGAAGTCAGCCATTTTCAACTTCCTCTCAGATTTTTGTGCAGTTTTTGCCATTTTCATGCCTCGTACTTTAACGAACTCCTCCTACAGTTTTAATCTGATCATCTTCAAATTTGGTGAGTGTAATCTTAAGGCCTTTGCGACGTTAAATTGCGAAGATCTTGAGTTTTCGTCGAAGGGCGGGTCCTCGGCGGCCTGACAAATTTCGATGTTTCGCCATGAAACAGGAAGTTGCTGAAACTCAGGCATGGAATGTCCAATCTGCGCCAAACTTCACACGTTTGATAAGCGTTCTGTCCTGAACACACGACCATGCTCATATTCAGTTACAGTCATAGCGCCACCTGCTGGTAACAGGAAGTGACATGTTTAACACTGTTGTGAACTCCTGATAACATATAAAAAAGTGCCAGCAAGTGCTAAGCATGCTAACAACATACTAGACACATGATAAAACATGCTAGCAAACACTTAGCTAATTGCTAAAGCATGCTATTACTGCAATTAAATAGGAATTTGCTGTAACTCAGGCACGGAATGTCCAATCTGCCCCAAACGTCACACGTTTGATAAGAGTCATGGCCTGAACACATCTACATGATAATATTCAGTTATAGTAATAGCGCCACCTACTGGTAACAGGAAGTGTCATGTTTAACACGTTGATGCCGTTCTAGCAACATGTTAAAAATGCCATTGACTTCTAAACATGCTAGAAACATGTTAAAACATGCTAGCAAAACTTTGCTAAGTGCTAAAGCATGTTAATTCAATGAAACAGGATGTTGTTGTTATTCAAGAAGGCAATGTCCAATCTGCGCCAAACTTCACACTTTTGATAAGCGTTCTGTCCTGAACACATGACCATGCTCATATTCAGTTACAGTCATAGCGCCACCTGCTGGCAACAGGAAGTGACATGTTAAACACTGTTGTGGACTCCTAATAACATATAAAAAAGTTCCAGCATGTGCTAAACATGCTAACAACATACTAGAAACATGTTAAAACATGCTAGCAAACACTTAGCTTAGTGCTAAAGCATGCTAATACTGCAATTAAATAGGAATTTGCTGAAACACAGGCACGGAATGTCCAGTCTGCCCCAAACGTCACACGTTTGATAAGAGTCATGGCCTGAACACATCTACATGAGAATATTCAGTTATAGTAATAGCGCCACCTACTGGTAACAGGAAGTGTCATGTTTAACACGTTGATGCCGTTCTAGCAACATGTTAAAAATGCCATTGACTTCTAAACATGCTAGAAACATGTTAAAACATGCTAGCAAAACTTAGCTAAGTGCTAAAGCATGTTAATTCAATGAAACAGGATGTTGTTGTTACTCAAGAAGGCAATGTCCAATCTGCGCCAAACTTCACTCTTTTGATAAGCGTTCTGTCCTGAACACATGACCATGCTCATATTCAGTTACAGTCATAGCGCCACCTGCTGGCAACAGTAAGTGACATGTTAAACACTGTTGTGGACTCCTAATAACATATAAAAAAGTTCCAGCATGTGCTAAACATGCTAACAACATACTAGAAACATGTTAAAACATGCTAGCAAACACTTAGCTTAGTGCTAAAGCATGCTAATACTGCAATTAAATAGGAATTTGCTGTAACACAGGCACGGAATGTCCAGTCTGCCCCAAACTTCACACGTTTGATAAGAGTCATGGCCTGAACACATCTACATGAGAATATTCAGTTATAGTAATAGCGCCACCTACTGGTAACAGGAAGTGTCATGTTTAACACGTTGATGCCGTTCTAGCAACATGTTAAAAATACCATTGACTTCTAAACATGCTAGAAACATGTTAAAACATGCTAGCAATACTAAGCTAAGTGCTAAAGCATGCTAATATAATGAAACAGGATGTTGTTGTTACTCAAGAAGGCAATGTCCAATCTGCGCCAAACTTCACACTTTTGATAAGCGTTCTGTCTTGAACACATGACAATGCTCATATTCAGTTACAGTCAAAGCGCCACCTGCTGGCAACAGGAAGTGACATGTTAAACACTGTTGTGGACTCCTAATAACATATTAAAAAAATGCCAGTAGGTGCTTAACATCCTACCAACATACTAGAAACATGCTAAAACATACTAGTAAACACTATAAGTACTAAACCATACTATTACTACAATTAAATATGAATTTGCTGTAACTCAAACATACAATATCCAATCTGCCCCAAACTTCACATACTTGATAAAAGTCCTGCACTGAACACATCTACAAAGCAATATTCAGATATATAACCCCACCTACTGCCAACAGAAACTGAACTGGTTAACACAGTAATGCAGTACTAACCACATACCTATTGTGTACTAAGCATGCTAAAAACATACTAAACATGCTAGCAACTACTATATACTGTATACCTCCTTAAATGCACATTGCCCAACCATGCTCTGTCTTCCTAAAGCCAACGAGTGACGATGGCACGGGTGCGAGGGCCCTTTCATCGCTGCTTGCAGCTTTAATTTCAACTGTATTTTTAGGGCCCGAGCACCGATGGTGTGAGGACCCTCTTGGAATTGCTCTGTTTATTATTATTAGGGCCCGAGCACCGATGGTGTGAGGACCCTCTTGGAATTGCTCTGTTTATTATTATTAGGGCCCGAGCACCGATGGTGTGAGGACCCTCTTGGAATTGCTCTGTTTATTATTATTATTATTATTATTATTCTTCTCCGCATTTAATTGCATTTTTGAGGGCCTAAACATGCTCGAAAACTCACAAAACTTTGCACACGCGTCAGAACTGGCGAAAATTTACATCTGATATAGGTTTCAGAATTGGACGGGGCAAAATGGCTCGATAGCGCCACCTATAAAAGTTCAACGGAGTGCGCCTCCCGCAACGTTCCACGTACGTGCACAAAATTCGGTACATACATGTAATGACCTAATACCTACAAAAAAGTCTCTTGGAGCATAGCCCTAAACACAACAGGAAGTCAGCCATTTTGAACTTCCTCTCAGATTTTTGTGCAGTTTTTGCCATTTTCAGGCCTCGTACTTTAACGAACTCCTCCTACAGTTTTAATCTGATCATCTTCAAATTTGGTGAGTGTAATCTTAAGGCCTTTGCGACGTTAAATTGCGAAGATCTTGAGTTTTCGTCGAAGGGCGGGTCCTCGGCGGCCTGACAAATTTCGATGTTTCGCCATGAAACAGGAAGTTGCTGTAACTCAGGCATGGAATGTCCAATCTGCCCCAAACTTCACACGTTTGATAAGCGTTCTGTCCTGAACACATGACCATGCTCATATTCAGTTACAGTCATAGCGCCACCTGCTAGCAACAGGAAGTGACATGTTTAACACTGTTATGGACTCCTAATAACATATAAAAAAGTGCCAGCAAGTGCTAAACATGCTAACAACATACTAGAAGCATGCTAAAACATGCTAGCAAACTCTTAGCTAAGTGCTAAAGCATGCTATTATTGCAATTAAATAGGAAGTTGCTGTAACTCAGGCATGGAATGTCCAATCTGCCCCAAACTTCACACGTTTGATAAGAGTCATGGCCTGAACACATCTACATGAGAATATTCAGTTATAGTAATAGCGCCACCTGCTGTCAACAGGAAGTGACATGTTTAACACTGTTGTGGTCTCCTAATAACATATAAAAAAGAGCCAGCAAGTGCTAAACAGGTTAGCAACATACTAGAAACATGCTAGGAAACACTTAGCTAAGTGCTAAAGCATGCTATTACTGCAATTAAATAGGAATTTGTTGTAACTCAGGCATGGAATGTCCAATCTACCCCAAACTTCACACGTTTGATAAGAATCATGGCCTGAACACATGTCTATGCTCAAATTCAGTTATAGTAATAGCGCCACCTACTGGTAACAGGAAGTGACATGTTTAACACGTTGATGCCGTTCTAGCAACATGTTAAAAATGCCATTGAGTTCTAAACATGCTAGAAACATATTAAAACATGCTAGCAATACTTAGCTAAGTGCTAAAGCATGCTAATTCAATGAAACAGGACTTTGTTGTTACTCAAGAAGGCAATGTACAATCTACCCCAAACTTCACACGTTTGATAAGAGTTATCTCTTGAACACATGTCCATGCTCATATTTAGTTATAGTCATAGCGCCACCTGCTGGCAACAGGAAGTGACGTTTAACACTGTTCTTGACTCCTAATAACATATAAAAAAATGCCAGTAGGTGCTAAACATCCTACCAACATACTAGAGACATGCTAAAACATACTAGCAAACACTTAGCTAAGTGCTAAAGAATGATATTACTGCAATTAAATATGAATTTGCTGTAACTCAGGCATGAAATGTCCAATCTGCCCCAAACTTCACACTTTTGATAAGCGTTCTGTCCTGAACACATGACCATGCTTATATTCAGTTACAGTCATAGCGCCACCTGCTGGCAACAGGAAGTGACATGTTTAACACTGTTATGGACTCCTAATAACATATAAAAAAGTGCCAGCAAGTGTTAAACATGCTAACAACATACTAGAAACATGCTAAAACATGCTAGCAAACTCTTAGCTAAGTGCTAAAGCATGCTATTATTGCAATTAAATAGGAATTTGCTGTAACTCAGGCATGGAATGTCCAATCTGCCCCAAACTTCACACTTTTAATAAGAGTCATGGCCTGAACACATCTACATGAGAATGTTCAGTTATAGTAATAGCGCCACCTACTGGCAACAGGAAGTGACATGTTTAACACGTTGATGCCGTTCTAGCAACATGTTAAAAATGCCATTCAGTTCTAAACATGCTAGAAACATGTTAAAACATGCTAACAATGCTTAGCTAAGTGCTAAAGAATGCTAATTCAATGAAACATGACTTTGTTGTTACTCAAGAAGGCAATGTCCAATTTGCACCAAACTTCACACGTTTGATAAGAGTTCTGTCCTGAACACACATCCATGCTCATATTCAGTTATAGTCATAACGCCACCTACTGGCAACAGAAACTGACATGGTTAACACAGTAATGCAGTACTAACCACATAATTATTGTGTACTAAGCATGCTAGAAACAGACTAAACATGCTAGCAACACTTAGCTGAGTCATGAAGCATGCTATTATCACCATTATACAAAACATTTTGTAACTTACTTTGACATACTCTTACTATATATACCTCCTTAAATGTACATTTCCCAACCATGCTCTGTCTTCCTAAAGCCACCGAGTGTTGATGGCACGGGTGCGAGGGCCCTTTCATCGCTGCTTGCAGCTTTAATTATTATTATTATTCTTCTCCGCATTTAATTGCATTTTTGAGGGCCTAAACATGCTCGAAAACTCACAAAACTTTGCACACGCGTCAGAATTGGCGAAAATTTACATCTGATATAGGTTTCAGAATTGGACGGGGCAAAATGGCTCGATAGCGCCACCTATAAAAGTTCAACGGAGTGCGCCTCCCGCAACGTTCCACGTACGTGCACGAAATTCGGTACATACATGTAATCACCTAATACCTACAAAAAAGTCTCTTGGAGCATAGCCCTAAACACAACAGGAAGTCAGCCATTTTGAACTTCCTCTCAGATTTTTGTGCAGTTTTTGCCATTTTCAGGCCTCGTACTTAAACGAACTCCTCCTACAGTTTTAATCTGATCATCTTCAAATTTGGTGAGTGTAATCTTAAGGCCTTTGCGACGTTAAATTGCGAAGATCTTGAGTTTTCGTCGAAGGGCGGGTCCTCGGCGTCCTGACAAATTTCGATGTTTCGCCATGAAACAGGAAGTTGCTGTAACTCAGGCATGGAATGTCCAATCTGCCCCAAACTTCACACGTTTGATGAGCGTTCTGTCCTGAACACATGACCATGCTCATATTCAGTTATAGTCATAGCGCCACCTGCTGGCAACAGGAAGTGACATGTTTAACACTGTTATGGACTCCTAATAACATATAAAAAAGTGCCAGCAAGTGCTAAACATGCTAACAACATACTAGAAGCATGCTAAAACATGCTAGCAAACTCTTAGCTAAGTGCTAAAGCATGCTATTTTTGCAATTAAATAGGAATTTGCTGTAACTCAGGCATGGAATGTCCAATCTGCCCCAAACTTCACACTTTTGATAATCGTTCTGTCCTGAACACATCTACATGAGAATATTCAGTTATAGTAATAGCGCCACCTACTGGTAACAGGAAGTGTCATGTTTAACACGTTGATGCCATTCTAGCAACATGTTAAAAATGCCATTGACTTCTAAACATGCTAGAAACATGTTAAAACTTGCTAGCAATACTTAGCTAAGTGCTAAAGCATGCTAATTCAATGAAACAGGATGTTGTTGTTACTCAAGAAGGCAATGTCCAATCTGCGCCAAACTTAACACTTTTGATAAGCGTTCTGTCCTGGACACATGACCATGCTCATATTCAGTTACAGTCATAGCTCCACCTGCTGGCAACAGGAAGTGACATGTTTAACACTGTTGTGAACTCCTGATAACATATACAAAAGTTCCAGCATGTGCTAAACATGCTAACAACATACTAGAAACATGTTAAAACATGCTAGCAAATACTTAGCTTAGTGCTAAAGCATGCTAATACTGCAATTAAATAGTAATTTGCTGTAACACAGGCACGGAATGTCCAGTCTGCCCCAAACTTCACACGTTTGATAAGAGGCATGGCCTGAACACATCTACATGAGAATATTCAGTTATAGTAATAGCGCCACCTACTGGTAACAGGAAGTGTCATGTTTAACACGTTGATGCCGTTCTAGCAACATGTTAAAAATGCCATTGACTTCTAAACATGCTAGAAACATGTTAAAACATGCTAGCAATACTTAGCTAAGTGCTAAAGCATGCTAATTCAATGAAACAGGATGTTGTTGTTACTCAAGAAGGCAATGTCCAATCTGCGCCAAACTTCACACTTTTGATAAACGTTCTGTCCTGAACACATGACCATGCTCATATTCAGTTACAGTCATAGCGCCACCTGCTGTCAACAGGAAGTGACATGTTAAACACTGTTGTGGACATATAAAAACATTAAAAAGTGCCAGCAAGTGTTAAACATGCTAACAACATACTAGAAACTTGCTAAAACATGCTAGCAAACACTTAGCTAAGTGCTAAAGCATGCTATTGCTGCAATTAAATAGGAATTTGCTGTAACACAGGCATGCAATGTCGAATCTGCCCCAAACTTAATATGTAACATGCAAGAAACATGCTAGCAACACATAGCTAAGTTCTAAATCATGCTAGAAATGCTAAAGAAAGTTGTTGTAACTTAAGCATACAATGTCCAATCTACCCCAAACTTCACACGTTTGATAAGAATTATCTCCTGAACACAAGTCCATGCTCATATTCAGATATAGTCATAGCGCCGCCTGCTGGCAACAGGAAGTGATGTTTAACATTGTTCTGGACTCCTAATAACATATAAAAAAGTGCCACCAACTGCTAAACATGTTAGCAACATACTAGAAACATGCTATCAAATACTTAGCTAAGTGTTAAAGCATGCTATTACTGCAATTAAATATGAATTTGCTGTAACTCAGGCATGCAATGTCCAATCTACCCCAAAATTAATATGTAATATGCTAGAAACATCATAAAACATGCAAGAAATGCTAAAGGAAGTTATTGTAACTCAAGCATACAATGTCCAATCTGCCCCAAACTTCACATGTTTGATAAAAGTCCTGCACTAAACACATCTACATAGCGATATTCAGATGTAGACATAGCCCCACCTACTGGCAACAGAAACTGACAGGGTTAAAACAGTAATGCAGTACTAACCACATAACTATTGTGTACTAAGCATGCTAGAAACATACTAAACATGCTAGCAACTACTATACCTCCTTAAATGCACATTGCCCAACCATGCTCTGTCTTTCTAAAGCCACCGAGTGACGATGGCACGAGTGCGAGGGCCCTTTCATCGCTGCTTGCAGCTTTAATTATTATTATTATTCTTCTCCGCATTTAATTGCATTTTTGAGGGCCTAAACATGCTCGAAAACTCACAAAACTTTGCACACGCGTCAGAACTGGCGAAAATTTACATCTGATATAGGTTTCAGAATTGGACGGGGCAAAATGGCTCGATAGCGCCACCTATAAAAGTTCAACGGAGTGCGCCTCCCGCAACGTTCCACGTACGTGCACGAAATTCGGTACATACATGTAATCACCTAATACCTACAAAAAAGTCTCTTGGAGCATAGCCCTAAACACAACAGGAAGTCAGCCATTTTGAACTTCCTCTCAGATTTTTGTGCAGTTTTTGCCATTTTCAGGCCTCGTACTTTAACGAACTCCTCCTACAGTTTTAATCTGATCATCTTCAAATTTGGTGAGTGTAATCTTAAGGCCTTTGCGACGTTAAATTGCGAAGATCTTGAGTTTTCGTCGAAGGGCGGGTCCTCGGCGGCCTGACAAATTTCGATGTTTCGCCATGAAACAGGAAGTTGCTGTAACTCAGGCATGGAATGTCCAATCTGCCCCGAACTTCACACGTTTGATAAGCGTTCTGTCCTGAACACATCTACATGAGAATATTCAGTTATAGTAATAGCGCCACCTGCTGGCAACAGGAAGTGACATGTTTAACACTGTTATGGACTCCTAATAACATATAAAAAAGTGCCAGCAAGTGCTAAACATGCTAACAACATACTAGAAGCATGCTAAAACATGCTAGCAAACTCTTAGCTAAGTGCTAAAGCATGCTATTTTTGCAATTAAATAGGAATTTGCTGTAACTCAGGCATGGAATGTCCAATCTGCCCCAAACTTCACACTTTTGATAATCGTTCTGTCCTGAACACATCTACATGAGAATATTCAGTTATAGTAATAGCGCCACCTACTGGTAACAGGAAGTGTCATGTTTAACACGTTGATGCCATTCTAGCAACATGTTAAAAATGCCATTGACTTCTAAACATGCTTGCACACGCGTCAGAACTGGCGAAAATTTACATCTGATATAGGTTTCAGAATTGGACGGGGCAAAATGGCTCGATAGCGCCACCTATAAAAGTTCAACGGAGTGCGCCTCCCGCAACGTTCCACGTACGTGCACGAAATTCGGTACATACATGTAATCACCTAATACCTACAAAAAAGTCTCTTGGAGCATAGCCCTAAACACAACAGGAAGTCAGCCATTTTGAACTTCCTCTCAGATTTTTGTGCAGTTTTTGCCATTTTCAGGCCTCGTACTTTAACGAACTCCTCCTACAGTTTTAATCTGATCATCTTCAAATTTGGTGAGTGTAATCTTAAGGCCTTTGCGACGTTAAATTGCGAAGATCTTGAGTTTTCGTCGAAGGGCGGGTCCTCGGCGGCCTGACAAATTTCGATGTTTCGCCATGAAACAGGAAGTTGCTGTAACTCAGGCATGGAATGTCCAATCTGCCCCGAACTTCACACGTTTGATAAGCGTTCTGTCCTGAACACATCTACATGAGAATATTCAGTTATAGTAATAGCGCCACCTGCTGGCAACAGGAAGTGACATGTTTAACACTGTTATGGACTCCTAATAACATATAAAAAAGTGCCAGCAAGTGCTAAACATGCTAACAACATACTAGAAGCATGCTAAAACATGCTAGCAAACTCTTAGCTAAGTGCTAAAGCATGCTATTTTTGCAATTAAATAGGAATTTGCTGTAACTCAGGCATGGAATGTCCAATCTGCCCCAAACTTCACACTTTTGATAATCGTTCTGTCCTGAACACATCTACATGAGAATATTCAGTTATAGTAATAGCGCCACCTACTGGTAACAGGAAGTGTCATGTTTAACACGTTGATGCCATTCTAGCAACATGTTAAAAATGCCATTGACTTCTAAACATGCTAGAAACATGTTAAAACATGCTAGCAATACTTAGCTAAGTGCTAAAGCATGCTAATTCAATGAAACAGGATGTTGTTGTTACTCAAGAAGGCAATGTCCAATCTGCGCCAAACTTCACACTTTTGATAAGCGTTCTGTCCTGGACACATGACCATGCTCATATTCAGTTACAGTCATAGCGCCACCTGCTGGCAACAGGAAGTGACATGTTTAACACTGTTGTGAACTCCTGATAACATATAAAAAAGTTCCAGCATGTGCTAAACATGCTAACAACATACTAGAAACATGTTAAAACATGCTAGCAAATACTTAGCTTAGTGCTAAAGCATGCTAATACTGCAATTAAATAGGAATTTGCTGTAACACAGGCACGGAATGTCCAGTCTGCCCCAAACTTCACACGTTTGATAAGAGGCATGGCCTGAACACATCTACATGAGAATATTCAGTTATAGTAATAGCGCCACCTACTGGTAACAGGAAGTGTCATGTTTAACACGTTGATGCCGTTCTAGCAACATGTTAAAAATGCCATTGACTTCTAAACATGCTAGAAACATGTTAAAACATGCTAGCAATACTTAGCTAAGTGCTAAAGCATGCTAATTCAATGAAACAGGATGTTGTTGTTACTCAAGAAGGCAATGTCCAATCTGCGCCAAACTTCACACTTTTGATAAACGTTCTGTCCTGAACACATGACCATGCTCATATTCAGTTACAGTCATAGCGCCACCTGCTGTCAACAGGAAGTGACATGTTAAACACTGTTGTGGACATATAAAAACATTAAAAAGTGCCAGCAAGTGTTAAACATGCTAACAACATACTAGAAACTTGCTAAAACATGCTAGCAAACACTTAGCTAAGTGCTAAAGCATGCTATTGCTGCAATTAAATAGGAATTTGCTGTAACACAGGCATGCAATGTCGAATCTGCCCCAAACTTAATATGTAACATGCAAGAAACATGCTAGCAACACATAGCTAAGTTCTAAATCATGCTAGAAATGCTAAAGAAAGTTGTTGTAACTTAAGCATACAATGTCCAATCTACCCCAAACTTCACACGTTTGATAAGAATTATCTCCTGAACACAAGTCCATGCTCATATTCAGATATAGTCATAGCGCCGCCTGCTGGCAACAGGAAGTGATGTTTAACATTGTTCTGGACTCCTAATAACATATAAAAAAGTGCCACCAACTGCTAAACATGTTAGCAACATACTAGAAACATGCTATCAAATACTTAGCTAAGTGTTAAAGCATGCTATTACTGCAATTAAATATGAATTTGCTGTAACTCAGGCATGCAATGTCCAATCTACCCCAAAATTAATATGTAATATGCTAGAAACATCATAAAACATGCAAGAAATGCTAAAGGAAGTTGTTGTAACTCAAGCATACAATGTCCAATCTGCCCCAAACTTCACATGTTTGATAAAAGTCCTGCACTGAACACATCTACATAGCGATATTCAGATGTAGACATAGCCCCACCTACTGGCAACAGAAACTGACATGGTTAAAACAGTAATGCAGTACTAACCACATAACTATTGTGTACTAAGCATGCTAGAAACATACTAAACATGCTAGCAACTACTATACCTCCTTAAATGCACATTGCCCAACCATGCTCTGTCTTTCTAAAGCCACCGAGTGACGATGGCACGAGTGCGAGGGCCCTTTCATCGCTGCTTGCAGCTTTAATTCTTCTATTGTATTTATCTATGCTTGTTATCTATTGTAATTTTCTATGCAGGTTCACTCCTCTACAAAATCCCCCCAATAGGGGTTATGCGGAGCGCCCAGCGGTCGAACCGGAAAGAGGTCTAAGCATTTCTGCTTTTCACTTCTGTACACATCTGCAGCGGTAGGTGATCTCGGTTTACTGTTCATTTTCACTTATTACACTAAAATTCTTATTTCTGTTTTAATTAAAATGTCACGAATGCTAAAATATCAGAAAAGGGAACATCCGAACAGCAGTTTTTGTTGTGTGCCGATGCTCTATGTCGGGGAAAATGAGTAGTACAGAAGTACAAATGGGTTCTGTACTCATAAAGTGACATCAACATCAGCAGTAGCATTCGCCGTCAGGCAAGTGTTATTTAAATAAACTCCTGATGTACTTACAAACTTTCCAATGCCTGGTTTAATGAGTACAGAACCTATTTGTACTACTGTAGAAGTTTGGTACCATTCTGGGCATTATTAGTGGGGTAATTTACCAGATACAAACCTGGAGCCGCGCATGCACTAAACCATACGGCTGATATCTCTAAATAAACTCTAAATTTTTCAATATTGTGCAGCCCTAATATTGAGCATATCTTAAAGTGAACTTGGAATGATAATTTGTGATACCAGATGAGATGTATGTATGATAGATTTTGAACTGTAATATTTTTTTTTTTTATTTCAGGTTTTCTGGGATCCCAGCGGAAGGCATCAAGGCATCAGATGTTGGCCTGGACAGATGTTCCTGTAAACTACACCGACCTTTGCTTTTGCATGGATGGCTGATTATTACCATGTTCTGTGAGGGCATCATTATAGCAAAACTGAGCACCTGTGACAGTGGAATTTGTAGGTGTAAAGTCACAGAGATAAAAAAATTGATAGTAGTTTCAAACTTTTTTGCTCTTTCTCTCTCATAAACACAGCAGTCACAGGTTTTCAAATTCTTCATTGGAGGTGAGACTTATACGTTATACTGTATGTAGAGTGAATTCGCAGGTCAGAGTTCACTAGACTTGAATATTATTTTCTCTGTTTTTTATTTGACTTCAGAGTTGAAAGTGGGCTTAAAGGGTACATAGGCTTAATGGGTATCCTTACCCCTATATAAAACATTCCTTTTTTGATTTGTAGTCTGAAATAATAAATAGTGCAATATAAATAAATGCAATGTAGTGTTTTCAAATATATACATTTTTCTATACACATTGATGCTGAAATATCTGAATAAATACACGATACCAGCAGCGCTCGTGCTCTCATATCTCCTACAGCTTGTGACACACAATCCCACCTCACTCTTTTCATTTGCTCCGGATGAATATTAATGCCATTACAGGGCTTGAATTTTGGCATGGGATTGTGTGTACATGTAACGCGTTGTCTTTTTATTTTCTTGTTAAATTTGCAGATGGTTTTGGGAGTTTAAATGTTTTGAGCGGAGTGAAGATTGGCACATTCATGTATATTGTGAAAAGAAAGACTTTTTCAATTTTGTTCTAAGTTATAGGCTACAGTTTGCAAAAAGATAGTTTTAATTAAAATGTTTGTGCAGTTTTATTTATTGAAATATTTTCATGTTTGAAATATTAAATGTAAATTACTGTTCCTGAATACATTTTGCTAACGCTGTTTTTGATGACTTATTTTAGGTTGATAATTAAACAATGAATCAACAAAAACATGGATTGTGTGCTGATTTATTTATTTAATACAAACTGATTGATTTACTTATTAATGATAGTTTCTGTAAATTCAATTTATTGTAATAATATATTCATAGGATTCTTAAGTGTTTGAACAATAAACAATGTAGAATATGTTGTTTGTAGACCTATAATTTGTGTACAGGCATATCAGGATGTGTAGACGTTAGGAGAACCTTCCGGGAACCTTCCGGGAACGTTCCCCTAACCGATAGGGAACGTTCTATTAACGTAAAGAAAACTTTCCTGGATAACCAATAGGGAACGTTCTGGGAACCAAAAACTAACGTTCCCAGAACGTAAAATTGTTAGCTGGGCAGTAGCCTACGTCTCGTCTCTTTATACCGGACTATCATGATAAAATAAAGCAACTTTTTTTTCGGGAGCTTCCTCTGTTTCTCTGACTGAAAATATCTGTATGGGAGTCGAGAGAGTGCTAAAGCTCCTCAGGTCGTATTTTTGGTGGCATATATTTGTAGAAATGATCATTCTTTCTAAATGTGAGATAAATATGTCCTGTAACTACCAGATAAACAGTAACAGACGCGACTGAAGAAGTAAGTGTGTCCTCTACCTCCTCTTTCTTTTGTGAAATAGACCTAACAGTAATTTATTTCTGAGTGACTAATGTGCAATTTTGACATAAATTAATTCATTATGATCAATGTATCACTTTTTATTGTAAACCTGTGGAAAAACATCGATGCTTGGGTTTTAAATATTCAAGTAAATAACAAAAAGTCCAGCAAACGGCCGCTTTTATCATGTTTGTTTTCAACGCGGTTTCCAGTGATTTCTGATTAGTTTTCTGATAAAACTTCCATTTGTTGGTGAAATGATGGATTAGTGTGACGTTGTTCCAGAGAGGCGTGTTACGGGTGTGTTTTAGTGAAGCGCTGTGGAGCTTCTGGCCCGACTGTGGAAACACAGGCCCGAGGCTATTAGCCCGGCACGGCCCGTTTAAAGCCCTGGCTCGCACTGACCCGACAGTGGAAACACAGGCCCGGTGCTATTAGCCCGGCACGGCCCGTTTAAAGCCCTGGCTCGCACTGACCCAACAGTGGAAACACAGGCCCGGTGCTATTAGCCCGGCACGGCCCGTTTAAAGCCCTGGCTCGCCCTGGCCCGACAGTGGAAACACAGGCCTGGTGCTATTAGCCCGGCACGGCCCGTTTAAAGCCCTGGCTCGCACTGGCCCGACAGTGGAAACACAGGCCCGAGGCTATTAGCCCGGCACGGCCCGTTTAAAGCCCTGGCTCGCACTGACCCGACAGTGGAAACACAGGCCCGAGGCTATTAGCCCGGCACGGCCCGTTTAAAGCCCTGGCTCGCACTGACCCGACAGTGGAAACACAGGCCCGAGGCTATTAGCCCGGCACGGCCCGTTTAAAGCCCTGGCTCGCACTGACCCGACAGTGGAAACACAGGCCCGAGGCTATTAGCCCGGCACGGCCCGTTTAAAGCCCTGGCTCGCACTGACCCGACAGTGGAAACACAGGCCCGAGGCTATTAGCCCGGCACGGCCCGTTTAAAGCCCTGGCTCGCACTGGCCCAACAGTGGAAACGCGGCTAATGAGCTTGGGAATCACAACGAACTTATTCTGCCAAAATAAAGTAATGATTACTGTATTTATAACTAGCATATCTGTAGTTCCAGTCTCTGCATTGTAAAATGTAAGTTAGGCACGCGAGGAGTGAACATTTAGACATAGAGAAAAAGTATCAAACACAGCCTGTGCATAAAAGTGAGCTTTTCTTTTACACGTGTGTGAAATCCAAGTGTGCGTTGCTGACTTCGTTTAGCCGCAGCATTAACGAGTCACATAATGTATTTAGTGCATCACTAAGTAGTAGATTTTAGAAGGCAGGCAGCAAATGATGATTGAAAATGGTTTGTTGTAGCTTGATGGAATAGATGGATAGAATTAAAAGAGTGCAAGTAAAGGGATAAGCAAGTTGACATTGTAATTATAAGGTAGCTTATAACATTGACATTTGGCAGACGCTTTTATCAAAAGCGACTTACATTGCATTTCAAGGTACACATTTACAATCTTATCAGTTCTTCACACACACACACACATTATTACATAATTGATTTATTACTGTCAATATTAATAATAATAGTTGCCTTTTTTTTGTTCAAAGGACTTTAAGTTTCATATCTTAAGTTTGTATTTTTATACATTATTGTTATGTGGATGTGTGGAGATGAACCCAATTGCAGACAGTAGTCACAGCAACACAGTTTATTGTACAAATAACAGGAAAAACAAAGCCCACGAGGGGGCAAAACAAGACAAGACAGGATTACAGGTAACTAAACTAGACTATGACTGACAAACTAGACTATAACAGAAACAGGATCGAACTACTACTTAGACAACACTTTCAACAGACTCTCACGGACAGATCTCACATTGGTTAACACACAAAGTTAGACAATGTACCGACACAGGACAGAAAACATGAGGGGATTAAATAGGGAGAAACTAATGAGGGAAACGGGTGACACAGGTGAAGCAATAATGACAAAACGAGGATAACAAGGGGGCGGGACTAGGGGGCGGGACTAGGGGGCAGGACTAGGGGGCGGGACTAGGTGACGAGACAACACAAGCACATGGCCCAAACAAATGGCCATGTGCTTGCACATAAAACATGGGCCTGTCATGATCCTGCCTCAAGACCAGGGAAAATCAGAGACAGGAAGGCAGGATCATGACAGAACCCCTCCCTTAAGGAGCGGCTTCCAGACAGGAGGGAAACAGGAAACCAGACCGGGGGAACAGCAGGGGACACATGACTGGGGGTGAAGCAGGCGGCTGAGGAGCGGAGAGAGGAATGGAGCTCACAGAATCTGACACAGATCCCACGCTCCACATCTCCGCCTTGGAAACAGCGTTGTCTGTGGCCGTCTCTGTAACGGCGCTCACGGCAGCTGACTGGGGTACGGCGCTCACGGCAGCTGACTGGGGTACGGCGCTCACGGCAGCTGACTGGGGTACGGCGCTCACGGCAGCTGACTGGGGTACGGCGCTCACGGCAGCTGACTGGGGTACGGCGCTCACGGCAGCTGACTGGGGTACGGCGCTCACGGCAGCTGACTGGGGTACGGCGCTCACGGCAGCTGACTGGGGTACGGCGCTCACGGCAGCTGACTGGGGTACGGCGCTCACGGCAGCTGACTGGGGTACGGCGCTCACGGCAGCTGACCGGGGTACGGCGCTCACGGACTCAGTGGACTTAGGACTAGACATGACCGACTTGACGGGGGCTTCTAGAATCTGTACCAGACGTTTCAAGTACTCAGACATTGTCTCGGCAGCGACGAGGACAGGCATCTTTTGCGAAGCAGAAACCTATATAACTGTAAGACAGCTTCAGCAGCTGAATCGGCCGCTGCTCTCTCTGCAGCACTCACGACTGCGGGCGGCGCTTGCAGGAGCGGGCTCTGGAACGGCGCTTGCAGGAGCGGGCTCTGGAACGGCGCTTGCAGGAGCGGGCTCTGGAACGGCGCTTGCAGGAGCGGGCTCTGGAACGGCGCTTGCAGGAGCGGGCTCTGGAACGGCGCTTGCAGGAGCGGGCTCTGGAACGGCGCTTGCAGGAGCGGGCTCAGGAACAGGCAGAGATGAAGGACGAGAGGCTCCCTTCCTCCTCTTCTTTCTCCTAGGTCGTGGTGCGGAAGTCAAAGCCAGACTAGTGACCGGTTGGAGAAACTCAGCGGGATCTGTGACTTGAGTTGGAAAGGCAGTCTCAGGCAGCACTGACTCGGTTGAGGATGACTCCGACGGAGAATCCCACGAAGTCCGTCTCCCTCGTTTGCCACGCAGATCAACGGGTCCGGATGACGTCTCGGGAGTGGAAGTGGGACCAGCTTGATCCCCCAGGGAAACAACGCCTAGGACACAACCCTCCGGAATCACTGGCAGCTTGACTGGTGGTGACAACACGGCGGGACTCTGCGGCTCCTCCCGAGAGAAACGATCCCAAAGTTGGGCATAATTCTTCAGGATCCACTCACCCTGGGACGAGGATGGAAGGTTGACCCTCCTTCTGTCAGTGGGAGCTGACAACCAGCATTGTTCTCTGAATCTCATTTGTCGCTGGAGCTGGGAGGACATACTGTCTGCTGGGTTCTTTGCTGGTCGGTACATTCTGTTATGTGGATGTGTGGAGATGAACCCAATTGCAGACAGTAGTCACAGCAACACAGTTTATTGTACAAATAACAGGAAAAACAAAGCCCACGAGGGGGCAAAACAAGACAAGACAGGATTACAGGTAACTAAACTAGACTATGACAGACAAACTAGACTATAACAGAAACAGGATCAAACTACTACTTAGACAACACTTTCAACAGACTCTCACGGACAGATCTCACATTGATTTAACACACAAAGTTAGACAATGTACCGACACAGGACAGAAAACATGAGGGGATTAAATAGGGAGAAACTAATGAGGGAAACGGGTGACACAGGTGAAGCAATAATGACAAAACGAGGATAACAAGGGGGCGGGACTAGGGGGCGGGACTAGGTGACGAGACAACACAAGCACATGGCCCAAACAAATGGCCATGTGCTTGCACATAAAACATGGGCCTGTCATGATCCTGCCTCAAGACCAGGGAAAATCAGAGACAGGAAGGCAGGATCATGACAATTATATTTATCAGAACTTTAATATATTCTGTTCTGTTGTGACAATAAAACAAACAAGTTTATTTTTAAACTGCATTATCATATTATTTTAGTAAGGCTGAGAACTCTTAAATAACGACAAATAACTAATGTTAGGGAAATCTGTTCATGTTTTGTTACGCGTTTCTGGATTTTAAAAAATATATATATATATCGGAATATCGGATTTTTAAATCACCAAATATTTGTATCGGTATCTGCCTTAAAAATCCTTTATCGGTCGGGCTCTATTACTTTGTAAAATAATCTTATAGGAAGAACGCTATAAACAACAGGTATTCATTATAGTGTGTGTGGCAGAGCAAGACAGAGGAGAGAGAGAGAGGGACGAGTATAATTGTAATATAATTTGTATTGATCTCATACAAATGTCACACATCTACGTCCCTTCAGGACACTGACAATAAAGATGATAGTGACAGAGAAGACAGAAATTCTCGTAGCTCTCCACAGAAAGACGATTGTTACACACACACACACACACACACACACACACACACACACACACACACACACACACACACACACACACACACACAGTTTGACATGGTGAATCTGACTGCAGTAGATGTGAAAATTATGAATAAAAATGAAGTTAATTCGGCCAGCGCTCATACCTGTATTTACTTCCTGTTTTCGGTCGAAGACCACAGTAGTCGATTGTCGAGTTCTCCACTGTTGCTTAGTTACCTATGATCACACGCGTGAACTCGTCAATCGACTACTGTGGCCCTCGACCTAAAACAGGAAGTAAATACAGGTATGTGCGCTGGCTGAATAAACATAATGTTTATTCATAATTTCCACATCTACTGCAGTCAGATTCACCGTGTTCACTCTGAAAGGAAACACTCACAATGGCTGGGCACTTGTAATGACACATCAAGGATGTTAAGAGACTAAAAGCAGGTTTAAAACTTGCCCCATTGAAGTCAACAGGGTGCACATTTTATAAAGAGGATAACATGGTGTAGGCAACACCGATTTCTGTCGTTGTTCTCTGTACTGACAGCACTCCACATTTACAAAAAAATGAGCTCAATGTTAAAATTGACCAGAGTTCTCCTTTAACATGAACCAACAATTAATGAACAATATTCTACAGCATTTATTAATCTTAGTTAATGTTAAGCTCAACATTTTATAAGATATTTTTAAGATCCAAAGTTGTATCTGTTAACATGCACTGTGAACTAACATGAACACTAATATTTTATTAACATTAATAAAGGCTATTGCTCTCTGTTAGTTCATGTTAGTTAATGCATTAACAAATGAGACCTTATTGTAAAGTGTTACCAAAAATGTAATACAATTATAATAAAATGCCTCAATAATGCAAACAACTCATTGGATAACATTGGGCTGCATATAAAGAAACAAAATGCATTTTTCTTTTGCTGGATGTCTATTGTCTATTTGCATATCAGTAAAGATTTGTTTAATACAATGCACATTGAATTTGTCATTTCTACAACTTTTATAGCACTTCAATTTTGTGAGCCTGACATATTACATTTATTATCATTAGCACTCCATGTTCAAAGATTTACTAGCTGTCAGTTCATCTCTTATACGCTGCTGCCATCTAGTGGTTTTAGTTGTAACTCTAAAAGTATGGGGAACTGCTTAATTAATGTCTGTTTAGTAATTCATATTTTATCCTTCATTTGCTCTCCAGAAGCCATATTTGAGCGCACACGCACGCGCACACGCACACGCACACGCACACGCACACGCACACACACACACACACACACACACACACACACACACACACACACACACACACACACACTCACACACACACTCACACACGCACACGCACACACACACACACACACACACACACACACACACACACACACACAGAGATTCCTTTAAATGTTAAGGGGAAGATTTAAAAAGAGAAACTGGATCTGTGAATTCTCACAGAATCACAATTGAATTCATATCTTGCTACTCAGTCAGAATCTTATTAACCTGGAGTCCCAGTCTCTGTCACAATAACCATATATGTAATGTTTTAGGCCTATTGGCAGACATCTGTTTAAAATGTAGGCAATGGCATATAAAGAAGCTTTTCTCCATCTCCACTTCAGTTTCTCAGCTTGCACTTTAATTATTGATTAGGCTACAGTGTTTCCTTTAGGATTTTCTTTAGCAGTGGGGGGGCAGGTCTGTCCGAACAACCACCTGGGTCAAAGATTTTACCTGGGTCAAAAATGGTCTTCGGTGGCCAACACTTTAAAAAAAAAAAAGCTGTGATTTTACCTATGGATTTCATAGCTTTGTAAGATAAAAATCCTTCTTTAATAGATTATTTTGGTATATAATCATATCAATATAAAAAAGCAGGGAGAAAAAGTAGCATTAAAAAGTTTATTTTAACTAATAGTCTTATTTTCTACCATCTACAATTGAATAGGCTACCATTCAGTTTAAATGCTGTAGTTTATTAAGGCTAAATCTTGCTAACCATATAGGCTGTACTAAAGGGGGTAAGCACACCTTACGTTCTTATTTTAAGGTGTTCTGTAAATAATTTTTTTGAAACACTTTACAATATGGTTTGATTTAACATTAGTTTATTACTAACATGAAACATGAGCAATACATGTTACTGAATGTATTCATCTTTATTAATCTTAATAAAAATACAGCTGTTTATTGTTTGTTCATGTTAGTTCACAGTGCATTAACTAAATGTTAACAAATACAACTTTTGATTTCAATAATGTAGGCTATTAAATGTTGAAATGAACATTAGCAAAGATTAATACATTCTGTAGAAGTGCAGTTTATTAAAAGTTAATGTTAACTAATGTAGTTATAACTAGAGTTTAATAAATGGAACCTTATTGTAAAGTGTTACCGATCTGTTATACACCGATTCAGACGTCTCGTGAGTTCAGTGTTGGAAAGATCAGTCGTTTAACCATTCATTAAAACGTGGAACCTTGCTTCACAAAGAGAGTGCTCACACACACACACGACCAGAGGACGCTCTCGCTCTCTCTCTCTCTCTCTCTCTCGTTCTTTTAAACATGCGCCCAGCTGTCACAAGCGCAGCAGTTTATCTACATTACACACCGGTCAAATAAGACTTTGGCGGGACAAAAATTCGCTTTGGCGGCCGCCAAAAAAAAATCTTCGATCGGGTCAGTTGCACAAGTGCGCCTAAATATCTTTTCATGGTCGCACACAGACATATTTAGGCACAAATGCGAGTGAAATGGTCGCACTGTAGCCTAGAGCCCTAACGTTACCGTGGCGGCAACAAATTTGCCGTGGCGGGCCGCCATTAACTAATCAACATAGAGGAAACACTGGGCTACTTCTGTACTGGTTTGCGCTTGGCAAAGATGTTCAGATATCTCTATGCCTAGTAGATCTACACCAAACGCTCATTAAAAAAGTTTTGCGCAAATCTGTAATGGAAACGCCATTAGTGACAGTTTCATGTGAGAGTAACGTATGATCTTACCCCAGTGTCTCCAGTTTACAGTGAGGATTCGCCAGTACAGCAGAGAACAGCTTCACTCCTGAGTCTCCTAGATTATTATCAGACAGATCCAGATCTCTCAGGTGTGAGGGGTTTGATCTCAGAGCTGAAGCCAGAGCAGCACAACCTTCATCTGTCACACCACAATCCCACAACCTGTAGAGAACAATGACACACATTAAGCCTATATCCAGAGATAAACATGAC
Organism: Leuciscus idus; assembly: GCA_021554675.1. Lineage (NCBI taxonomy): Eukaryota > Metazoa > Chordata > Actinopteri > Cypriniformes > Leuciscidae > Leuciscus > Leuciscus idus. Next base: position 33,408,763 of record CM038640.1, on the reverse strand, counting down.
ACTTAAAAAATAACATAATCCTGTCAATATGAAATATATACAAATACTCATTAGTTCACATTGTGAAAATTCATCAGTTAGGATTAGGGGATTGATTATAGAGTTTGTAGAGTATAAAAATCATTATTTCTATGGAAAGTCCCCATAAAACATGTAAACCCAACGTGTGTGTGTGTGTGTGTGTGTGTGTGTGTGTGTGTGAGCTTAATGTATTTGTAAACATTTTAAGGAACGTGTGTGTGTGTGTGTGTGTGTGTGTGTGTGTTAGTGTGTGTGTGTGTGTGTGTGTGTGTGTGTGTGTGTGTGTGTGTGTGTGTTTCTGTGTGTGATTGTGATTAATTTGTGCAATATCTCTTTTTTTAAACAATGAATTCAATATATCAGTAAATTTAACTGTTATTGTAAGAGATTATGTCTCTATGTGAGGGAGAAAGATTATATGAAACTGATCAAATGGAATACATTGAATACATTACATACATTAAATATACATGTTTATTATTACAAATGCATATATTTGAATATAAATTTCTCACACATATATCATAAAGAATGGTTAAGTAGATCACAAATCAGGTCAGATAGGTAAGAGCTGAAGTGTGACTCATATTTTTTGTTAAACCATTAATTTATAATGTTTAAGTAAGAACTATTATAATGTTTTAACAGTGATGCTTTTTCTCAGTGTTACTTACTCAGCGCATCTAGTTGCTGTAACCACAGGCATCAGCTTCTGGAGAACTTCATCTCCTGTGTTCTGTGTGCCACTAATTGAAAATAAAAATGATTTAGAGTTAAAGTTAATTATTAATGCTAATAATAATAATTCATATCATAAGTAAATAATACATTATACCTTCCTAAATACCCTCAAATAATTGTTTTAATGAAAGTGGTTTTATATCTATAACTGTAGAAGCCTGGTATTCAGCCGTCACTGATTAGTGTTTTCTTCTTCTCGTTAGTGTTGCTGTGGCAGGGCTATTAGTCTGCATTTACACTACAACACTATTATGACACATCAGGTTTGTTTGTCCTGTCCGTTGCTATGGTTATCACCATGGAGACATTTAACTCCTGAGTTGGGCGGGGGGGCAAGAAAAAAGTCTTAGACTTCACTGACAGACCCAGAAGGAAACGAAGGAAAAGGTCCAGATGCCCATTTTTACTGTGTAAAGCCTCATCCACAGCTCTCTGATGGAGATCCGATAGGGAAACTCTGCCTCCATTAGATGGTTTGGTAATCTGGTCAAACACATTGATGTTATTGTTGATAAAGGAGAGATGCACATATAGAGCTGCTAGATGTTCCTGAATGCTCAGATGAACAAAGCTGAAGACTTTCCCCTGACACAAGCCCAACTCCTCTCTGAAGATCTGAGTGCACAATCCTGAGTAAACTGATGCTTCTGTCTCATCAATGCCACACTCGCTCAGGTCTTCCTCATAGAAGATCAGGTGGCCTTTCTCAAGCTGCAGATAAGCCAGTTTCCCCAGTTTGACAATCATGTCTTCATCTTTCACTTTCTTCTCATAGTCCTTCTCATGTTTGATGTTGGTCTGAATGAGCAGGAAGTGTGTGTACATCTGAGTGAGAGTCTTGGGAATCTCTCCTCTCCGTGATTTCCTCAACATCTCCTCTAGAACAGTGGCTGAGATCCAGCAGAACACTGGGATGTGGCACATAATAAAGAGGCTCCTTGAGGACTTCAGGTGTGAGATGATCCTGTGGGCCAGACTCTGATCACTGATTCTCTTCCTGAAGTATTCCTGCTTCTGTGTGTCACTAAAGCCTCGTACCTCTGTCACTCGATGGACACACTCAGAGGGGACGAGATCCGCTGCTGCTGGTCTGGAGGTGATCCAGATGAGAGACGAGGGAAGCAGATTCCCCTCAATGAGGTTCTTCAGCAGCTCGTCCACTGAGGCTGATTCAGATATATCACACAACCTCACATCGCTCTTAAAGTTCAGAGACAGACGACACTCATCCAGACCATCAAAGATGAACAACACTTTATACTCATCACTGGATATGTCCATTTCTTTAGTTTCGGGGAAAAAGAGATGAAGAAGATCTGAAAGACTGAGTGTTTTGTCCTTCATCAAGTTGAGCTCTCTGAAAGCGAGTGGAAATATGAGCTGGACATCCTGATTCTCTTTCCCTTCAGCCCAGTCCAGGATGAGCTTCTGCACAGAGACTGTTTTCCCAATGCCAGCGACTCCCTTTGTCAGCACAGTTCTGATGGGTTTGTCTTGTCCAGGTAAAGGTCTAAAGATGTCACTGCATTTGATCGGTGTGTCCTCTGTTTCTGCTCTCCTGGACTGTGTCTCGATCTGTCTCACCTCATGCTCATTATTGATCTCTCCACTTCCACTCTCTGTGATGTAGAGCTCTGTGTAGATCTCATTCAGGAGTGTTGGGTTTCCCTGCTTTGATATTCCCTCATACAAACACTCAAACTTCTGTCTCAGATTTGATCTCAATGTGTTGAGGACTTCAGCAGGTTTAGAGTCACGGCTGTAAGATTAAAATACCACATTATTACACAAGTCAGAGAAGTAAATAGCCATAAATTACAAAACTATTTATGGGACACAGAACATCATTAGGTTTCTGAAATGTGTAAATCATTAATCATGTGTGTGAGTGATGTGTGATGTGAATTGCAGCACCTAAAATTAAACAACAACAACAACAACAAAGTCCTGAATTTTACCTGAAACCAGGAAACATGCTTTCATTAAAGTCTTGTGGTTGAATCACAGGCTTGGACACAGTTTTGTTTTTAACTGGTCTGGATGGAAGAGTTGACCTTAAATCAGAATGAAGAGGGTAAAGAATCAGACACACTGATATTGATGTAATTGTGTCATTAACTGAGTAACAGACCAACAGCTTTTACAGTGTGTGAATGTATTAACAATACAACACATAGAGCTTTACACAAGAGCACAATGATGATCATTAAAGGTCCACTATGTAAATATTTTTGACCACAAGAGGGCGCAGTTTCCAACAATAACAAAGGCGAAGCTTGATGACGCTATGAAGGAGGTGACGATGGGAGATGCCGTTTTTAATGCGTTTTCACCATCTAGCGATGTATCTAAAATGGAATTAATGAATCATGATCACGGATGAGGTAATTTATTCGTTTTTGTATTACCTGTATGTCTAATCGTATTATTTTATGTCATCATAATTAATGAACTGCAAGGAACGTGAAATGTTATGCTATATTATTACAGGCATGTGGTGTAATTCATATCTATTAAAATCATCTTTACTGTAACTATTACGTTACTTGTACAATAAAAAAAATGTATTTGCTTACCTGTCTATTAATAGCCTACACTCGCGAGAGCAGAGTCTCTGTCAAGTCCAAGATTGTCGCGCAGCTCTCTCCATCTCCAAAACGCCTGGCCGATATTTATCCGGTTTTATTCCTCCGTTTGTTACACAGTCTGCGTGTATCCGAATATGGACGCTTTCGTTTTGTTGGCACTTCAATACTCGCCAAAGAGTAATCGTGATCCATAACAGCTATAACCATACAGTCTATGGATAACGCTAGAACCACCACTTCCGCATTTGACCATGTGATATTCCGGTGTGGTGGAATATCCTATCACATGGTCCACACCGGAAAAAAAGGATAGAGCGGACATTGCGTCACTGAGAGGCGACATTTCTTTTCCGGGACGGACAGTTATTTAAAATCGGAATTTCTCTGAAATAAAAAATCTTTGGAGACTTTTGAGATATTGTAAGTACACAACTGGAGGAAATATATCACACTGTGCAAGTTATTTTTGGAAATTTTACTACAAAATTGTTACATATTGGAGCTTTAATAGACCGAAACCAGCAAGATTGTAACTCATTAAACTGCTGTATATTAATAACAATTTCATACAAATAAAATACAATAAGCACATCTTTTATAGAAGTGATATACCTGAGATCAGGCCGTTTGTCTCCAATCTTAAACTCTAGTGGCGCCTCCATAGAGCAGTTACTCTTCATAGACACACAGCTGGACTCTGGGTTTGAGCTCTTCTGCTGGACTGAACTGGGTTTCAAACTAAGTAAAATATAAAGAATACAGACTTATAAAAGACCACATAAATGTTGTGTACTTTTGCTTTAATGTCTGTAACTGTTTTGCACTGTTTCAAACTTTGATTACAATTATTTTGAGAAATTAACTCACTGGTTTAAAAATGTTAAGCATGATTCAACAATTGTACCAAAGCGACTGAGAAAACCGGTAATATTAGGAATTAGGAATTCAAAGCAAACAAACTGAAATCAACTATAGAATTATAGAATGATTCAACTCAGATGAACATCAACCATGATCACATGACTCTTCTCAAAGGCACAATGGAGGACCGACTAAAGAGACCAATGTTTAGCTGAGCTTTAAAGATAAACCACCTTACTGTACTCTAGTAACGCTACTCTTGCTGTGAAACATCACTGTTCTGACCAGACACCGTGAAGCTTTCAACAAATCTGAACCCGTATTTATCAAGCCTCTGAGAATTACTCACAAGAACACTGCTAAGAATGGACTTAAGAGTAAAACAACTCTTGGCTCAAAGCTGTGCTTAGAAGTTAGTTATCAAGCATCTCAGTCGTAATGTAAGTGAAGTGTAGGACTAAATCTTAAGTGTCAGTCTTAGAGATGATTCACAACACTTTGCTGTGCCACAAACGGGATTTTGGATGATGACATAGGCATGGACCAATCACTGAATAGATTTCCTTATTTAAGAATATGCTCAGATAAATTCCCATTGAAAGGTGAAATTCCTAAGAGGAGTTTACATTCAACACTAATAATCATTCAATAAATAATTTTCAAAAGAATACATTGTGATACTCATTGCAGGGCTGTACAGTTACGAAAAGATTGGTCTGTGTGATGAATAAATGTCCCACTGAAGCACGCGTGCGATACAGTTTTGTAAACTCCGTTACTTGTGTTTGTTTTCAGACATGATAACAGTCGTTTTATACTTGTGCTTATGCGATATCACGATTTTTGATCGTGGATGATTTAATGTCTCCACGATCTGCTTTTGAAGAAATATGGTAGTATCACATTCTATCAGCTGCAGTTCTGGCGCTCAGTCCCAATACTGTAAAACTCACATCACATGTTAACGCAGCGCTAGAGTTACACTCACAGGACTCTGCACTTATTCGCAATCACAAAAGTTCATTATTTTCTCGTGCTTTAAAGCTTTGCCGGGTAAACATTTCATTAGCGTTCTGTTCTGACATGATGCACTTTCTCTGAGCGCGTACGCCCGAATGGAAGGCGATCGGGGACAAAAGTCTTTAAACGAAACGCGTGAATTTTGTTCTGTCTCTGTGTTGTTTACAGTAAACATTGTCTTGGAAGCTGCAGGCTGATGAGTGCTATAATGAAATTAGTACATCATATTTAAAATATGTTTTGATATGTATTACAGGCTCGACATTTACACTTGTCCAGTAACATCAACATCATACGACCAAGAGCACTGAATACCATCACGATTGAAAATGTGACACTGATTTCATATTGCAGTTCAATAAACAAGTCATTAATATTAAGTCACTTGAATTTTAGACACAATATTGCCATTTTTTGTTCTATTTCAGCAGCGAAAATAGTTTTAAAAAAGACCTTAGAAGAACCACAGCGCATCTCAAAGGAAAACTCAACTGTGTTTCATTCCTGAATGATTCAGTGTTTTGAACGAATCGGTTGAGTCAAAGATTCAATGAATTCCTATTCATTTACAACTGCCTCATTCCTGAATGAATCAGGCGTTTGAATGAATCGTTTGAATAAATGACTCAGTGACTCGGTCTCCTGCCGCCTCCTACTGGCGGTTTAGTTTCGTGTTTAAAAGTATCATTCTTTCTAAAATTTCTAAGAGCCATCGTTTAAGCTGTTGACTTTTCTACCTTGAGAAAGAACGTTAAACGAACAAGCAATGATGAACCACGAATCAAACCAACCACTGGAGTCACATGGACTATTTTAACAATGTTTTTACTACCTTTCTGGGCCTTGAAAGTTGCAATGACGTTGCAGTCAGTGGAGGGACAGAAAGCTCTCAGGTTTCATCAAAAATGTCTTCATTTGTGTTCTGAAGATGAACAAAAGTCTTACGGGTTTGGAACGACATGAGGGAGAGTAATTAATCACAGAATTTTCATTTTTGGTTGAACTAACCTTTTAAAGCAACACTATGTAACTTTTCAACCTTCATAATATATTTCCAAGATCCTTGTGATGGTACATCGACTTACAATAGGTTGAATGACACGTCTGCCATAGCCTGACAGGGTCTGTATCGCTTTTACTGGCACTATGTAACTTCGGGGTTCGGGTAGTAACCAGAGCACAAAAAGAACTACAAAATTCGACTGCTTTACGGCATACGTCACTTCCCCCACCACTTCCTCAAATTTGGACGTGAGAGGCCAACCAGCGTTTGTTTTCGGCTTTCGTGCGTATGTTTTTGTCATGGGGGTTGTTTACACCTGGCCACTTCATGCATTTTCTCAGATCGGATAGCTATCCGATCGTGAAAAGTCCAGGTTTAAATGCCCTCCGAAACGCATTTGAGACGGATTTGAATCCGATCCCTCAAACCACTTCAGGAGGAGATCTGAGACGCCTTCCAGACGAAACTGGACAAGTGTAAATGCATATGGTTTTTGAAACCACATATGTAAATTGTACTCCTCCCAAAAATGCTAAAAAAAATAAATAAAAAAACGTGTGAGAGCGTTGTATAGGCTATATGTTATATCCAGATATGACGACGCGCTGGAACACGCATCACCGCAGATGAGCAACTGCATCAAGCCAATGTGCAAACTATCGCAAATCAAAGTGAAAGTAAGTCGCAGACGCTTAACACACAATCTTCATCATTAAAAGTAAAGAAAGGAAATGATCTTACCAGGGCTGTTACTGCTCTCTCTTATTGCGGTCTTTGATTTTGAAATTTTAGCTGATGATCTATAAAATGCAGCTCATATCTGTTGCTTTCGGTGACGTGCACTCCATTAAATCTGCATATAGCGCGAGAATTGAAGATCGAATTTAAATCCGTTTCTCAAAAATACATTTATGTGACCAGGTGTAGATGGAGTCGTTTTGATAAATCAGATAGCTATACCTCACGAATTAGTTTGCCAGCTGAACTCAGGTGTTGTGAGGTGTATTTATCACGTAGTCCTGAGGGATATCAGACGACGCTGTTGACGTTGATTCCTGCGATTATCATGAGAACAGCTTTCAATATCTCACATAACATACACGTAAATAGTGTAAACGAGCTCAATTTGCAAACTATTATGATAAATTGCAATAATCATGTCTAATGACATCATAACGGCCAATGTTATGAAATAATGCGACGTACATTTAACTTAATTGATGTTATCTGGCATTTTGTAATGTTTACATTCCAATAAAAACAACACAAATTAAATTATACAGTAGGCCTAGACTATAGACTATTTACTTGTGATTTAGCTGCAATCATGTAAAAACTTTATAATATAATATATTTACGACAGTGCAAGTATTCCACAGCGACTCTAGGGGTCGCTGTTTGACAAAAACACAATTTCTACTTAGTGTGGCTTTAAGACTAAAATGACTCTTTGAGAAGCTTGATAAATACGGGCCCTGAACCAGCAGTTAAAAAAATCCACTCAGTTTTACACCTACTCCATTATATAAAGGTGGAAAAGATCTCAGCTTACATTTACTTGATGTCATTGCTAGTATTAGACTGACTAACTGAGAAAAATGATGATTCTAATTCAAAAGTGTCGCACTATAAGCACATCTTTTATAGAAGTGATATACCTGAGATCAGGCCGCTTGTCTCCACTCTTAAACGCTATTGGCTGATCCATAGAGCAGTTACTCTTCATAGACACACAGCTGGACTCTGGGTTTGAGCTCTTCTGCTGGACTGAACTGGAACAGAGAACAGATTCAGTTTAATCCTTTAGATTACTGTGAATACATTTATCTTGCATCAAAAAGTACTTTGAGGAAACAAATATCTTTTTACTGAATATTTCATTTTAGTAAAAAAAAAAAAAAAATAGGCCAAAAAATCATATTTTTCCTGTAAACCAGGGTTCGATTATGTTTATATCTCCATAATTGCTTAGTAAAATATTAAGAGTTCGAGTTCCTATATCAAAAGTTGCATTAACTAGATATCCAGTGTAATGATAAAAAGAGTACGTTTGTCAACGTTTCTTGCTAGTTGTAGTCATGTTAGAATAACTTAAGGTTTTTTTTAAACATGTCCCTAAAGATTTTAGTTCAGGTTATGGATTGACTACTTTAAAACAAAGTAAACCATCTAATGTAGGTACAGTCTTTTCAGACATCATTATTATTCAATCCAGCGGCCAGTTGTTTTACAAATTCCATTTAATGTAACATAAGGGATGAGAAATGCCATTTGTATTTGATCAAACCCCTTGATGCTGCCATAATGAGTACACCTGGTGGATTTAGAGTTAACTTCCTTGCTCAAGGACAGAATGACCTGTTATTCACTTTGTCATGTCAGGGATTAGATTTATATAAGGTGCTGTAACTTTGCTGCTCCAGAGTTAGAGGGTTACCTGTTAGATTATAGCCACTTCTCCAGACACCGCTACAATACTGGGCCTAGCCCAAACCATGAAAAAAGTCTTCAAAATTTTTAATAATTTAATATTATTTAATATATTAATTTATAAGGCCAAAGTCATTTCGAACCCTGCTGTAAACTGTCTTTGATCTGTTTGTGTTTGTGTTTGTGGAGGGGTGGAGGTGTGGGGGTAATGGTAATGTAATGTTTGTTGAAAGTACCTGCATCCTGGAGAACAATCTCCATCTCTGGATCCTTGTGAATCAGCCATGATGAAGCTGCAGGAGAATCTGATGAGTTTGATCTCCTCCACTGACTCTGAATGAAGAAACATTCACACACTAAATTAAATGTATAATGATAGGCATACTATTGAGTAACCACAAGGTGGCAGCATAGCCTTTCCTGTCTGTGTGACGCTAACTGTTGTGGACATACGAACAAGCAGACACTATGTTGTTGGACATACCACGTTGTTCATGTCTCAAATAAATAGCTTGCAGCTCACAGAAGCTAGCAGCACAAATGTTCATGCATGACTTCTTGAATAACAGAAGGCAGAACATTACATGGTACCAGGAGTGGGGTAAAGAAAAGAACTGATGCAAGATGGACGCAGTAAAACCACCAACTCCGCTGAAAATGACGGGAATGTGGACGCGAACTGGCGAACCTTCAAGCAACAATTTCAGCTCTACATTGCCGCGGTTGGAGTTGATCGTCGGGCGGAAGAAAGAAAAATAGCCCTTTTGCTAACCATTGCTGGAGCGGAGGCTATTGAAGTTTTCAACACATTTGTATATGATGAACCCGACGATAAAGACAAGTTTGACGAGGTCCTAAAGAAATTTGACAAACACTGTCTTTCGAAGAAAAATGAAACTCATGAGAGATATGTATTTCGTTCTCGTCTCCAACAGTCTGGTGAGTCGTTTGATAATTATCTCACCGATCTCAAAATAAAAGCTCAGTTCTGCAACTTTGGTGATCTAAAAAACTCAATGATAAGGGATTAGATTGTATTTGGGACAAATGAAAAGAAGCTAAGAGAAAAGCTGTTGAGGGAAGCGGATCTCACACTGGAAAGTGCAATAAAAATATGTCAAGCTAACGAGCTGGCAAAGCAACACGCTCTTACTTTTCAAGCGGCGCCATATGACCAAGAAAGCGAGTCCGTGAACGTAGTGACAATGAAAGTAAAATCACGGTTCAAGTTCAAACAAAAAGACAAAAACAGAGACGATGATCAAACACAGTTTGACTGTAAGAAGTGTGGTGAAACGCACAGGCCGAGACAATGCCCTGCATTTGGGAAAACATGTGCAAAGTGTAAAAAGCAAAATCACTATGTGAAAATGTGCCATACCAGATAAAAGATACACAGTGCAGGAAGACCCAGATGGCAGTGATGATTTTAGCGAGACATTTTTCATCAGAATGGTGTCGTGTAAGAAACTATGTGCAGCCCCAAAACGCAAGTGACACAGAGCATGCTGTACGTGCAGTAAAAGATGACAAATGGACTGCACCTCTGTTAGTCAATGGGACACTAGTAACCTTCAAAATCGACACCGGAGCCAAAGCCAACTTGATCAATGAAAATGATCTGAAAGTTCTTGCAGAGAAACTAAAAAGAGTTGCAGACAAGGCAATGTCATTAAAAGCATACAACAATCAGCCAATAAAAACTATGGGTGGTTGTAGGCTCAAAGTGACTGCAAAAGGAAGACAATACAACTTGATGTTTACAATAGTGCCAAGTGGACATGAGTCGATCCTGAGCATCTGAAGATCTTGGACTAGTCAAGAGGATCTACCAGATCAACAGTGACAACATAGACAACCCAATCAAAAGACTGTCACAAAGTGAAGGTAGCACAAAAATTGTGAACAAATACGCGACTGTCTTTAAAGGACACGGTACACTACCTTACACTTACAGCTCAAGGAAGATGCTAAACCTGTAGTGCATGCCCCAAGGAGAGGGCCAGCACCTCTTAAAAAGGACCTGAACAGAATGACACAGATGGGAGTCATCGAGCGAGTGGAAGAGCCCACAGACTGGGTTAATTCCATCACATGTGTTAAAAAAAGAAACTCCCCTGAGTTACGTGTCTGCCTAGATCCTAAAGATTTGAATGAAAACATTAAAAGAGAACATTATCAATCCCCAAGCGTGAAGAAATCCTGAGTGACATGGCCGGTGCAAAGTACTTCAGCAAACTAGACGCCTCGCATGGATTTTGGCAGCTGAAACTGGACCCAGAAAGCAGTAGGTACACCACCTTTAACACACCATTTGGGCGTTACTGATTTCTGAGGCTCCATTTGGCATCAAGTCAGCGCCAGAGATCTTTCACAGAGCTATGGAGTCAATCATAGAGGGTCTGGAAGGAACACGAGTGTAAGAGAGAGAATAGAGGGCACCTTTCATCAAAAAAAACTGACAGTTTTATTGCTTTATGGCCCTCAAAGCCCCGCCCCCTTGACCGTGGGAATTTCCCACGCTAGCTCCTCCCACTTATGGGCTGTACAGTACACCGTGGGAATTTCCCACGCTAGCTCCTCCCACTTATGGGCTGTACAGTACACCGTGGGAAAATCGGATTTGTGTCACGCCTCCTTAGGGGTTGAACATTTGAAGCGTGGGAAAATTTCCCACGCTCAGTAGTTCTAAACAGTGTAAATTAAAACTTTTAAAGAAATGTACAATAAAGACATAGCCAGAGTGTGAGATCAGTGGTTTTTATTAAAGAAGACAGATGTACATTCATCACTTTCAAAACATCAATGAAATAAGTTAAAATTGTATTTTTCTCTAAAAGAGATATTAAAAAATGAGTTAGTGTTATTTAAAGATGTTAAAACATTAAAACAAGTTAAGAGTTTTTTAACTTTCAGACAGTATTTGTAAAACTTTTACATAAAACACAAACTAGTTTAAAAAGTGTTACGTTTTTACATACCCAGTTGTTAAAGACTCGGAGTTTAAAGATATATAAGTGGTTCGTTGTAGTGGAGCAAAGTGTAGAGCGTCCATTCAGTCCACAGGTCAGACAGAAATAAAGCAGTCTGAGGCCTACAGAGAGACACACACAAACCCCGCCCCTAGCCCCGCCCCAACAGATGTCACCGTGGGAAATTCCCACACCCCCCTTCAAGCTCCCAAATAGAAAACACGTCCGGTCAGCTCAGTAGCCAGACTTAAATGACCAAAGAAAACCGATGCAATGGCCCGGAGAGACCACACCCCCTAACACGCCCCTCTCAAAGCTCATAGGTTGTGTAAAATTAAGACACACCTCTCAAATGTCATTGGATGATACAAATGACATCACTCATAGGAATCCCCCTACCACAGCATCACAGTTAAGAGTTTAAAAAGCAGCGGAAACTTCAAGTGAAATACTACTTGTGGTTTTTTACAAATCAGATAAAGTAAAATGGCTATGGCGTCAGACCCCAAAACTCCCGAGAGAAGGATTACTGAGGCTATGGAGGATTTGACTTTAGCTCCACGAAAAAAACGAGAAACGCATGGGCCATGCTTAACGCGATTTCTTCACGAGCCGTCAGATTCTGTGAAATATGCCTTCCGTTTATCTGGAGGACGTGCGTGTACGTATGTTTATGACAAAATCAACATGGAGGTTAGATTAGTTAACGTGGATGACGATGAACGATTCACAACGAATACAACGGAGGACCCGGATTTAGTTTTTTCGGAGAGAGAGTGGGGTTTATTCTATTCAAAAGTATGGCCAGATTTGAAAGACGGCGGGGATATGCCACTTTTCATTGCCGAATGGACAGCAATGACTTTGGGGACAAGGTACCGAATCCTCGCGGATCAAATCAACAAACATCCTGAAGATTATATCTATATCTATGGCAAGCCATTTTAACATTTAACAGCTAGACTGGATATGTGTTGCAGATATCTGTAATTCAGTTTTGCCTAGTCAAAAAGAACATTTCAGATATCCGCAACTACATTCTTCCTATCCATAATTGTCATTTCAGATATCCACAAAGACATTCTTCCTAGGACAAATGACGTCACTTTTGCCATTCATTTGTATGGGGTTTATCATTACAGATATCTACAATTCAGTTGCAGATATCCACTATGTGAATTACGGATATCTGCAATTGAATTGTAGATATCTGTAATTCTAGTTTGAGATATCTTCAATTTGATTCTGACTAGTCATAACTCCAGTTCAAGATATCTTTAATTCACCTCAATTCAAGATATCTACATGTTCCTTTTCAGATATCTTAAATTAAGTTTTGACTAGGCGAAATTACGTTGTAGATATCTGTAACTGGAGTTATGACTAGTCAAAATGGTTTTGTAGATATCTCAAACTGGAGTTAGGGATAGTCATAATTTAATTGTAGATATCTATTATCAAGTTATAGATATCTTGAAATGAATTTTGATTAGAGATATCTGAAATTTGAGATATCTGTAACTTTCATTCTGCCTAGTCAAAATGTAATTACAGATATCTTGAATTAGAGTTTTGACTAGGCGAAATGACGTTGCAGATATCTGTATACAAATTAGGCCCGCATCACACTTTAGGCGGGAGCAGAGCGTGTTGTTCAAATCATCAAATCACATAGCACCTGTAGGCCTAACTGTTAACTTGTAATTAGCACTGATTAGCACCATGTCGGAGCAACCAGAGTTTTTAATCGTCTTTTTAATGCTGTTAGATACTGTTTCAAATTGAAAAAAATTAAATAAAAAATAAGAAATAATCTGAACTAAGAACTTTTTTTTCTCATCTAAGGAAGTTAATGTTATTGTACTTCCATGGCAAGAATAGCATGCATGTCAGCATCTTTATTAAAGTGAATTAGTGTGAATCTCTTTCACGCATAAATCTTAATGCAACAATAACCTACGTAATTTTAAGCATGATCATAAACATAGCATTGCAACATTTTTTATTTTTTTTGTATATAAAATATTGTATATCTTTTTTTTATTTGTATATAAAAACATTTTCTGGTGTTATTTTTCGATTACAGCCAACGCCATGACTGCTTTTTTCTTCTTCCATTCATAGAAATAAGGAAATGAACCCACTTTTTCTTTGATTATGGCGGGGAGGGGAAATCTATATCTAAAATAGAGCAACGTCATGCACAATAATTTGCACTAGTCATAATGACGTTTGAGATATCTTTAACTTTCATTCTGCCTTGTCAAAACTGAATTACAGATATCTGCAATTGTCATTTAAGATGTGTGACGAGTTGAATGTCGTTTTCAATGAGGTCATTGCAGATATCTGTAATTCAGTTTTGCCTAGTCAAAACTGAATTACAGATATCTCTATCTGTCGTTTCGACTAGTCACAATTACGTTACAGATATCTTGAATGACAATTCCAACTATCCAAAATGTAATTACGACTAGTCAGAAAGACATTGTTGATATCTACAATGTTAATTCCGGATAGTCAAAATTAGCTTTTAAATGTTAAAACGGCTTGCCATATATATCCTGTGCAGTGATTTTGGTAAGAATTTACCAGAATGCTCTTGGCCGGGGTCCGAGGAAGAACATCTAAAATAGCCTACTACGATTTAAAATTCATGTTTCAATGGAAGGTTTACCTGTGTTGGAACAGATTTTTTCTAAAATCACGTAGCTTTTTAAATGGAGCGACGCATTTGGATCTGTTGATGGATACGCATCAATAGGATTACCGGCTGCAACGAATGGATACCCACAGAAAACATCGACTGGCTGAATACATTTTGTGATTATTTAATCATTTCTATGTAAAGTACTTTGAATTGCCAGTGTATAAAATGTGCTATATTAATAAACTTGCCATGTCTTTCTTTGCCTTTGTCACAGGAGAAATTATATTTAATTTACAACTCTGTGTTCTCATGTATACAGGCTAGAATTGACTCACACCACACCACCCATACCACACCATACCACTTTTGGACTGAGCCTTCCAACGTGGGGAAATTCCCACGGTCCACATTTAAAGGTGTACTTTTCACAATCACATAAAAAAAAATAAAAAAAAAAAGACATTAAAACAATGTTTATCATTAAAATACAAAGGGTGGTAAACACACATTTGTAAAATGTTAAAAAAGTTTGATTTGCAAACATGTTCTAGAATTAAAACATCACAACATGTATTAAAATTATATCAAGCAAATAGTTCTGTTTTCTAACATAAATTTAAAGAAAAGTTGTAGGCTACACGATTACATAGTGTTAAAGGCATTAAAACGTTGTATAAATGTCAATCAGCGAGTTGTTTTTAATTAAACAAAAGTTTTGTTTTCCATATTCAAAACTTTTTAAAAACACTGTATAAAGTTAAAATGCAATGGTTTAGTATTCGTACATTTTACAACGTTATCTGAAAAAGTTAGAATGTGGTCCTTCACATATAGATTTAAAAACCGTTCAAAACAACATCAACTAAAATACAATATACTACTAAAGTTTACTTTTAAGTTCCGTATGATACATCACTCATCGACGGTAGAAACATGAATGAGTATAGGCTAGATCAGTGTGTGAAGCCGAGTCTCCGCCCACCTAACACTAGATTTATTTATAATTACACTAAATAACATTTATAAAAAATAATAGTTGTTTTAAAAATAATAAAAACTCATGGTTTAGTTCATTTTGGACGTTTAGTGAAGTTAACAAATATTCACTAACTTACAGATTTATTCAATCTTCTATAAGATAATCCACATCTCCCAATGGAGAAATCTGATCATTGTTTAAGAATGCGTTTTGGAGTAAAAAATAATGAATCTGTTCAAAACTATGTGGTTTAAACTTTAAAACCGTGAAACGTAAGCGATAGGCAAACAGTTTTTTTTTTTCCCAGACATGTAACATTTTCACATACAACTTTAATAATAAAATAACTTTAACTTTAATAAAATGATACAGACCTTTAAAATACAAAGCTGTATAGGCTACTATTTAAAACGCTATAGGCCTATCAGAAAAATGTAAAACAGGAATGCTTTCCTTCACGTAGCCTACAGATTTTAAACCCTGTTAAAAACAAAAAAGTCAACGTTAAATAATTTAAAACAAGTTATAGGGTAGAGGCTTTTTCACAAATGAGTTTTAAAGATACCAGAAAAAGACAACCCTGTATCACATGAAATACGTTCTGAGTAAACTATTTTGCAAATCGCAAACGTTACATGCCAACATATAAGCAGTGTTATTACGTTGGTCCTTAACCTAATATACCCAATCTATTGCAGTGCTATTACGTTTGAACATACGTCCTGAACATAATACATCCAAAGCAGGTTTCTTTTCACACGTAGTTAATGCTGTTCATTTAGTTTGAATTATTTACCCCCTTTTTTTCTCATTGGGCTAAAAAATATTATCTATGCCAGGGCGAGTCAAATGGCGGCACCCAGATAATTTTTATCTGGCCCTCCAACTGGTTTTTGATGTTTAAAACCCCTCACGATCTGATATCAAAGTCCCCGCAAAGGTTTAGCGCGTTCAGCGGTGAGTTTAACAACTGACGTGATCATTCAGCGGTGAGTTTAACAACGCAGCGGTGAATTTAACAAAACACAACTGCAGGTAAAACGACCAAATACCATATAGACGTTAACCTCTCTGTTATTGTAGCTATTGCATTGTCCTGCCATCATAAAATGTATATTTGTATATTTTATTTATATTTGAAAAATTATTATTTATCAGTAGGAAATCGCGCTGTAGAAGTCTCGTTCCGAGCACATCGCGATATTTGGCCTCAGTTCACGTGTGTCAGATGTTGGTAAGTAAATAAATACGCTGTTCTAATAATGTGTGATATAATGTCTTTTCTGTTTGTGGATATTAATCTGCCATCTCCACGGAGACTTTGCGTTTCATTGGTTTCTAATTCAAAATAGGGGGATTAAACATTGCCTGTCACGTGACGTGCTATAGCCCTAGATATTCATATCAGATTAAAAATAGTACAATTCTTTCCAAAGTTGTATTTGTAGTAGAAGCACAGTAAAAACAACACTTACCATGCTTTTACCACAGTAACATTGGTTTTACCGTGATAAGTGTAGTAAAAAGACAGTAATCACAAAACTTACCATGCTTTAAACCTCAGTAACCTTAGTTTTAATGTGATTGGTGTAGCAAAGGACAGTAGCCTACTCAAAAAACTGACCATGCTTTTACCTCAGTTTTGATAGTTTTAAAGTGATATTTGTTGTAAATGCATATTAACCACAACACTTGCTATGCTTTTAATGCTTTATAATGTAACATCCAATATTTGTAAGGTGCTTTCCTTCACGCACAGATTTTAAACCCTGTTAAAAACAAAAAAGTCAATGTTAAATAATTTAAAAACAAGTTATAGGGTAGAATGCTTTTCACAAATGAGTTTTAAAGATACCAGAAAAGAAATGGTAAATTATGTTTTTAAACAATGTTTCAAACGTGAGCATTTAACATATCGAACAACATCAGTTTAAAAATACGTAAAACGAATAGTTTTTAAGCAAACCTTTTTAACAATACAATTTGCTACTAAGTTTTGTTTAGTTTTTAGCTAAAATATATCTTTCACTGCCCATAAAGTATCCTTGCGCACGGAAAGCATAACATGAATGTGAAATCCGGTCTGTGAACCCAAGTCTCCGCCCACCTAAAAACTTCGCCAAAGCAAATACACATGTGCAGAGGTATAGCTACACATTTAAATCTTGGTAAAAAGGTTTAATCAAAACAACATTTTAAATTTTTGTACATTTAATTTAATGTAGTTATTAATCCGGTATTAGATCTTTCTAGCCTAATATTGTTTGACATCTTGTTTTTGTACAGTTTTTGCAAAAAGTCACAGAGCGTGGTCAAACATGTTCATATAGGAATGTATGAAAAACATGAAAAAATATTGCATAAAGAGAATTAAATGACGGTCCTAGTATGAGAGTGTTTAAGACTAAACAAATCATATTTATTTTAGAACATCTTTCTGCTAGCCTATGTCTACGAAACATTGACGTGAAAGATGAGTATTACACTTCAAACTCGTCTAACTATTACACTTATTTTGTTATTATTACACGGTTATTTTGTGTGTGTCACTAAACAACATGGTTAAGCTAATGAATTACAGTTGATACGTGGTATTTTTACGTGAAAGGAGGGAAAGGAATATTTAACATATAAAAATAAAAATATTTTAACCTATCGTCAATTTCAATTGTTTGATAAATCATCTAACAATCAACAGTTATATGTGAAACAATTAGAGTTGGTGTAAATTTGCACATCCAAAAACTGTTGTTACTTGGATGATGAATATCTTAACTCTATGATAGGAAAGTACGGACAGCGCCTTTGACCAAGCCTCTACATATGGGGCACTTGCGCAGAGAAGGCGCACATTCTTTGCACACAACTAGGTGACCACAGGGGATGAAGACAATGTTCACTTCCTTATCCATGCAAACTTTGCATGTACGCTCCTCTTGAAGTCTTCTTAACTGTTCCTCCATAGGCAAGTCTGAAAGATCTTGACTCGGTGATGCAGCTTCATTTGTCTGGGGCATCAGTTCTCTCAGCAGACAGACATCATTCTTCTTGATCCAGTTGCGGAAGACCTCTGCTGGTGCATTTCCTTTCGACAGGACTAACTCAATGAGATGCCCTGTCTGCTGCTTGACTGTAGTGCAGTTACGAATAATGTCATACTCTTTCCGTGAGATGACGTTCTCCTCTAGAAGATGGTCCATTAAGCTCTGCACACTTTTTAACTGGTGTGACATGACAAGATGATGTTTCTTAAGAAAAGTAAAACCATCTGATGCCATTTCCTCAGCAAGAAGCTTTCGCTCCTCCTCTCTCTTCTCATCTTCTGCACTTAGTAAATCAGACACCAACTCTTGAACGGTTTTGTAATTTTCTCCACTTGCGAGAATTTTGCTCTGCACGGTTTGCTTCACCAGGCCACGCTCAAATCCCATCTCTAAAGCAGACTTCACCACAGGATTGTTCATCATCACTGCAGCTTCTGAACGGTCTTCTCCAGGACCCAGGTGTACAACAGGTGGATCAACAAAATCTCTTGAGTTGTTGTCTCCATTAGTCAATAGCTGTTCAAATAGTCTTGGAAATCGTGCTTGAATCTGATGAACAAACTCTTGGCCCTTTTCTTGCAACAGGTATTCACATCTTGGAAACCACTTGGCATGTTCTACCCATGGATCATCACCAGACTCCCAACATCTGAGTCCACCATCACAACAAAAGCACTTCACGTCATCACGACGACCAACATAGTAAAAACCAGCCTTAGCCAATTGGTCTGGTCGAACAGTTATTCTTGAGGGCCAGTAGACAAATGTGAGCAACCTTTCTTCACACTGTTGCATTACCGATATATTGGAAAGGCTAGATAAAGGTACATTATCTGCACGGTCACCTCGAACGAAGCGGCAGTTGGGGTAATGCCTCTGGTGCTCTGATACTGCCCGATCTCCCGGTTCCCAGTTGCTAAGCTGGCCTCCACAACTGAAGAAAGCCACTCTGTCGCCCTGGCCAAGGTAGTAGAAACCACTTTTGGCAAGCTCGGCTGGACTTATTGGTGCAAGAGTCCAATTCTGAAAGGTGTCAAGGCGTTCCTGTTCCCGACGCATGTCAGGACTGTGACAAGCCGGAGGTCGCTGGTGAGACATATCCTGGTGAGACATATCCAGGTTTAAGTAACCCACCAGCTCCTCCATTTGGTCTGAAACGGATGCCGTGGTGGTCGATGTTACGGGTATCGCAGGGCTGTAGGATGGCTACTTTGCGAAACGGGAGAAAAGGCAGAGTGAGAGGACGACAGGTTTGTGGTGGGAGGGTAAACTCTGGATGAAGACATAAAAATGTGACCACAGGGCGTGTCCACTCAAGCCCTTCTCTCTGCTGGACATCCAATGACAAGTGTCTAGTCGTCCATGACAGAACACATAATCTTATTAAAAAATTTAAAGAACTCTTGAACAGATAGAAGGTCGATGTAGGGGGTATGTGCTTCCTCCCTCTATGATGCAGGAACCGATGCTAAGAACAAAATCTAATTTTGTTCAACACTACAAAATGCCCTTTCTTCTGTTCTGTTCTGTACTCAGCGGGCAAATTAGTTGTATCATTTGAAAAATCACCACACATTTTTCAGAGACGCGATGTGCCTCGGTGGTCCGTGACACAGCGCATCCAGGCACGGAATGGAAATGGTTGCCACCTCGGGAATACAGTAATTAAAATGCAGAAAACATGCCGCAACTCTTTACAAGAATCTCTGAAATATAAAAGTATTTTTAATTATTCTAAATATTATTATTATGTATACTATTTTAATACTATTTTATGAGCTCAGACACAACAGAAATGTTTGTAATTTTTTATTTATTTATTTTTATTTCAACATTATACTTTCGAGTATATTGAAGTAGTGAAGAAAATGATAGACCAGCAAACCGGGGGGAATATTTATCAGGGCAACAGCTCACTCCGCCCCGCTGGAGGGGTTGTTATCATGACGCAGTAAACAGCTGTATAGGATTAAAGCCACATTGAATCAGAAGTAGCGTCATGGAGAAGTTATGCATATGCCACCGGAGAGATGTCTATAATTACACCAAAATATTTATATATATAAATATACATATATTTTTAAACATATGCATGGATGAATTGTACGCCATAAGTTCTGTAACAAGCATGTAGAAAGTAGTTAGGATGTATTTCATTTGACCAACTATTAAGATGTTAAAGTTCATAGACCTTTAGCGCATTCAAATGTATTGAGTTAAAATTAAAACGTGATATCAATATCGCATTAGGCCTACCAAATTCAGGGGTGTTTAATAGCTTCAATAGTTATCAAGCACCAGCTGATTTTAAGTTTTTCTTCAAACAAAAGTAATTTTCTGATAAATCATTGTACACATGTATTTTGTTGTATGCACAGAGTTTGAGGGTTGCTTATAGAAAGATGTGTCCTTGTCTTTGTTTCGCGGTATTTTTTAAAACATAGCCAGATCTACATAGGTGTTTTATAGCCTGGCTAACGTCAGACCAAGTCTCATTTGAGACTTGGTCTGGGAACTACGTGTTCATTTTCTCGTATTTGAGGCGTGGTTTACGAATGCCCAGAGCCGTTTATTGGGCGCTATGAATGTCTATCAAATGCGCCTGTACGTAGCTCATAGCCAATCGCTTCAATTATACCAGATGACGTATGTAGAGTGACAGTAATTCGACGAGGAAAAAGACGATGGGTCAAAGATTTATTTGTACACGATAGCGTTTAGTGAATATTACCGTTTTTGCAAGATAAACATGAGGGTAGAAGGTAACGTCGAGTCTGATGCCATGTTGGATCCATAGATATAAACAAACTGCATCGGTGTCGTCATCGTCTTGCTGCTCCCTCCCGTTCTGTGATTGGTTCCCTTTTTCAGGGGAAAATCTGGGCCATGGTGTCCAGACTGCCTAGCAGCGTGAATAAAATCGCGCTGCGAGCAAGGCAGTATGGGGAAACCCAGGCTAGGTGTTTTACACGATATGTCAGAGAACCTTGTGTGGCATTCTATATCCGCAGAAAGGTTAAAATGTAAAATATACATTTTAGCGCTATTTAAAAACTAGGACGGTATAATAATATAATGTAAATGTCTCACGTGAAGATGATGGTTTAAACCATAATTTTAGCAAATCAAGTCAATTCATGTGAATACTGTCCTATATGAACAAAGAGAAGACCTAGAGTTCACTAACATTACAGCTAACTGTAGGAAACCGTGGGATATCCGGGGGGAAAGTGTAAAGAAAACGCCATACAAAATATTACAATCACACCCGACAATACGATAGGCCTAAGTGTTATGCTAGTGATGTTAAAAATTGTTAAACAATTTCAAAACAGGGTGTTTCAGAAGAAATGTTTCAGAATCGGTATGCTCCGGTGAAAACTGTGTGAACTTTGATGAGGCCGAGATCATAGCGCTGTTAAACATGCGGTACAATAACAATGTTCAAGAATCCTGCTCTAATGCGACTAATTCTAACCAACTCTAATTGTTTCACATATAACTGTTGATTGTTAGATGATTTATCAAACAATTGAAATTGACGATAGGTTAAAATATTTTTATTTTTATATGTTAAATATTCCTTTCCCTCCTTTCACGTAAAAATACCACGTATCAACTGTAATTCATTAGCTTAACCATGTTGTTTAGTGACACACACAAAATAACCGTGTAATAATAACAAAATAAGTGTAATAGTTAGACGAGTTTGAAGTGTAATACTCATCTTTCACGTCAATGTTTCGTAGACATAGGCTAGCAGAAAGATGTTCTAAAATAAATATGATTTGTTTAGTCTTAAACACTCTCATACTAGGACCGTCATTTAATTCTCTTTATGCAATATTTTTTCATGTTTTTCATACATTCCTATATGAACATGTTTGACCACGCTCTGTGACTTTTTGCAAAAACTGTACAAAAACAAGATGTCAAACAATATTAGGCTAGAAAGATCTAATACCGGATTAATAACTACATTAAATTAAATGTACAAAAATTTAAAATGTTGTTTTGATTAAACCTTTTTACCAAGATTTAAATGTGTAGCTATACCTCTGCACATGTGTATTTGCTTTGGCGAAGTTTTTAGGTGGGCGGAGACTTGGGTTCACAGACCGGATTTCACATTCATGTTATGCTTTCCGTGCGCAAGGATACTTTATGGGCAGTGAAAGATATATTTTAGCTAAAAACTAAACAAAACTTAGTAGCAAATTGTATTGTTAAAAAGGTTTGCTTAAAAACTATTCGTTTTACGTATTTTTAAACTGATGTTGTTCGATATGTTAAATGCTCACGTTTGAAACATTGTTTAAAAACATAATTTACCATTTCTTTTCTGGTATCTTTAAAACTCATTTGTGAAAAGCATTCTACCCTATAACTTGTTTTTAAATTATTTAACATTGACTTTTTTGTTTTTAACAGGGTTTAAAATCTGTGCGTGAAGGAAAGCACCTTACAAATATTGGATGTTACATTATAAAGCATTAAAAGCATAGCAAGTGTTGTGGTTAATATGCATTTACAACAAATATCACTTTAAAACTATCAAAACTGAGGTAAAAGCATGGTCAGTTTTTTGAGTAGGCTACTGTCCTTTGCTACACCAATCACATTAAAACTAAGGTTACTGAGGTTTAAAGCATGGTAAGTTTTGTGATTACTGTCTTTTTACTACACTTATCACGGTAAAACCAATGTTACTGTGGTAAAAGCATGGTAAGTGTTGTTTTTACTGTGCTTCTACTACAAATACAACTTTGGAAAGAATTGTACTATTTTTAATCTGATATGAATATCTAGGGCTATAGCACGTCACGTGACAGGCAATGTTTAATCCCCCTATTTTGAATTAGAAACCAATGAAACGCAAAGTCTCCGTGGAGATGGCAGATTAATATCCACAAACAGAAAAGACATTATATCACACATTATTAGAACAGCGTATTTATTTACTTACCAACATCTGACACACGTGAACTGAGGCCAAATATCGCGATGTGCTCGGAACGAGACTTCTTCAGCACGATTTCCTACTGATAAATAATAATTTTACAAATATAAATAAAATATACAAATATACATTTTATGATGGCAGGAGAATGCAATAGCTACAATAACAGAGAGGTTAACGTCTATATGGTATTTGGTCGTTTTACCTGCAGTTGTGTTTTGTTAAATTCACCGCTGCGTTGTTAAACTCACCGCTGAATGATCACGTCAGTTGTTAAACTCACCGCTGAACGCGCTAAACCTTTGCGGGGACTTTGATATCAGATCGTGAGGGGTTTTAAACATCAAAAACCAGTTGGAGGGCCAGATAAAAATTATCTGGGTGCCGCCATTTGACTCGCCCTGGCATAGATAATATTTTTTAGCCCAATGAGAAAAAAGGGGGTAAATAATTTAAACTAAATGAACAGCATTAACTACGTGTGAAAAGAAACCTGCTTTGGATGTATTATGTTCAGGACGTATGTTCAAACGTAATAGCACTGCAATAGATTGGGTATATTAGGTTAAGGACCAACGTAATAACACTGCTTATATGTTGGCATGTAACGTTTGCGATTTGCAAAATAGTTTACTCAGAACGTATTTCATGTGATACAGGGTTGTCTTTTTCTGGTATCTTTAAAACTCATTTGTGAAAAGCCTCTACCCTATAACTTGTTTTAAATTATTTAACGTTGACTTTTTTGTTTTTAACAGGGTTTAAAATCTGTAGGCTACGTGAAGGAAAGCATTCCTGTTTTACATTTTTCTGATAGGCCTATAGCGTTTTAAATAGTAGCCTATACAGCTTTGTATTTTAAAGGTCTGTATCATTTTATTAAAGTTAAAGTTATTTTATTATTAAAGTTGTATGTGAAAATGTTACATGTCTGGGAAAAAAAAAACTGTTTGCCTATCGCTTACGTTTCACGGTTTTAAAGTTTAAACCACATAGTTTTGAACAGATTCATTATTTTTTACTCCAAAACGCATTCTTAAACAATGATCAGATTTCTCCATTGGGAGATGTGGATTATCTTATAGAAGATTGAATAAATCTGTAAGTTAGTGAATATTTGTTAACTTCACTAAACGTCCAAAATGAACTAAACCATGAGTTTTTATTATTTTTAAAACAACTATTATTTTTTATAAATGTTATTTAGTGTAATTATAAATAAATCTAGTGTTAGGTGGGCGGAGACTCGGCTTCACACACTGATCTAGCCTATACTCATTCATGTTTCTACCGTCGATGAGTGATGTATCATACGGAACTTAAAAGTAAACTTTAGTAGTATATTGTATTTTAGTTGATGTTGTTTTGAACGGTTTTTAAATCTATATGTGAAGGACCACATTCTAACTTTT
The DNA here is from genome assembly GCA_021554675.1 of Leuciscus idus. Taxonomy (NCBI): domain Eukaryota; kingdom Metazoa; phylum Chordata; class Actinopteri; order Cypriniformes; family Leuciscidae; genus Leuciscus; species Leuciscus idus. The sequence continues at coordinate 33,384,082 of CM038640.1, read as the reverse complement.
TCAGATAACGTTGTAAAATGTACGAATACTAAACCATTGCATTTTAACTTTATACAGTGTTTTTAAAAAGTTTTGAATATGGAAAACAAAACTTTTGTTTAATTAAAAACAACTCGCTGATTGACATTTATACAACGTTTTAATGCCTTTAACACTATGTAATCGTGTAGCCTACAACTTTTCTTTAAATTTATGTTAGAAAACAGAACTATTTGCTTGATATAATTTTAATACATGTTGTGATGTTTTAATTCTAGAACATGTTTGCAAATCAAACTTTTTTAACATTTTACAAATGTGTGTTTACCACCCTTTGTATTTTAATGATAAACATTGTTTTAATGTCTTTTTTTTTTATTTTTTTTTATGTGATTGTGAAAAGTACACCTTTAAATGTGGACCGTGGGAATTTCCCCACGTTGGAAGGCTCAGTCCAAAAGTGGTATGGTGTGGTATGGGTGGTGTGGTGTGAGTCAATTCTAGCCTGTATACATGAGAACACAGAGTTGTAAATTAAATATAATTTCTCCTGTGACAAAGGCAAAGAAAGACATGGCAAGTTTATTAATATAGCACATTTTATACACTGGCAATTCAAAGTACTTTACATAGAAATGATTAAATAATCACAAAATGTATTCAGCCAGTCGATGTTTTCTGTGGGTATCCATTCGTTGCAGCCGGTAATCCTATTGATGCGTATCCATCAACAGATCCAAATGCGTCGCTCCATTTAAAAAGCTACGTGATTTTAGAAAAAATCTGTTCCAACACAGGTAAACCTTCCATTGAAACATGAATTTTAAATCGTAGTAGGCTATTTTAGATGTTCTTCCTCGGACCCCGGCCAAGAGCATTCTGGTAAATTCTTACCAAAATCACTGCACAGGATATAGATATAATCTTCAGGATGTTTGTTGATTTGATCCGCGAGGATTCGGTACCTTGTCCCCAAAGTCATTGCTGTCCATTCGGCAATGAAAAGTGGCATATCCCCGCCGTCTTTCAAATCTGGCCATACTTTTGAATAGAATAAACCCCACTCTCTCTCCGAAAAAACTAAATCCGGGTCCTCCGTTGTATTCGTTGTGAATCGTTCATCGTCATCCACGTTAACTAATCTAACCTCCATGTTGATTTTGTCATAAACATACGTACACGCACGTCCTCCAGATAAACGGAAGGCATATTTCACAGAATCTGACGGCTCGTGAAGAAATCGCGTTAAGCATGGCCCATGCGTTTCTCGTTTTTTTCGTGGAGCTAAAGTCAAATCCTCCATAGCCTCAGTAATCCTTCTCTCGGGAGTTTTGGGGTCTGACGCCATAGCCATTTTACTTTATCTGATTTGTAAAAAACCACAAGTAGTATTTCACTTGAAGTTTCCGCTGCTTTTTAAACTCTTAACTGTGATGCTGTGGTAGGGGGATTCCTATGAGTGATGTCATTTGTATCATCCAATGACATTTGAGAGGTGTGTCTTAATTTTACACAACCTATGAGCTTTGAGAGGGGCGTGTTAGGGGGTGTGGTCTCTCCGGGCCATTGCATCGGTTTTCTTTGGTCATTTAAGTCTGGCTACTGAGCTGACCGGACGTGTTTTCTATTTGGGAGCTTGAAGGGGGTGTGGGAATTTCCCACGGTGACATCTGTTGGGGCGGGGCTAGGGGCGGGGTTTGTGTGTGTCTCTCTGTAGGCCTCAGACTGCTTTATTTCTGTCTGACCTGTGGACTGAATGGACGCTCTACACTTTGCTCCACTACAACGAACCACTTATATATCTTTAAACTCCGAGTCTTTAACAACTGGGTATGTAAAAACGTAACACTTTTTAAACTAGTTTGTGTTTTATGTAAAAGTTTTACAAATACTGTCTGAAAGTTAAATGCTTACAAATCAATCTTTTCTGTAAATTAAAAAAAACTCTTAACTTGTTTTAATGTTTTAACATCTTTAAATAACACTAACTCATTTTTTAATATCTCTTTTAGAGAAAAATGCAATTTTAACTTATTTCATTGATGTTTTGAAAGTGATGAATGTACATCTGTCTTCTTTAATAAAACCACTGATCTCACACTCTGGCTATGTCTTTATTGTACATTTTTTTAAAAGTTTTAATTTACACTGTTTAGAACTACTGAGCGTGGGAAATTTTCCCACGCTTCAAATGTTCAACCCCTAAGGAGGCGTGACACAAATCCGATTTTCCCACGGTGTACTGTACAGCCCATAAGTGGGAGGAGCTAGCGTGGGAAATTCCCACGGTGTACTGTACAGCCCATAAGTGGGAGGAGCTAGCGTGGGAAATTCCCACGGTCAAAGGGGGCGGGGCTTTGAGGGCCATAAAGCAATAAAACTGTCAGTTTTTTAGATGGAAGGTGCCCTCTATTCTCTCTAGTGTACATTGATGACTTAGTTGTCTGGGGAAACACAAAACAACAACATGATGAGAGACTTGAGAAGCTGTTACAGAGAGTGAAAAAGTACAGACTAAAACTTAAAAGAGAGAAATGTCTTGTTGGAGTGACAGAAATGACATTCTTAGGACACAAGCTCACAGCAAACGGCGTGCTCCCAGACAAAACAAAAGTGCAAGCCATACTGAATATGCCGGCTCCAACTGATAAAAAAGGAGTTTTGCGAGCAATGGGGATGGTTAACTTTCTGGGTAAGTTCATTCCCAACCTCTCCTCAAAAGCTAAATGCCTCAGAGAACCGCTGCATCACAACATAGCCTTTGAGTGGACAACAAAACATGAAAAAGAACTGAAGAGAACTGAAGAGAACTGTGACTGCTGAACCAGTCTTAACCTACTTTGATCCAACAAAACCAACCAAAATCTCCACTGATGCATCAAAAGACGGACTAGGAGCCGTATTGCTACAAATGAATGAAGAAAAATGGCATATACATCGAGATCAATGACAGAGACTGAAAAACGCTATGCTCAGATTGAAAAGGAGACACTGGGCCTAGTGTTTGGGTGTGGGAATTTTCACACTTATGTTTATGGACTGCCCACATTCACAGCAGAAACTGATCATAAACCACTCATATCAATCCGTAAAAAGAATCTCAATGACATGTCGCCCAGAATCTAACGCATGATGATGACATTGCAGCTCTATGACTTTGACCTAATATACACGCCAGGTAAATACATAGTGCTTGCTGACACACTTTCTGGAGCACCAGAACTCAACAGTGGCACAGCTGAGAGCACTGCAGCAGAAGATGCTGAAACACACATCAACATGGTCACTGCGGGCAGAGCTGTGTATGTCAAAAGGACTCCTGCTGAGAAAGAACAGGATTGTTATCCCACAGACCATGCGCAAGGACATGCTTCAGCGTCTTCATGAAGGACACCTGGGAGTGGAGAAATGTAAGAGAAGAGCACGTGAAGCCATCTACTGGCCAGGAATCAACAAAGACATAGAGGAAATGATTGAGAAATGTGACATCTGCCTCAGACACCACTACAAACAAGTCAAGGAGCCAATGCTGGTGGCCGACCTTCCCACTGCTCCTTGGCAAAAGGTGGGCACAGATTTTTTTCGTTATAGACTATTACTCGAACTACCCTGAGATTGCGCAACTCTCCAGCACCACCGCACAGTCTGTTATAGTGCACATGAAAGGGTTCTTTGCCAGACAATGTGTTGTGAGTGACAACGGTCGGCAGTATGACTGTGGAGAGTTTAAAGAGTTTGCGAAGCACTACGGATTCAAGCACGTTACCTCGAGCCCATTGTACCCACAAGCCAATGGTCAGGCTGAAAAGGGAGTACAAATTATTAAGAGACTACTGAAGAAAGCCAAGGACGGTAAGACTGATCCTCACCTTGCTTTACTAAGCTACAGAGCTGCACCTCTGGCGTGTGGAGCGTCCCCTGCTGAGCTACTCATGTGTCGCAAGCTCCGCACCACACTACCGCAATTTCAACAAGGATGTGACAATGACAACTGGATTGACAACAAAAAGAGACTCAAACACAGACAAAAAATGGCCTATGACAGAGATACAAAATGTCTGGAACCTCTTTGTGAAAAGGACACTGTGAGAATCGAGGGACATAATTGCTGGGACAGAAAAGCTACCGTGCTCAGTGAAGTCGGACCTAGATCTTACGTTGTGGAAACGGAGGATGGACATAAAGTGAGGAGAAACAGGAGGAGTCTGTTAAAGACTCATGAGGACACTGACAAACACGGTGAAGCTGAAGCTGAAAAACAAATTGATATACCAAATGCACACCAAGCTGAGCCTCATACCACAGCCTCTCAAATGGCCGAACCAATCAGAAGGTCTACTAGACCTAGAAAACCACCTGAGAGACTTATTGAAAAAGTATGATGTTTTACATTGTGGCTTAAAAGGTAGAGTGCCTTGTTATTGTTATTTCTTTTATGAGGTACTTGTATCGTGCATCATGTTGACCTTTTGCATATTGCATTTTTTTGCATTTTCGTAAGGCTTTAATGCAAGCAAAAAGTTAAGTAAAAAAAAAAAAAATTGTTTTATTAACCTTTGTTTTATAACTTTGGAAAGGAGATGTAATGATAGGCATACTATTGAGTAACCACAAGGTAGCCACCATAGCCTTTCCTGTCTGTGTGATGCTAACTGTTGTGGATGTTGTTGGACATACCACGTTGTTCATGTCTCAAATAAATAGCTTGCAGCTCACAGAAGCTAGCAGCACAAATGTTAATGCATGACTTCTTGAATAACAGAAGGCAGAACATTACAAAATAATTAAATTAAACAACCTTCATAATTTAGCTGAACATATCTGGAGTGTGTGTGGGAGAAAAGGATCATGTGACTGCGTTAACTCAAGCTCACAGGGCCTTTTCACACACACAAGTCGACCGTTGATGTTCAGGTGAAAAAGAAAACAAACCCCGACCCACATCGACACACACTGATCCGAAAAAAAAAAAAAAAAAAAACGCGTTTGTTGACGTTTGTGTGAATTGGCCTATGTATGTTTACACATAAGCTAAACTTCTGGAGAATCACAAACATCACGAAACATAAAGGAAACATTGAAGTGAAAAAAGACCCTTTATTTAAGATTTCATATCAATCACGTAAAATGTCCTCCAGAGATTCATATTAATATGAGAAAGTCACACATGAACACTCACCTTGATCAAACTTTTACAAGATACAGGATCTCAAATCCTCCAGCTTTAACATCATAAAACTACACTTAAATCCCTTTATAATGGTTGATAAACACTTTGATGTTCTGTTTTATTCCGTGTCGTATTTCGCATTTCTCCTGCTTAAAATGGCGACAGGAAAACTTACTTTCACTTTCTATGTGTGACGAGAGAGAGAGAGAGAGAGAGAGAGAGAGAGAGAGAGAGAGAGAGAGAGAGAGAGAGAGAGAGAGAGAGAGAGAGAGAGAGAGAGAGAGAGAGAGAGAGAGAGACACGTAAAAACAGTATGGCAGGCGATCGAGGTCAAAACTCTTTAAACGAAACGCGTGATTTTGACCTTGTCAAGACTGTAAAAAATATCCTCATGCTTGGAAAATTTTATGTTCACAAATCAAAATATCTAAAGATGAAACCAATGTTCTGTGCATTTCATGGTGAATTTGTTTCTTATACAAAAGCCCTCAAAATGATAAAAAAGAAAAACGCAATTAGTCTTTTTTCCACCATAGAAGAATATGATTTAAAAGAAAAACCTTAGCCCCTTAATTCTATTTTTTTTTTTTTTTTTTTTTTGTGTATTTGTGGTTCTTTCATGCACCTGTCTTGTATGTTTTTTTTTTTTGTAAATATTTATTAATATTGCCATATTTTTTGTACATGAATAATTGTTCAATAAAAAAATAAAAACATAGACTGTAAAAAATATGGAAAAATATTTTTTTCAGAATAAACTTTAATCCAAAAATAAACAAACAACAAGACGAAATTTGGCAGCCCCTCACGGACGACTGCTGCATAAACTAAAACAAAATAGACTATACATGTCCGGGCCTGGTCCTCTTTCGTCCTTTATTTTAAAAATTTTAATTTTATTTTTATTGAAAATATCAAGATTTACAAGCAAACATGGCTGCATAAAATCCGTTTCTTCAGAATAGGATACAGAGAAGATATAGCCAGAGGGAGCAGCTCTTAATACAAACAGGAAATATATATGTAGTCTTAGTAACAAAAATAAGGATGATTTATAAAAAGAAAAAAACATTCATATAAACAAATTTAAATAGAAAAAAAAAACCGTAAGAAATTATAACATAACATAAGGGGAGAATTCAGTCATTGTTCAGCTATTAACCTCAGTTGGGACGTGTTTTAGGGTATTATATATTTTTTGTGCTTTTATATATATTTTTTTTAAACAAAATTGGGAGATGATTTCACAATTCTACATCTGTGAATGAAGAATTTAGCTAGACACACAATTGTATTAGTACAGAGCTCATCACCCTTGCTTTGCAATATCAATCCAAATGTTATGGCGTCACTGGAGATAGAGTTTGGGAATGAAGACATCTGTTGCTTAACCCATTTATGTTTATCACACCAAAATATCTGCATCACATTACATGAGAAAAACACATGATCCGTAGTTTCGACATCATTTTCACAGAATGTACATGTATTATCATCTATACCAAATCCAAGTCTCAGTAATTCTTTAGAGGAGTAAATGTTGTTCATTACTTTGAAGTGTTTCTTTCACTTTAGGAGGTATAGGGAGCGTTAGATACATTGTTCTTAATTTAGTGATTGAATATTTATCACATTTTTGTAGGATGTTATTTTTATTTTGCCTTTTAGGGTAAATATAATCAATAAAACAATTTCTAATAAAGTGGTTAGTGCATTTTTTTATCCAGAACAAAGATCCCTTGAATTGATAGTGGGGCCAATTGTGGTTGTATCGGATAATATGCCAAAATGTTTCTTGTTAGAAGGACAAATTATTGGGCTAGTGCTTTATGTAATTTAGTAAAGTCTGATTTTAAGGGTTTGATGGAAAATTTTTCATAATTTATGTATCCATTAAGTCGGCTATGGACCATATATTTCTCCCATACCAATCCTCAAAGAACAGAGATGTGTTGCTGTGCAAAATATATCTGTTGTTCCAGAGTACAGATGTGTGGCGTGAGAAGTTATGTACGTATAACATTTTCCAATACAAGAGTATTTGTTTGTGAAACTCTGACAATGATATAGGTCATTTGTTAACACTAAAGTCCGCTCTAATAAGAAATTCTAATCCTCCAATTTTCTTGAATAAGGTCTTTGGAATACAATACCAAAAGGAGTTGCTGTGTTTGATCCAAGATTTTAACCAATTTATTTTTTTAAGGCAGTCAAAATCAATAACTTTTAGTCCTCCATCCTTTGTGTCTTTAACCATATTGCTTTTCTTCATATAATGTGGTCTGTTTCTCCAAATGAAGTTTAGGTTGATTTGGTTGATAGATTTAATCAGTTTGTTTGGAGTGGCATTGGAGTAGGCTGGGTAAGAACATCTTGATAAACACATCTTAGTTATAGGTAAACTCGGCCTAGTATTGATAGGTCCCTCTGTAGCCATATATTTAGTCTTGATTTGCATTCTTTAATTTTATTTTCTACATTCAGAAGCTGGCTTTGTTTTTGGTCCTTGGAGAGGTAAATCCCCAGGTATTTGATTTATGATTTAATAGGGATATTACAGATGTTTTTCAGTGAAGTGTCGTGTACAGCCAGCAATTCACACTTTTTTAAGTTTAATGTTAGACCTGAATTTTTCAGTTTTGGAAATAGTTGGTATCTATCTTTTAAGAATATTGTTGTGTCGTCCGCTAGTTGGCTGATTATTATTTCTGTGCCAAGTACATTAAGGTTTTTAATATCATTACAGTTTTTAATATAGATGGCTAGCATTTCTGTGGCTAAGATGAACAGGTATGGTGAGATGGGGCAACCTTGAGGAATACCCACATTAATCTTGAAGCTTGGGGTGGTACCACTAGGTAACAGGACACAGCTATTAATATCTCGATATAATCCACCAACACATTCTCTAAATTTGATTCCAAAGCCAAAGTGTTCGAGCGGCGAAAGAATAAATGGATGCTCCACGGAGTCAAATGCTTTATAGAAGTCTAGAAAGAGAAGGAAACCATCATCCTCTATTTGGCTTCTACACTCAATGATGTCCATTACCAATCTTATATTATTATGTATTGACTTTCCTTTTAAGAACCCTGACTGTGTATCTGCAATAAGATCTGAAATCCCTGTTTGAAGACGAGAAGCAAAGATGTAAGTTAGGAGTTTGTTGGGTTTCTGAGTGTAATGGGTCTTCTGTTATCTATAATCCTGGGATCTTTCCCAGGTTTTGGAATTGAGACGATAACTCCATGTCTCATTGTTGGTGGAAGCACACATGTTTCAAATATTTGGGTAAAGACTTGTAGCAGCAGGTCTCTTAAAGGGATACTTCACATCTGGGAAGATGAATGTGTATTTAAAATAGGTCATTTATGTAGAAGAAATGTGAAGAAATTTTTGAATTTGGAGATTTCTAGACTGAGAAAAGCCAGAAAATGTATTTTTGGCTTATGTGGATGAAAGACAACAACTCCCAGAATGCACTTGCTTCGCTGCCTTAGGAGGCCACGCCTACCGGTAAGGGAGCGCACTCAGCGCAGTTGAAAACAAACAACAAGGCTAGCCTATGTGATGAGTTTGCCAGGGATTTAGAGATCGCCCAAAATGTCCGGGATTCGGCTTTTGCGTTCTACAGTCGCCATTCTTTCATCATGTTTACTGTGGCGAGCAGGACGAGGCTGAGGGGCGCGGGAGAACGGCGCGAGGCCGGTGGCGTCATTACTGAGGCGCGCCGGGTCTCGCATCTCTCACGGAGGAGCGGGATTTTTCTTAGCAATGGTAAAACGCACATCAACCGATCACTTGTTTAGCGTTCATGTAAACACTACATTCAGATTCACCATCGGAATGAACCATCGGAATGAATTCAGTTAGATTGAAACAAAAGGTGTGCATGTAAACAATGAATGGTTACCGCAGAACGCAAAAGCTGAATCCCGGACATTTTGAACAATCTCGCCCGCCGGACAAGTCTGGGAAAAGGAGGATGGTAACCCCTACTTACTCAGCTTTCTCCACAAGAGCCTGTTAGCTTAGCTTCCAAAGAAAGACGGCTGACACTGTGTACATTCTGTGAGTGAGATCCCTCTATGGGCGGGCTGAAAACACGCGGAACAACGCCATCTACTGGCTGTAGTCTTTAGCCTCTGGCCAGAAAATCCTCCGATGACGCAAAATGACGATTTTTGCGTCATCGTTGGATTTTTTCCAGACAAAAAATACATAAATCTCTTGTCTCAAGGGGATATGAGGGGGGAAAGCACGGTAATTCGAAAATACTACAGGTTTTCTACTAATACAAAGCTTAATGCTAAATCCTGAAGTATCCCTTTAAATCTACCCAAATGTCTGTAAAAGTCACCTGTGAGACCGTCGGATTGGTTATGGATCTAAATATGCATATCTTTTGTCTGCATTATAGTTACTAACGACTGGCTATTCACAGGCTATTCATAGGGTTTCAATCCCTAATTTATTTTATCAAAGTTCTCACTTACATTTGAAACTGTATCAAATGCACTAAAACATTTCAGAAAAGCATTACTATTTAGAAAAAAAAAACATAAAAGAATAACTTCTAGGTGACAGGTGTACCTGAGCTAGCTAGCATGTTAGCTTAGCACACCATCAATACACGACCATTTATGAGATTAAAACTATGTTTGTGCTTCAAACTTACTTTATAACGCAAGTCGAGTGTTTTAAATAATCTTCTGTGATCTAATTTGGCTTCAGATTAAAAAAAAATCAGACAGAAAATATATTATTTATAGTATGCACGATGATAAAGTCTATATCGATTAGCATTACATTATAAATATAATCTATTATTATAAAAATACCTGGCATTGCTTGAAGAACACAGGCAAATCAAATATCATTTGCAATCAAGTTTATTGTCTTCAAAACATCTGTATCTGCATATTACAGCGATCTCTGTGTTAGCTTTGTGTGTAGCTGCTATCAGTGACGTCCTTGAAGGTCACATGATTATGGCTCTTCTTCATGTTCCATATATGGAGTATTATTGTGCATATAGCGCCCTCAGGCTATTGGTATGAATTGAAAACACAGCACATCTCAGTAAGAAGCGCTCATAATGATTACATCGACGCATTTGGGTATAAATTCAATAAATATTATTCCTGTCTATAGAAATATGATGTGAATCTATGAGAATATATCAATATTTCTCCAAGTCTGCACATTTTTGAGCTAAAAGCCCTGAGGGACGTTGTTTTGTGAAGCACTGTCATGACGACAGCACAGAGTTTTTTTTCTGAATGGACCAGCTGACGCTCATAATTCATATTAAAAGGTATCAACGTATTTTTTCATTTCATAACTCCTGACACAAATGAAGACATAACTGTCACTATAAGTTTCGCAGAATACAATAGTTGTCAAATACTTATATCTTTTTAATGATGTATAGTTTGTCAAGGTAAAACATTTAATCTGATAGTAACTTTGAACTAAATAAATAAAAAAACGCTTCAGTGCGCCGACGCACTGGTGAAGCTTAACAGAGAGAGACGACCAATTACTGCGTCAAGTTCTGGAATTGTTATTTGATTATCACATGTTTGTTTGAGGCCATCCTCTATTTTTGGAATATGTTTTGCTATATCCTGAAAAAAATGTTGACAGTCCACGCTAGAAAATTTTGAGCTATAGAGCTGGCTATAGAATTTCCAGATTTCTGAAGAGATCAATTTTTCATCTGTGACTTCATTATTATCAACCATCAGGGATCTGATGCTATTTTGTTCCTGTCTTCTTTTTTCAAGACCACAGAAATACGCTGAATTGTTTTCCCCCTCCTCTATCCACTTATCTCTGGATCTAATAAAGCCCCCTTGGGCCTTACGACTGTGAACTTCATCTAGTTTTGGTTGGAGGTTTAATATCTTCTGTCTATCGTCTTCAGTTGGGTTTGGCCTATTGCAGTACATATTGAACTGATTAATAATGTCTACTTCTTGTTTTTCACTATCTTTTTTAATTATTTTACTGAATGAGATGGTAAGTTGGCGTATTTTATACTTTAGGAATTCCCACTTTTTGGGAGCAGTTGTGAGCTCCTCAGAATTGGCATTTTCTTTAATTAATAATTAGATTTTTTGGCAGTAGTCATTATTTTTGAGCAGACTGGAATTGAACTTCCAATATATGTGTGAGTGGACATTGTTGTCATTGGGTTTGATCTGTAGTAAAATAACACTATGATCTGTTAGTGGTGCAGAAGAAATATCAGAGCTAATATTATAAAATAGCAAATGATTAGCCATTAACCAATGATCAATTCTGGATTTATAACTGTGGCTTGAGCTAAACCAGGAGTATTTAGATATTTCTGGATTTAAGTGTCTCCAAGTATCAAACAAATTTTGTTTTTCGCAAAAGTTCGTGAATATGGTGTTTGGATGACGGGCAGAGTATCTGCAAGGATATTTATAATAAAAAAAATCATGAACTAGGTTTAGATCGCCTCCAATGATGATGTTATCAGTTGAGTGTGTTCTTTTGAGATTGTCTAAATGTAAACCAATTTGTTCAAGTAGGTTTCGGTTTTCTCTACTGATGTTATATCCATAAATATTGACTAAGATGAATTTCAGACCATCTATGTTTATGATAAGAATCAGCCAGTGAGCAAATTCATCTGCCATATGGGACACAATATGACCTTTGAAGTTACTTAGGAGGATGGCGATACCAGCTGACCTTGAAGTGCCGTGGCTAAAGTAAGCTTCATCTCCTCATCGTTTAGACCAAAATATAACATCATCAACCTTAGAATGCGTTTCCTGCAAAACAATTATATTTGACTTCTTCCCTTTACAAAATAAGAAAATACTTTTTCTCTTTGTCATGTTTCTTAAACCCCTTGCAGAAATTAGAGAAATGTTACTCTTTAAACTGAACAAAAACAAATTAATAAACAATCAACAACAATGGATTGCTGAACTTACTTAAAACAACAGTAGAAGTTTCCTATCAGGAATTTGTAATAGCAGCAAAACCCCGAGAATTTTCATTCAAACTCACTTGTTTTCGGGATTCAAAAACCCTGGATAGTTGTGTCTATGGTGAGACTCTTTGTCCATTAATGAAAGCATGGGGGCCCCGGAACACTGTCTTTAGTCCTGCCTTCCTTGCTTGTTCAACTTTCGGCCACACAGCCCTCCGTGCCTCTCTGTCTTCCTTGGTAAGGTCTTCTGCGAAGCGGATGTTGAGATGCTTGCAGACGGGGTGAAGTTTGGTGATCCGCCAGAGTTTGTCCCTGAAGTGGCGTCCTGTGAACTGCATGAGGATCTGACGAGGGCGGCTGGTGTTACTCGGCCCCAGTCGGTGCACCGAATCCAGGATGAAATCCATCTTCTCCCTCCAGTGTGGCACAATCTTTCCGATGATATCAGAGATGATTTGTCGTGTGTTTTCGTCTTTTCCCTCCTGTAAGCCATTTACTCGCAGGTTCCATCTTCTTTTATAACGCTCCATCTCTGCTGCTCTTTCCCCCAGATCTGTGTTCTCCTCTTTGAGTTGTTTCACCTCGACGTGCAGTTTTTGGCACTGTGTTTTACATTCTTTGAGTTCGGCAGAGTTAAACTCTACCGCTTTCGCGATGTTGGCTATGGTCAGCGTGTTCTGCTTTAGCTCCGCTTTGAAGTCCCGCATCATGTTTTGAAGAGTGCCGATAGCAGCCAGGATCGCAGCGTTAGAGGCGTCTTCAGCATGGGCTCCAGCAGTCACGACGTCGTCTGGTTTTGACTTCTTCTGTGGTGCTGGTGGTTTGGAAGGAGATGCTAAGGTGTTTTTGGTTCCTCTGGTGTTAGTTTCCATCCTAGAGCGCCCTCATGTGGAGCCAGTTAGAAAGGCTCTTTTATTTTATTAAATTGCCAATAAACCTTTTCAGACTGTGTGCAGCTGAACCAAGAAAAGCTTAAGATTGCATGGAGCTGATAAGCATGAATGGCAGAAGAAAAAGACCGCGATTAAAAAACAAAACAAGAGAAAATAATTTTAATGCAAGCAATAAAAAACTGCACACATCAGCTGTGGAATAAAAGAAAAGAAATGGCCGATTAACTAGATTAAGGCATACTCCTGTCTTAATGTAAACCCTGTCCATCACCCACAAAGCTTTCATGACACTGAAGTAAAAACATTAAAGACACCGTTGGACATTTTGGAGGACGATTTACACACAGAAACCAGAAGTTACTGTATGAAAATTATCTTTCAAACTCTCTTAACTTACTAGTTAGGGTTAGGGTAAGGTAGGTTAGGTAAAGTCTGCGTTATGAAACATCCCAGAAGTGTTTGTTTATCGACTGATATCATAATGGAGATTTTATTATAACTAGTTGAGTGAGTCTCACCGCGCTGCTGTGACGTCAGATCCTCTGAGCTGTGGGGGGGGGGAATCCACAGGACTCTCGTCTTCAGCTCTTTACACACACCGCTAGTGATGTGACTTATTATTATTATTATTATTAATGCCATGAACCAGAACAATACAATGAGACGTAATCATTCAAAGTAAAACAAATACAAGTAAATAAAGTAAAATAAAATAAGAACAGTGCCAGAGGACAAGAAAAAAAGTATTACAAACAACAGAAAAAGGTGCTATTTTATACAACATCATCCCTGCTTACAATGCTATAAGCTCTAATTGCCTTTTTACTTGTGCAATTACACACAACAGAACAATAAAGCTTAAAATCATTTTTAAAGCAAGAAAAATTAGGTTTGGAGTCAGACCATTTCATTTTATGAATATGAAACATCCCCATTAATATTAACAATTGTATGTATACCTTATCTTTCTCAATCCCATTATCATTGAAGTGTATCATTATGTCAAATCCACTCAGCTGTAAATCAATGTTCAATTTGTTCTTAATTAAACACTCCACATCAATCCTAAATATTTTTGTATGGAAAAATAAATGAAAAATTGTTTCCTTTTCACCTTTACAAAAATTGCAGGAGTAATCAATATCTAATTTAAAACGTTCCAGCACATGTTTTACTGGATATATTCTATGCATTATTTTAAAAGAGACTTCTTTTACTTTATTAATGTAGAATTGATCTACTGTTCGCCAAGCATTACGCCAATTTACATCTCCAAAAACAGATGACCAGAAAAAACGAGCTGGAGGGTAAACAATATTAATAAGTATATTCCTAATGTAGTTATTTGAGACTTTATTTTGTAAAATATTTGTATTACCAAGAAATATTTCACCCATGATATCTGTAAAATGTAGATCTTCCTCCTGTGATGCATTTCTAAGAAGGATCAATACTTTCCTGGGAATTGCATCCATTACAACTGCAAAGTCTTTTACGGAAGCGTATTGCATTCACTTGAGGAAAAAATGTTTTACTGAATTAACGAGTTAATTATCTCAGAATTATGAGATCATTTTTCATAAAAACAATTTTGCTCTGTTTTTCTGAATTAATGACTTAATTATCTCATAATTCTGAGATAATTAACTCAATAATTCAGAAAAACAGAGCAAAAACTTTTATTCATGAAAAATGATCTAGTAATTCTGAGATAATTAACTCGTTAATTCAGAAAAACAGAGCAAATACATTTTATTTCAAGAAAAAATTATCTCATAATTCTGAGATAATTAACTCGTTAATTCAGAAAAACAGAACAACATATTTTTATGAAAAATGATCTCATAATTTTGAGATAATTAAATCATTAATTCAGAAAAACAGAGCAAAAAGTTTTATTCATGAAAAATTATCTCGTAATTCTGAGATAATTAACTCGTTAATTCAGAAAAACAGAGCAAAAACTTTTATTCATGAAAAATGATCTATTAATTCTGAGATAATTAACTCGTTAATTCAGAAAAACAGCAAATACATTTTATTTCAAGAAAAAATTCTCATAATTCTGAGATAATTAAATCATTAATTCAGAAAAACAGAGCAAAAAGTTTTATTCATGAAAAATTATCTCGTAATTCTGAGATAATTAACTCGTTAATTCAGAAAAACAGAGCAAAAACTTTTATTCATGAAAAATGATCTATTAATTCTGAGATAATTAACTCGTTAATTCAGAAAAACAGAGCAAATACATTTTATTTCAAGAAAAAATTATCTCATAATTCTGAGATAATTAACTCGTTAATTCAGAAAAACAGAACAACATATTTTTATGAAAAATGATCTCATAATTTTGAGATAATTAAATCATTAATTCAGAAAAACAGAGCAAAAAGTTTTATTCATGAAAAAGTATCTCGTAATTCTGAGATAATTAACTCGTTAATTCAGAAAAACAGAGCAAAAACTTTTATTCATGAAAAATGATCTATTAATTCTGAGATAATTAACTCGTTAATTCAGAAAAACAGAGCAAATACATTTTATTTCAAGAAAAAATTCTCATAATTCTGAGATAATTAACTTGTTAATTCAGAAAAACAGAACAACATATTTTTTATGAAAAATGATCTCATAATTTTGAGATAATTAAATCATTAATTCAGAAAAACAGAGCAAAAAGTTTTATTCATGAAAAATTATCTCGTAATTCTGAGATAATTAAGTCGTTAATTCAGAAAAACAGAGCAAAAACTTTTATTCATGAAAAATGATCTATTAATTCTGAGATAATTAACTCGTTAATTCAGAAAAACAGAGCAAATACATTTTATTTCAAGAAAAAATTATCTCATAATTCTGAGATAATTAACTCGTTAATTCAGAAAAACAGAACAACATATTTTTTATGAAAAATGATCTCATAATTTTGAGATAATTAAATCATTAATTCAGAAAAACAGAGCAAAAAGTTTTATTCATGAAAAATTATCTCGTAATTCTGAGATAATTAACTCGTTAATTCAGAAAAACAGAGCAAAAACTTTTATTCATGAAAAATGATCTATTAATTCTGAGATAATTAACTCGTTAATTCAGAAAAACAGAGCAAATACATTTTATTTCAAGAAAAAATTCTCATAATTCTGAGATAATTAACTCGTTAATTCAGAAAAACAGAACAACATATTTTTTATGAAAAATGATCTCAATTTTGAGATAATTAAATCATTAATTCAGAAAAACAGAGCAAAAAGTTTTATTCATGAAAAATTATCTCGTAATTCTGAGATAATTAACTCGTTAATTCAGAAAAACAGAGCAAAAACTTTTATTCATGAAAAATGATCTATTAATTCTGAGATAATTAACTCGTTAATTCAGAAAAACAGCAAATACATTTTATTTCAAGAAAAAATTATCTCATAATTCTGAGATAATTAACTCGTTAATTCAGAAAAACAGAACAACATTTTTTTTATGAAAAATGATCTCATAATTTTGAGATAATTAAATCATTAATTCAGTACGGAAGCGTATTGCATTCACTTGAGGAAATTTTTTTTTCTGAATTAACGAGTTAATTATCTCAGAATTACGAGATAATTTTCATGAATAAAAAGTTTTTGCTCTGTTTTTCTGAATTAATGACTTAATTATCTCAGAATTATGAGAATTTTTTCTTGAAATAAAATGTATCTGCTCTGTTTTTCTGAATTATTGAGTTAATTATCTCAGAATTATGAGATATTTTTTCATGAATAAAAAGTTTTTGCTCTGTTTTTCTGAATTAACGAGTTAATTATCTTGTAATTCTGAGATAATTAAGTCATTAATTCAGAAAAACAGAGTAGATTTTTTTTTTCCTCAAGTAAATGCAATACGCTTCCGTAGTCTTTAGGTCTAACTGGTATTTTAAATTTATTCAAAAATTCTCTATATGTTAATAAATTTCCATCATTATTCAAAAGCTGACTAACTAATATAATATTGTTTTCAAACCAGTAATCAAAAAAGAGAGATTTATTTTTGTAAAGGATGTCTTTGTTGTTCCAAATATAATCTCTCCTAGGTGAAAAGTTATGTTTGTGGGCCAGTGTCCATGCCATGAGAGCTTGTTTATTAAAGTTTGCTATTTTTTCAATTGAATAATTACACTTCAATAAAAATGAGAGGTCGTCCAATTGTTTAAATAGAAAGTTAGGAAAGGAATTCCAAATACTGTCTTTATTTTTGAAATACTGAATAAGCCAATTTATTTTAAATACATTGTTCAAAGCATCATAACTCAAAACCTCTAAACCTCCATGATCTTTTCTCAAATAATGTGGCTTGTTTTCCATATAAAATCAAAAGGCATTTTATCCAATTGTTTGGTAACTTTAGGGGGAATATCCAATGATAGACACATAGACTGATCTGGAGATTCCTTCAGCTTTTGACAGAAGTACCCGTCCCTGAATTGACAGATCCCTTTGTAACCACACATTAAACCTCTCACTAGTTTTGTTAATAATTGGATTGAAGTTTAAATTGTTACGCAGATTTTCATCTTTACATATAACAACTCCCAGATATGTTACTTGATTTGCAATTGGAATATTAAAAAAATTCGTTAAACTACATTCTTTAAGAGGAAACAGATTTATTCATATTCATTCCTAGCCCTGATACATCTGACAATTATTTTATGCATTTCACTGCTTTAATGATTTCATTCCTATCTTTCAAAAATAAAGCAGTGTCATCTGCAAACTGACACAACTTCAATGTTTTCCCTAATGCTGTAATTCCTTGAAAATGTCCTTTTTTAATTTGAAGAGCCATTATTTGCGTTGCTAACAAAACCCAAAATGGGGAGATCGGACACCCTTGTCTGATCCCTCTACCTATCTCAAATCTGCCAGAAGTCCCCCTTGATCATTTTACAGAACTGGGACATCCTCTCTATAGGGTTTTGATAGCTTTCTGGAAATAACTGCCAAACCCAAACAATTCAATTGCTTTAAATAAAAAGTTATGTTCTATGTGTGACCCCTAGGTGGCGCTCAAACGCACGCAATCTGAATCTCTAAACTAGAAAATCGAAACAGCGCTCCCCTTTAAACTATTTAGGCAGGTTGTGTCCAATGAAGGAACAGAAATGGGACTGATGTACTCAAATATAATTTTATTAAACACTAAACACCATGATACACTGATAGGCAATCAGAGCAGACAAATGTTCCCCGTAGATAACAGTGAACAATTCTACAATAAATAAATCACAGTGTATAAAAGTCTCATAGTGAATGAGTTACAGGATATAAAGTCTAACAATACCTAGACTACAGTGAATAAAGTCAAATAAATAGATACGGTCCACATACACACACACACACACACACACACACACACACACACACACACACACACACACACACACACACACACACACACCTAACACAGCATTTCACACTTCACACTAGTGAACATTGCTAAATAAACACTGTCCCCAAAGGAGAGATTACACAATGCCCATGAGCCGAATATTGGAGTATGATGATTGCCAAACAGATAAAAAACAAACATTTAAATTAACAAGCTACCACTAGCAGGACTCCATCCTAGGTCCACCTAGGTCCCCCAGACACACACACACACACACACACACACACACACACACACACACACACACACAAAGAAATAAAAAGTAAAACAGAATGATTAAATCCAGGAAAAACAGTGGCTAGTGACAGACGAAGGCATTCCTCCTGTAATCACAAGCATAAGTGGTTTATGATGCGATGTTTGATAGCATCGTGACAATTTAAAACAATATTAAATCTCTGATTGAAAGATTAGGACAAAAAAAAAGGATTAGATAAACTTAAGTTTTTTCTTTGGACACCTGCCAGTTAAAAGTGTTCAAAACACATAAATAACCCCTTTATTGTAGATTTATCCTGCAATGAACTTGTAAGGCATATTTTGATGTATGTTTGGCGTCGAGTGTGTTATATTATATCGAGTTATTTTGACATTGTATTACGAGGCACAACCGCAGTTAATTTGTGCATTGTCTTGTGTTTTATGTAGAACTGATTTATTCTCTGTGAAGTGAAACCCCTATTTCCACGTTTGTATCTCCACTGTGCAGGTAATGTGTATAAAATATATTGTTATAATGTGTTTTATGGATTAATTGCTTTATTCATGTAGAATTGTGCATGTTCACCACTAGGTGGGGATGTTTCCCTTTCTATTGAATTTAATTGAGTTTTTCATTGAGTTGATTTGTGATTAATTCACTGAAAATGTTTTATAATTGTCAATCTGCAAAATTGTACTCATTATACGATCACAACGCAAAAGAAAAAGATTAAAAAGAAAGAGTACTGTTTTAAATAAACCGCAGAGATAACGAGATATGCTGTGGAACTGATTTATTCTCTGTGAAGTGAAACCCCTATTTCCACGTTTGTATCACCATTGTGCAGACGGCCCAGACAACACCATCACATTAGCCGCGTTTCCACTGTCGGCCCAGAAGCTCCACAGCGCTTCACTAAAACACACCCGTAACACGCCTCTCTGGAACAACGTCACACTAATCCATCATTTCACCAACAAATGAAAGTTTTATCAGAAAACTAATCAGAAATCACTGGAAACCGCGTTGAAAACAAACATGATAAAAGCGGCCGTTTGCTGGCATTTTTGTTGTTTACTTGAATATTCAAAACCCAAGCATCGATGTTTTACCACAGGTTTACAATAAAAAGTGATACATTGATCATACATTTACATTTACATTTAGTCATTTAGCAGACGCCTTTATCCAAAGCGACTTACAAATTAGGACAAAAATTCAGCGAGTCATCATAAAGAGGCAAAAACAACAACAACGCAAGAAGTGCTCAAAATACGAAGGTCAGGTATTATTCTGAGTAGCATAAGCCTGATAAGTGATGTTTCAAAGGGAAAGGAAATTTTTTTTATTTTTATTTTTTTATAAGGTTAAGTGCTCACGGAAGAGATGGGTTTTCAGCTGTCTTTTGAATGTTGTCAGGGATTCTGCATTCCGGATGAGGGTGGGGAGAGCGTTCCACCAGCATGGAACTGTGAATGAGAATGTTCTGGAAAGTGATTTTGTGGCTTTCTGTGATGGAACCACGAGACGTCGCTCGTTGACCGATCGTAGGTGTCTGGTAGGGATGTAGACTCGTAGGAGTGAGTGAAAGTAGGAGGGAGCTGAGCCTGTGATGGATCTGTAAGCAAGCGTCAGTGCCTTGAACTTGATGCGAGCAGCGAGAGGTAGCCAGTGCAGAGAGGTGAACAGAGGAGTGACGTGGGCCCTCTTGGGCTCGTTGAAGACAAGACGAGCTGCAGCATTCTGGATCATCTGTAGGGGTTTGGTCGCACATGCTGGAAGTCCAGCCAGAAGAGCATTGCAGTAGTCGAGCCTAGAGATGACCAGGGCCTGGACGATAAGTTGCGTTGCATGCTCAGTTAGGAAAGGCCTGATCTTCCTGATGTTGTGCAGTGCAAACCTGCATGATCGAGCTGTCTTTGAAATGTGATCAGTGAAGGTCAGCTGGTCATCAAACGTTACTCCAAGATTTCTGACCGATCTTGATGGGGTGATTAATGATGACTCTAGCTGGATGGTGAAGTCGTGCTGTAGAGACGGATTGGCAGGGAGGACGAGAAGCTCAGTCTTTGCCAGGTTGAGCTGCAGGTGATGTTCCTTCATCCATGTGGAGATGTCCGCCAGACAGCTTGAGACCCGTGCAGCTACTGTGGGATCATCTGGTTGAAATGAGAGGAAGAGCTGCGTGTCATCAGCATAGCAGTGGTAGGAAAAACCGTGTGCCTGTATGATGTGTCCCAGTGATGTGGTGTAGATGGAGAAGAGGAGGGGACCAAGAACTGAACCCTGGGGAACACCTGTGGTCAGCTGATGTGCTCTGGATACCTCACCTCTCCATGCGACCTTGAAGGACCTACCTGTGAGATAGGACTCAAACCAGTGGAGTGAAGTTCCTGTGATGCCCAGTGATGAGAGGGTGGACAGAAGGATCTGATGATTCACCGTGTCGAAGGCAGCAGACAGATCCAGGAGAATGAGGACTGAAGATTTGGAAGCAGCTTTTGCGATCCGTAGGGCTTCTGTGACTGACAGTAATGCAGTCTCAGTTGAATGCCCTTTCTTGAAGCCAGATTGGTTGACATCCAGCTGGTTGTTTAGAGACAAGAAGGATGTTAGTTGGTTGAAGACAGCTCTTTCAAGTGTCTTCGCAATGAATGGTAGGAGAGAGATAGGTCTGTAATTCTCTACAAATGATGTGTTTAGCGTTGGTTTTTTGAGCAGTGGAGTAACCCGAGCCTGCTTGAATGCTGTAGGGAAGGTGCCAGTATGGAGGGATGAGTTGATGATGTGTGTGAGTGATGGTAGAAGTGTGGGAGAGATGGCTTGTAGAAGGTGTGAGGGGATGGGGTCAAGAGGGCAGGTGGTAGGGTGACTGGAGAGGAGAAGTGTAGATACTTCTTCCTCGGTTAGTGAAGAAAAGGAGGACAGAGGGATATTGGCTATGGAAGGGGTCGGTCTGGGTTCCTGTGTGTGTGGAGCTGAGAACTGACTGCTGATAGCTGTTGTTTTGGTGGTGAAGAAGTTCGCAAAATCGTCAGCAGTTAAGGAGGAGGCGGGTGGTGGTGGAGGTGGACAGAGGAGAGAGTTGAATGTCTTGAAGAGTAATCGTGTGTTGGAGGAGCTGTTGATCTTGTTGTGGAAGTATGAAGATTTTGCAGCATGAACATCAACAGAAAAGGAAGAGAGGAGAGATTGATACATACTCAAGAGATTGATACATACTCATATAAACATATTTTATATAATGAATTAATTTATGTCAAAAAGTCACTCAGAAATAAATTACCGTTAGGTCTATTTCACAAACGAAAGAGGAGGTAGAGGACACACTTACTTCTTCAGTCGCGTCTGTTACTGTTTATCTGGTAGTTACAGGACAGGATATTTACATCACATTTAGAAAGAATGATCATTTCTACAAATATATGGCACCAAAAATACGACCTGAGGAGCTTTAGCACTCTCTCTCGACTCCCATACAGATATTTTCAGTCAGAGAAACAGAGGAAGCTCCCGAAAAAAAGTTGCTTTATTTTATGATAGTCCGGTATAAAGAGACGAGACGTAGGCTACTGACAGATACAATAAAACATGACTGTGATAGCCTTTATGATTGGTCTGATTTCTTCAAGCGTTCACTATGTTTTTTTTTACTATGCGTATCTTCAAGTGTTTATAGTCTTTTGCATCACAAACACAAGGCATTCAAACATGAACGCGAGTTAAATTATTTTAAAAGTCTTTAATGCTGACAGAATCATCCGCCGCTGCCGTCTCCCGACTCAGGTGAACTCTGGACTCTGTTCGTAACCACTCCTCTAGCCCGAGCTGGCCCGCTTTGGCCCAAGGTATTCAACGGGCCAGAAATCCTGGCCGTTGGCCCCGAGTAAGCCCCGATCAAGCCCCGGAAGTGACAGTGGAAACGCGACAGGCCCTGGCACGCACTAGCACGGGAAACGGGAAACGCGGCTATTGGTGCCGTGAAGTTGTGATGCCGCTGTGTTGTTATGGGTCGCGTTTTCAAGCAAGTTGATGGAAATCACCGTCATCAGTTTAACAGCTCGTCCTTGGGTCACAGCCGTTCGTGTTCAAGAGACACTTTCACTTGATCCTTTCTCAGTTTATGGGACATTTCGCTCTGATCACTGACATTGAGTTTATGTTTATATGTGTGTGTGAACTTGCAGCACATTTGTTTCGTTCATAATGAGTAATAGCAGGAGATATTCGCCTGACCAATTCAGTCCTAGTCCAGTAGGCAGAGCAGAGGCAGAGGGGTTTTAGGTGTACCACTTCCCTTTTCAATGGACAGCCCCAATACTGGGAATAGTGATAGCAAGACCTGACATTACAAGTAGGGTGTGTACTGTGGGAGATTGGAGATGCAGCAGACATGCAGTCAAATGTCAATCAAAAGTCTAGAGATTTCAGCACGTCAACACCTAATGCTGACCATGGTGTGCCTGATATGTTAGGACAAATGAGTTCAATTGTCCATCAAATTGGCCAACAGTTAGCAGACAACATTATGTCCCATCTTAGTCCTTTTAGCTTGGACATTGACATGCCAAATAGACAACTACCTGGCGATTCTAAGGCTATTAACAGCCCATCAGGCATGGTAAATCTGTCGCAAAGTTAAGTAATTCAGCACAGAAAAGTCAAGGAGCCACCTTCATTCAGAGGGGATAGTTCTGACACAATTGAAATTGAGGAATGGGAAGATCTGTTGAGGACATTTGTTAAAAAGAGCAACATGAATCCTGACGAAACATGTGGAAGAAATTCTTGTGCACCTGCGTGGTAAAGCAAAGGATGTAGTCAAACTCTGGATCAGGAACTGTGATTCTGCCACCACTGTCTGTCCAGATTCTGTCTATAGCCTGTTGCGCAAACATTTCAGTTGTAATCATTACTTGCCGGTCCCGCTTGCTGATTTTTACACTACCTTGCCTGAGGAGGATGAGAATCCGTACGACTACTGGCTGAGACTCAACAAGGCAGCGGATGTTGCTTCAGAATGTCTTCGAGAGCACGGTAAAACACTTGACAAGCCCAGTGTGGAAGTGGTGCACATGTTTATCAGACACTGCCCGAGTAAGGATTTAGCCCTAACCTTCAGGTCCAAACCGATTGACAAGTGGTCAGCACATGAAGTACAGGCTGTGCTTAACGACTATCAGTCAGAGTTGTCTTTCAAAGCCACCAGTACAGGGCATGGTAGTTGAAATGAGAGAGTTTCAGTCAACAAGACTGATTTTAATGCAGCTCCAGTGCCCGCTCCCACAGTGTGCGAGCAACCACAGAAATGTACAGATTTCTCTGCTCTTGAAAAGGTCATTGACATGCTTGAAAAAGTCCTGCTGACCAACACTAACAGACCTCAGTCTCATCCAAAACGCCAGCCTTCTTGGAGTCTCCCTAGGATCGAAGGTTTTGATGCTTTAAGCCTGGCTCACACTACAGGATTTTTAAAATCCTAACAGATTGTGAAATCTGGTTGCAGCACACACACTTAAGGAGAATCTTTGCAGATATTCTTCCCTCAGATCTTAAACATGCTCACACTACAATATTTGAGAATAGTGGCGCATCACACACTACAAGATATTAAGATTTAGCACCTCACGTGACGCGATCTCACGGGGAAGCGCAAGTAAACAAAATGGATTGTGTGTCGCGGCAACTTTCTGTATTAATACTTATTCTTTGTAGCAATAAAAAACAAAAGAAAATCAAACGAAGCGTGGACGAGAAAATGGTTGGGAAGTCGGGATCAGGCATGGATTGTCTGTTCTTCAGCAAGAACTAGAGGTACGATTTTTAACTGTTTTAAAATGTTTACAGTATTGCGCTAGCAAGGGCTAGATTGTTTACAGTTGTTTGGCAACATGTTAGCACTAGTTTATATGATATTTTTTTCTTTGCCCTGGTCTGTATGCTTACATTTTTTATTAATTTAAGTTCCACAGCAACTTGATGTCCAAAGGAACTGTAAGGATCTGGAGTGGCAAGAACTGAAGTAACTTGCTGGAACAAATGAAGTTTCTGTCGCTCAATAGAATCTGCATCCCCTTTGTGACGTTTCGATCCCGATTTGGGAGTGGGAAAAGAGGTGGTGAGTTCTTCACCCCTTTTTTGGGTAGAGGGATGTGGTGCTGTGGTTAATGAGATCAAAATTAAAGTAAGAGAAATTACACTGTTATTACAGCACAGAAGAGAATCCAAAGATCTTGCATTTAGAAATATATCAGAGCATATAGTAGAATATTTATAAATGATTAAATATCTCCATAACATGTAAAGAATAATTAATCAAATAAATCATTTGAATAAAGACATTATCATAAACATTGACCATTTTGGATACACCAGTTATGAAAATGTCACTGCTTGATCTGTTTTGTGCAAACTTTTAAAATAGGACACCTGGCATCCTGAATGACAAAACAACTAATCTGTCATCACTTTTTCAGCATTTTATTAGTCTTTACATCTACAATTGTTATTTTACCTGGTGCCTCGGATGCATTTATAATGTCCTCATCGCTGGTGGGGTCGTCCATGTCCTGCCCGTCAATCAAGTCTTTGACAGATTGATCAAGCTGAAAAACAATTTTATGTCAGTGCAAGAATTTAAAGGATTAGAAAATTTCCTGATAATTAATATCTAATTATGCAAATATCTCCATTACTTAAGCACACAATATGCCTGTCCATAATACTGCTCTGCTTACACTGGTCTCACTGGGGCGTTGGGCAACATGTTTTTTGAGGAACTCCAGATTCCTCAACAGCCAAGCCTGCTTATGAGTGAGCCCTTTCTCCACACTCCCACTTGGTTTAGGTTGAGAAGCTTGGTGTATTGTGTCCGTAATGTTGTTGCTCTTGTTTTCACCTCCTCCACTGAAAATATACACTGACACTGACATACACTGTGTTTCCTCTCTAAATTCAACTGAACTAATATCATTAAATATTAGTAATATTATTCAAACAAACTAACTAACTGTGCAATTCATCTTTTGTTAGACCTGATTGTAGATGATCATTGACCTAGATCTAATGTTTACATTTGCTAGACTTTTTACACTCCCCAGCTCTTCTCTTTGTCGCTCCGGTTGTGGTTCTCTTTTGAGGAGACATTAAATAGGCACTCATACTGTTGCCACATCTCCAGCATCCGTTCTTCCATCTGCTCACTTGGACGTGGTTGTGTACAAGAGTTAAAAACTATATAAATACTGTTCGTCTTCTCACACAAACCACTCGTTTCGTCCATCAATGTGTACTTACGATGGGGAATTGTTTTAATTTGGACTCTGTGCATGCTCTTTGAGACCGTGACCATAGACCTGCATTATATGACTGACAGACAAGAACGGTTTGACCTAAAAATATCAAAATTGAAACTACTGCGGAAACAAAGACACCTACATCTTGGATGCCCTTGAGGTAAGCTAAAACATACCAAAATTTAATTTCAAAGTGAACTATCCCTTTAAAGTCCCCCTGTAGTCAATAATTGTATCCCTTAACCCCTCTGATTATCTTCATTTGGGCCAACACTCGTTATATTTGGGTCTCCAGGGACCCCAGAATATAACATGCAATTTTGAAACAAAATAATCTTTTTTTTTTTTTTTTTTTTTTTTTTACAAATGTAATTTTACTCTGTTTATTAATGTTTTTATTCTACATTTGTGCAGTATTTATGCTATATTTTAAAGTTATATAAATACATTTTAAAAAGTTTTTTTTTAAATAGGTTTTTATACAAAAACAGCTTTTTATGTAAAATTCACTTTATAAAAGACCCACATTTCTAAATTTCATTTATAGGGATAACATGGATAATTGTACATGGTTGGTTTAGTGTAACATTTTTGCCCATATTTTGGAAAATGTAGTTTTTAAAAGTAAAATATTATAATTTCAGCCACTAAACGAAATTTAGAAATTTGGGTCTTTTATAAAGTAAATTTTACATAAAAAGCTGTTTTTTGTATAAAAACCTATTTAAAAAAAAAAATTATAATAATAATTTTTTTTTAGATATTTATATACATTTAAAATATATCATAAATCCTCCAAAACTGCATAAATGTGGAGTAAAAACATTAATAAACAGAGCAAATTTACACTTGTTAATGAAAAAACTATTATTCTGTTACAAAGTTACATGTTATTGTCTGGGTCACTGGAGACTTTTTCACGCTAACATAAAAACAGATATCATTAAAAAAAATGTAAAAAAAGTGTAGATCTATAAAGGGTTGAGAGTCGTACAAAGTTTCATGCCATTTGGACAAAGAGACATTTTTTTAAAATTCAGCAAAAGTCATTTGCGGGTTAAAAGGACCCGAAGAAAACCAGAGGGTTAAAGGGATGGTTCGGAGTAAATTAACCTAGGGTCCTTTGCACCATGACCTCGAGCCGAACACCCCCAGAAGCCTTTTACCCCTCAGTCGAACATTATTACAGTTAGAGCTTATTTAGAGACATCAGCCGGATGGTTTAGTGCAGGCGCTAATGGATCCTATGATGACTCTCGTAAATTACCCCACTAATAATGCCCAGAATGGCACCAAACTACTACAGTAAAACAAATAGGTTCTGTACTCATAAAACGAGGCATTGGAAAGTTTGTAAGTACATCAGGAGTTTATTTAAATAACACTTGCCTGATGGCTAATGCTAGCGCTAACCCGGACACCGACGTCACTTCAGTGAGTTGAGGAAAGCTGTAAAAGTCCTGCAGAAAGCGATCATGAGGATGGAGTGTAACGACGCCCAGCTCCAGGAATGCACTCATATTTTGTTGGTAGTACCAGTTTATAACAATTATTAGTTAACACTAAGTTGTTAACACTTCGGAAAAAAAATAAATAAATTGTCGTTAGTTTTGTTCACATTGTCATGTTAATTATAATCGAATGCATTTTGTTTTATTGACCACAATATTATCATTGATATTTGTTTGAGAGGGGCACTTCTGATTCATTTTGAAAAAGGGGCTCGAGCACCAAAATCTTTTGTAGGAGACTTTGAGCTTTGTAAGTTTGTAGATCTTATACATGCAAAAACATCTACATAACACACTAAAGAAAAAGAAAACATGAAAACACATCATATGACCCCTTTAATACATTAATACACATGTAATGCAACCATTATTAAAAACATTATGAATAAACTTGAGCTTCCATTGTTTTCCAAAAGTGAGCTTGAACTCTTTCTTCTCATAATTATGAAAATGAATATTTCATCAGTCTTTGTCTCCCTCTGCTGGTACAACACAAACACAGAGATATTCAGGCTCTTTATTTACTCTGTGACAAAACTCAGAGCTTTTTGAGTTACTGTGCGTTTATACACATAAAATGATTAATCTATGAATGAGAAACTGTAATTTGCTGTGAAATAAAAGGTGTTTCACTGCCGCCTCATCAGGTCTGTCAGAGGATCGCTGAAATCTAAATGAAGTCTTCATTTCTAACAGTGAAGTCACTGTATCTTCAGTCTCTGTTGATTCTGTTGACTGAGTCTCTGTAGTGGATCCTTATTCACCATCAGATGATCAGCACAAGATCACACTGTCATATATAACCTAAAATAAAACACACACACAGTCACATATGCAGTATGAGATATTACATCTGTCACATCTTTTCATAAGAAAACTAACTAGATAATCTATATTAATTCATTCTCAAGCATGATCATATCGCTTCTCTCTGATGCTCAAAGTCACTTTACAAACTCAAAAGCACATGAAAGGTCACTTTCACACACCGGACAGCTGATCCAGAACCAGCAGAAATGACCATTACACTCACTACACATTTAATATCAGTTAATAACAACCCAGATCTCAGATTATCACACACATAAGGCGTCTTTACACACAAACCAAATCTGAAGCGGCATAAAATCACAAAATGTGCATTTACACAGAATGTTTATTGCTTCTCTGACGCCGAGAACATAAATGCATTTACACAGGAATTAGTTATTAAAATCGTGGGAAATAATACTTTGAACATTACTATTTTAAAACTACAGTTTCAACAAAGTGTTATAAAATGAATTTAAAAGTAATTAAATATTAAAGAAATAAAACTCAAGATAAATAAAAATACAGAATTTCAGATTTCCTCTGTGTGATATAGCGATCTCACGCTCTGATGTTTGTCATAATTCTGTGGTACTGAGAGCTATTTTATATTTCTTAATAAAACTATTCCAGATGGAACAAATGCTACAAATATATTATGAATTATTACACCGGGTCGATCACCGCAGGATTCATTCATGTTTTTCAAAGAGCCAGAAAGAACAATTCTGCTGTCGTGTGTGTGTGTGTGTGTGTGTGTGTGTGTGTGTGTGTGTCTGTGTGTGTGTGTCTGTCTGTGTGTGTGTGTGTGTCTGTGTGTGTGTGTGTGTGTGTGTGTGTGTGTGTGTGTGTGTGTGTGTGTGTGTGTGTGTGTGTGTGTGTGTGTGTGTAATATAAGAGCTAGGCCGATATGTTTAGTCTTCCGCTTCTTGATTCTCGCGCCGCGCGTTTGGTTGTCATGACAATGGCGTAGTTTAGAGCGACACAAGATCGCGTTCATTTACACTGAACAAAACAATATCAGAGTCATCTTTGACACTAGGGGCTGAGGCGGGTCAGACCCGGCATATTTTAAGTCTGCTTTCATGCGGCATTGTGTCTTTCCACAGAACTTTGAGCAGACACAGAGCCGCTTTAGAGCAGCCTTAACTCGCTGTGTAAAGATGCCTATAGAGACAGTTAAAGGGAAAAGCTGGAAATAACATTAATATTATTTCACAATCAGTCACAACAGTATGAGCAGAATTACACTCATATTAAACACAGTTTAAAGTTCAGAGACCTACAGAAACTGAAGCTGAATTTAAGACTCATTATCTGATGATCTCAGACAAAATATCCACACACACACACACACACACACACAGGCCCGTCACGACAAGGCAGGCAAACTAAGCAATTGCTTGGGGCCCCGAGCTGGCCTGGGGCCCCAAGACAACGACTGGTTAAGAATAAAATGCAACGACAAACTGTGTGAGCGCCCCTTTGATAGTCAATGCAGTAAAGTGCAATGACACTGTTATCGGGATCCCCCTCAAGGGGGCCCCTCTCAGTAGTCGCTGACAGCAGCCAGCCAACCACGTGATCTCTGCTGCCGGCAAAATACAAAAACTCCTCGGCAGTCATCATGAAGCGGAATTATGCTCCAGGAAGCCAGAAAAGAATGAATAGAAAGGAAGAGGAGGATAAGAAAAAACAAGATAGTGGTAAGTAGGGGTGTAACGATACACGTATTCGTATTGAACCGTTCGGTACGAGGCTTTCGGTTCGGTGTTCGGTACGCATTTTCAAACCGAACGGTTCGTTGGATCATTTTTCCTGCCGACCAAAATTTCGTTATTTCAAATGTAGGCGCGTTGCGCGTGGCAAACGCGCTCATAATGTAGTAGAGACGCCGGCGCGACCACAACATTGCCCAACATCAAATGGCAAACGTAATGTAAGCGGAACGAAACTGAGCTACTCGTTATTGTGTGGTTGACGGACCGTTGTTTATCAGTTTGGACCAGTGCAGCGCGAGCCGATCGTGATCATGCGACACTGTTACTACACAGCGCTAATAAGAGATCC
>CM038640.1:33258533-33353509 GCA_021554675.1 Leuciscus idus | reverse complement strand
GCGAGTTTATATCTCGCAATTCTGACATCTTTTCTCACAATTGTGAGATATAAAGTACAATTTTAAGGGGAAAAAAGAGAGACTTTTTTTCTTCTTTTTTTTTTTTACCTCAGAATAGTTTATATCTCACAATTCTGCCTTTATAACACGCAATTGCGACTTTATATCTCGCAATTCTGACTTTATATCTCCCAATTGCGACTTTATTTCTCAGAATTAGCGACTTTATCTCGCAATTGCGACTTAACCTTAAACCATAAAGCATGTGACCAGTAGCGGTGGCTTTCTTAATACTTTTGCAAGGGTTCTATGACGTTAGTAGGTTTTTTTTTTTTTTTTTTTTTTTTTTTTTTTTTTAGGGCCGGTGGTCTACGAAATTTCCCGGTAGATTTTTTGGTCCCACTCCGCCCATGACCCATATTATAACAATAAAATAAAATATATTTGGAAATTGCCCTTTAAAACGAAGGCTCAGTTTGTGGTTCACAATTATTTGATTAAAAACAACAAAAACAATAAAACAAAGACACTTATATTTAACACTTTTTTATTTATGTTTTTGTTAACAGAAGTTCTCTTGCGCCTTTAATTGCCTCCGCTATCATCCTGTCAATCATCTGTCTCATTCTCGCGGGTCGCGGCTATGATTACAGTTTCAGTAAAAATGTATTTCACCATCATCGGTACCCACCCTCAGCCGATTGGCATTACAGTATGAATCACCATCCCGTGGCAAAACGGAGCGTCTAAAAGAAAAGTTCTGACTGCTGACTGAACATTGGTCAGTGAGCCTCTCCCGCCGGCGCTGTCAAGCGCAGCTTCACCGCACAGATTTAACTCCGCACAGCTAAATAAAACAGGCTGGTGGCAGACTAATAGGGCCTAATTAATATTTCTGATGTAAAGATTTCTGTGAAACGTGTAAAGTTGCACAGAAGGAAGCCCAATAGGACCTGCCCTGTACAGTTTAAGAATCTGTAGCCATAGTAGAGGACTATTATTTTGTTGAACAGACCTGACCTGAGCGACAACTGATGACGTCACATGCTCAGATTTGCTTGACCCAATCGGCGGAAGGGGCGTGTCAGGCCGCCCACGTGTGGAAAACGAATTTTGAAGTCATTTATTAGTTAAAAAAAAAAAAAAAAATTCCTGTAAACTAAAAAAACGATAAAGGGGCCGTCTTCTCGTTTCAACTTATTTCATTTCAAATAGAAAAAAAAAACTATCAAAACGTACACGGACCTGACAGGAGTAAGTTGAGTTGACAAAGACAAAGGTTGAGTCATGTCATGTGGGCAATCAATCACATAGACATAGACAGTGAACAGACACATAGACATGGAAGACGACACACAGCATAGACAGACAGCATGTCGACATAATTTTGGCACAAATGGAACGTGCCAAAATTATGTCGACATGCTGTCTGTCTATGCTGTGTGTCGTCTTCCATGTCTATGTGTCTGTTCACTGTCTATGTGATTGCCCACATGACTCAACTTTTGTCTTTGTCCACTCAACTTACTCCTGTCATCTGTCCTTGTCGTTTGACTGTGTCGTCTTGCGTGTCAATGCTGCATGTGTCATGACTATGTGTTTTTTCACTCTGTTGTTGCTATGCGTCGTTTCCATCTGTCGTTACTATGTGTTGTCTTCCGTGTCTATGCTATGCGTCGTTACTATGCGTCGTTACTATGCGTCGTTTCCCTCTGTCGTTACTATGTGTTGTCTTCCGTGTCTATGCTATGCGTCGTTACCCTCTCTTTTGTATATTTTTTGTAAAATGGTAAGTTCTATTTTATTTTTATACTGTACACTTAACAGTATTTTTTTAAATATTTCTTACTGTCCTCTGTTTTTCTTCTTTAAGTGAGTGTTGTAGCCTAGCCTACTTTATAGCAAAGATTAATCAGAGTCAAATTCCCTTATTTGTTTACTCAAACCTGGCCAATAAAGCTGATTCTGATGTCGTTTCTATGTAAGTTACTTATGTTTAAGGAAAAAGAGTGACAACCCTGTCACCTGACTACGTTCCTTCAATCTTCAATCATGTTCCATCCCCGGAGAAGAGAAAAAGAATAATGAGGTTAGATGTTGTCAACAGAAGAACAAACTTCAAAGAATAGAGAAAGCAGCAAAGCCATCAGCTTCAGCAGTAATGGATCTAACGGATTGTCCTCAATATCCGCTAGCAGGTTGTGCTTACAAAACAGCAGAAATGTCCATTTCCAGGTTATGCTATAAAACACTTTATTTAGGTAGTCTATTATACAGAGGTAAAGAACAACAACAACAACAACAACCATGAGCCATTTCCTAAATACACTCCTGAAAACATTGGGTCTTTCACTGTTGTGGTCATACAGTAGGCTAGCAAGCTGTAGCCATAAACTGGAGGAGGATATGTTTTTCAAAGGCAAAACAAGCTCCTTATCACAACAATCTTCTAGCTCAATAAATACAACATTACTATATAGAATCTCTCAGTTACAACTGTAAACTATGTAGTACTATCGTCAAGTGTTATATGTATTGGGTGCTAAATTATTTAATATCTTTACTATAGTAAAATCAAAACTTTTTTTTTTAAACAAGTCAATGAGAGCAATAAATCAATTTTGTATATTATATATATATATATATATATATAAAAGTCGAGTTTAAATCTGTGTTAATAAAGGACTGTGTCATATGGGTTTTATACTTTATTGTAAGGGAATTTATTCACAAATTGTCAAGAGTGCTTGTTATAACAAACGCATTCTTATACGGTTGTTGTTTGCATCCTTGCTCGTAGGCCTGTAAAACGATTAATGGCATCCAAAATAAAAGCTTGTGTTTACATAATTATGTGTACTGTATGTGTGTATAATTATTTTGTATATATAAATACAGACACATGCATGTATTTTAGGGCTGCAACAAACGATTATTTTGATAATCGATTAATCTAACGATTATTAGAACGATTAATCGACTAATCGTCGATTATTTCGCCGACTAATCATTAAGTTTGGAACGATTATTCAGCTTTTTCAAATAGTTAAAACACTGAGTTATACATATTCTAACTATAATATAAAAAAAGAAAATCACTTCAGCTTTTGAAATGGTTGTTTTAATGATCTTTGAGCCAACTAACCAGGTCATGCTCTTTAAGTTCTCAGATTTCTGTCCAACTCAAATCACACACAAATGCTTTAAGCATTGGTTAAATATTCTGTTCTCTTTCAATAGAAAAAAAACTAAACAAAAAATTAATTTGCTGCATTACAGACAAACTTAAACTTCAAACAATTATTATAAGAATAAAAAAAATTAAATAAAAAAATGTACATGACAATTGCGCTGAGCTGACAGGGACACTCATTCACCTTTTAATTTACAGAATAAAAAAGTAACTGACATGATATTCTTCATAACATCTCCTTTTGTAAGTCTTCATGAATATGGAACAAAATATAGGCAAGTGATAAGACTGTAATAAGTTATAGCTTAGTGTTACAATAATAAAAACAGCCCTGACTCCTAAGCTCGATCAAGCTTTATTCTATGCAAAAATTAATTATCACATTACTGTAATTATATTATTATTGTTAATATTATTGCTATTATTAGTAGTATTGCATTCTCTAAAAAGAGATTTACTGCTAGTTAGTTATTTAGCTCCAGCTGGAGAACATTCACCTCTCACCGGCTCGTCTTGTTTCCTCTTCAAGTGCTTTAACATGCATGTTGTGCTCCCGTGAAGAGCAAGTTCCGCCTTGCATGTATTGCACACGACAGCATTCTTGGTTTGAAGTTTTGTGAAACTTTCACACACCTGCTAGTTCAGATTCGTTTGCACCATAGACTGTAAAAAATAGGTTTGCACTCCGTCATAATTCGCGCTGTGTTTTCTTCTACCGCTGCATTACACTCTAGCGCTACAGCGCCGTAGCGGTCAAATCGCGATATTGCAGGCCCTTACATTAGGTCACGTGGGATCAAACGGCTACTCGACAGACGACAACAAAGATATTTGTCGACAATGTCGACTAATCGTTTCAGCCCTAATGTATTTATTTAAGAAATATTTGTATGTATATACTAATACATATATATATATATATATATATATATATATATATATATATATATATATATATATATATATATATATATATATATAAAATGTATATTATATTATATATAAATATACAATTGTAAATTAATAATAATAGCCTATCACTAAAATTATATAGGCCTAATAACATGTTGATTGTGAACACAGCCCAAATCTGCCTGTGAAAATCAAAAGCAGCTTCAAACACAGACTTAAAAGGAGAGATTTTCTTCTCATTTTTTCACTGCCATAATGTGTGTCCACAAGAGAAATATTAAGTCAGTAAATTAATACAGTTTAAGGTGTCCACTACTTAAAGGGTCCACTACTAAAGGGTCTACATTTTCTTTTGAAAACACATCTTCATCTATTTCTCTTTATGTATTGAAGCTCGTTTCTGCCACAGAATAAAAAATAAAAAAGGTAATTATGACTTTTTATCTCAGAATTGCGTGAAATAACCTAAAGTCACAATTGTGAGATATAAAGTCAGATTTCTTTTTATATTAAGTTGCAATTCTGAGGAACAAAAGTTGCAATTATCTTTTAAGATGTTTTATTCTGTGGCGGAAATAAGCTTCAATACATATTGTGAGACCCTGGACCACAAAACCAGTCACATGGGTCAATTTTCTGAATTTGAGATTTATACATCATATGAAACCTGAATAAATAACCTTCCAATTGATCTTTACTTAATATCCAAATCGTTTTTGGCATAAAAGAAAAATCGATAAATTTGACCCATACAATGTTTTGTTGGCTATTTCCCATATACCCGTGTGACATGACTGGTTTTGTGATCCAGGCTCACATATGTGATAGGCTATGACAGGAAAGCGTCCTGTGCATTTAAGAGTATCCAGACAGAGCGGACTTTTAACGGAAGCCATAAGGAGGAAATAAAATAATAAAAATGTGTTCTCATCTCAATCCATGCAGAAATATACAGTCAAAATGCTGCATCTGTAACGACTTGAGAGTATAATGTGTGTCCGTAAATTTCCTGCCTACTTGTTGAAATACTCCCCAGTTTTTAATGCTTTATTTAACACCACAACAGAGTCAGATAGACGAAGGTGGAGAAACTCGTGAGACAGCCTCAAGTATCAAGTATAGCCTCAACCTTATTGCTTACTTAACATATCTTAACTTGTGTTATGATTATGAATATTAACTAAAGTCTTATGGCTTTGTAATGACATAAAGGTGGGGAACTGATAACAGGATTTTCATACTTTGGTGAACTAACACAACTGTTTTCAATGTGCTTGCTCTTTTAAGATGGGGATACAAAAAAATTTAACAAACAAGTTGTTCATATTTATTTGTTCATTGGTATTAAGAATGAGTAGGCCTAATGTTAGTACCAGAGGTGGTGTGTTTAGCTTGCACATAACAATAATGTCAACCTTTAATAATTAAATTCTTTCAAAGACTGAAAATTACTTCTTGTATCCCATCATTACTTGTTTTTAGCCTAAATGTGAAGCTGTATCATGTGTAAGTGTGTAAAATAGATTTGACAGCATACAGTACCAATCTATTTATGTCTACATTTAAATCGCTGACTTTAACTGACATAAAGATAGAAAACACTTACCGAATCAACTTATGGTTTCCGTCAATATGCCATAAAGCCATGGGTGCAGGAACAGAGTATACTCTTCTCTGAATTATGTTGATTCCAAGTCCACGACATACACAGGATCTACAGTCCGTAAAGTTTCCATTACTCTGGACCTCTGCACCCTTGGAAAATTATACAATTTAGACTTAAAACATATTCCATTGCACTACAGTAAACAAAACTACTTGGTATATTTTGATCCAAGTATAAACTAATCTTGTAGTCAAGACCTTCCTTCTAGTTAATTAATAGCATCAAATAAACATGATTGAACATAAGAAGGAATGTTGTTTTAACCGTGGAAAGGTGTCAGTACACTACGTTTCTCAAGTTCAAATCCTCACATGGTAAATGGAACAATTTAAAATACTGTAAAGAAAATACATCTCGTAATATGTGAGAGATTGTCCATCCAGAACAGATGATTGTAACACTTTCCCATTTTTTGCTTGCAGTTAACATGCAAAAGTGAAAAGGCTTTGCTGGTGTCTCTCTTTCATGGGGCTGATCCTGTGGTGCGTCCAGTGGTCCGTTACAATTATTCAATGGTATACCCAATATACAATCATTGTGTGCATTGCATAAAGACTCACCTTAGTCCAACGCTGTTAAGGAATCCACTGACTCGCTTTATTCCGGAGTCAGGACATTCTGTGATGAAGTCAGATACAACTTGTCTAAGTTCCACATCTGTTATTGCAGTGTAATACATTCGTACTGACAAACTATATTCAGACATTCTTCTTCTTATTGTTCTGTAACTGACACAGAATAAGCGTGCAATTTCTTTTACAGTGAAATTAAATTCCAAAAGGTATTCCAACTGCTCAGGGGAAATATCCCAGTATGGGCATCCTCTGTCTCCAGTCCTTATCCTGGCAGGCCTAAATCCATGGGTTGACTGAGTCGACTGGGCTTGCAACAAGTACAATACCCTTTGCATGCTGTGTAGTATGTCGTCAATTTCACAAAAAACACCATTACGGACACATCTCTCAAGAATAGAAAGCAGGTTCTCATAACGAGTGTAGACAAAATCCAAATCCATTTGATTCGGGTGCGTTTCAAATTGCTGACAAAGTCGTCGTGATTGAGAATGAATAAACCGTAGCAGCCGATAGCTCTGTGGATTATCCTGAAAGCTATACATTTAAAAAGAAAAAAAAATCTGGTTAGTCTAACAGGGTCATTCATGTGATTCGGTTGATGATAAATAAAACACTACCTACTACTATATGTGATTTCTTCCTAATTTTCCCCCACATTGTTGGGTAAAGTTTTTTCATAAGTAAAGGAATAGTTCACCTCAAAATGAAAAGAGTGTCATCATTTACTCACCCTTAAGTTGTTTCAAACCTGTATGAATTTCTTTCTTCTGCTGAACAGACAAAAAGATATTTTGAATGTTGGTAACCAGACAGTTGATGGTACCCATTGACTTCCATAGTATTTTTTTTCTTACTATGGAAGTCATTGGTTACCAACAACTGTCTGGTTACCGACATTAAAAATATATATATATTTCTTTGTGTTCAGCAGAAGAAAGAAATTCATACAGGTTTGAAACAACTTAAAGGTGAGTAAATGATGACAATTTTCATTTTGAGGTGAACTATTCCTTTAAATTATTTTACTTTTAACAATCGAGGTTTTCAGATTGTCTCCCAGTTTATGTTACACCGGCCCTGTTTTTGACTATCCTTTCCCTTTAAATGAAAGTTGGAAAAATTAAATGGCATAATATCTGATGCTGCCATCACGTGCTATGGTAAATGGTAAATGTCCTCTTGAAGTCATGATAACGAGCTCATCTCCTTCAAATTTTGACTTAATAGGATGTAGGCTACATGTCCAATTTTTTCGATCATCCCGGAATCTAGAGCGCGCTCGCTCTAGATTCCGGGAGATTTGAACTAATTTGCGGGCAATGGGGAGCCGCTATCAATATGCGGGAGATGACAGGTGGTTTGCCGAATTATTACCCCTCTCATTGAAGTCAGTACCTGATTGCCTAATCCTAACCCCACCCCTAATCCTAACCCCTCCCCCACAACTAATCCTAAACCTACCAATACTAGGGGGGTAATAATTCGGCAGGGGTCGAAATTCGGCACGACACCTGAACTGGTTGATCTATAGATAAACTCATCTTTCAGGCATTAGACCGACCGGGGTGCGTTTCCCAAAACCATAGTTGCAACTTTTTTGGTTGCAATGCAACATACACTTCAGCGTGAGAAATCGGGGATGTGGCGTGTGAAACCAATCAAATGCGTGTGTCTCACGGCCAATGCATGAGAGTCACCGAAAACCTGTAATGGCCCACCTACTTTATTAAGAAGCAACATCTTATAATCATATAATGGTTGAATGGTGGTGGTGGCGCAGGTGGTGGCGTGGTGGTGGCGCAGTGGATAAGACACATGCCTTTGGTGTGAGAGACCCGGGTTCGAATCCACTGTGAGACACCAATGTGTCCCTGAGCAAGACACTTAACCCCTAGTTGCTCCAGAGGCGTGCGACCTCTGACATATATAGCAAATGTAAGTCGCTCTGGATAAAAGCGTCAGCTAAATGAATAAATGTAAATGTAAATGTAAATGAATGCATTATTTTACCTCGCCGTTGAACTCATCTTCGGTTACACCGGGAGGATAATTTAAATGTGTTAATTGTCTTCTTCATTGCTGATTATTCTTTATGGTGGTTGACTAACTATCTTAGAGGCGCTTTACCGCCACCTGCTGGACTGGAGGATGGATATAAAGTTTGACACAGGAAAAAAGATAATAGGCTACTGTTAATGCGTCACAAACTTTAATTTCAAGGGTTTCTCAGCTAAGAATGTAACAAATTTCATGTGCATATGTTTTCCTCAATGCTGCTCCAAGTTTGTTTTAAGTTTAGTGTAAATTTTATATTTTTAGCAGTGGTCACAACAATGGACAGCTAAGCATTTTCTTGAATTTGCATGCGTTTTTATAGCAAAGTTGCACATCAACATTGTTAATATTATAATATGTGATTGTCACATCATATTAATAAATTGTAGCCCATTTATAAAATTGTCTCACATGCAGCAAAATCCACAGTGTTAAATTAACACTCTTGGTACACAACACATGGCATAGGTTCATTGGACCTATAAGTAGCGGCTACACCGAGAAAGTTCATTTGTAGACCGAGAGTGTTAGTTTAACACTGGGGATGTCGCCGACATTCATTGTTGATGAACTCCAACAGCGCATGGCTCCGCTGATTATCCTGAGAACTGCGCAAACTTCGCAAAGATACAATAATCACTCAATTTTATTGGAGTTTGAATCCTACACAATAATTACAATGCTGAATACTAATATAGCCTATTATATTAACATGCATGTTAGGTCTAATTTAGCATGGCCTCTTTTTGCTGCAAGTAAACTGGCTTATTCTTTTCACATAATAAATAAAAAAATAAAAAAAAGTTACCGGTCCATAATCAGATTCTGACAAATAACTCAAATGCTGTCGACTTGACTAACTATCTGTAACTAGATTTTTATTATTATTATTATTATTAGGCTAAATATTCATATATCAAACATACAACAAGGCACATTGTAATCATATTCAGCCAATCTTACAACATGAATTGAACATGGAGTACAACATTGATACATTTTCCAGAAACAAAACCAAACAAACAAAAATAAATAAATAAATAAATAAATAAATAAAGGGAAAAGAGACCAAGAGACGCAGCAGTAGACACTAAGGAATGAGTTTGCATAAGTATTCATGAAAAATTAGGGCTTTTTATTGTTTTGCAACATTTCAGGGATTGTTTATACAGAATTATATCATTTAGAAAGGCATTAAGGGCATAGTTCGAATTACAAGGGGTACTGGGGGGTACTATACCCCCCAATGAAGACCCAGTACCTCCCAAAGGGACAGAAATATCAGTTTTGGGGGGGTCAGATAATTTTTCTGATATTGTGAAAAAATATAATTACAGTTACAATACAAGTCAACTCCTATTTTCACTGTAGGAACATTTTAATGTAAAGCGATTTCAGACACCCCTATTGTGGACCGTACCATTTTTAACCACCGTGTCTAGAAGCAACAGAGATAGAGAACGACTTCAACTTCTCAAGCAAGTGTCAACGTTAAATGACAAAACGCTAGTTTCATAAGTATCATTCTTTTCAACATTCCTTATTTGTATATTCAAAAATATGTAAAATAATCTAATTTAATAGGCCCTACAGTTATTTTTTCAATGTAAATTATTTAATTTTATTGGTAACAGCCTACTGTCTTATTTTAATTGAATATATTTATCAAATTTAAGAATTTGAAATGAAAGATGGAGCATACATTTAATAAAATTAGGGGAAAATGCCCTTCATAAAGGTACAAAAAATTATTCTGAGTGTTTTCAAACAGTGATGTAATGAAACATTGACAATTTAAGCTTGAAGGGAGTAAAGCCTCTGTTTAGGCTATTAAGGAAATGTAATTTTGCCAAAAGAAGAACTTTTATTTTAAATAAATGTTCATTTTAAATCAGCCTACTTCAGTGTGAGATGTTACCCTATTATCATGCTTAACACTAAGAATTTGAATAATTGTAATTTGATGATTAGATGCAGATATCTAAATCAAATAGGCGGTTTGCGGGTGGATTATTTATTTTTAATAGATAGTGGATTCGGGTGACTCAAAGTGCACCAGATTAATGAATTTATCTTTAAAATGTAAAAAAAATTCTTCCGGGGGGGGGGGGGGGGGGGGGGGCATGCCCCCAGACCCCCCTAGAGGTACCAAGCTCCACCAAAAAAAGAATGTGGGATATAAATTAAGCGATATGATGATCTACAAAAAAAAATACACATTTTATTATCTTATTATCTTATTATTAAAATACATTATTATGATTTTACCACCTCCGCCTCGTTTTGAGCCAGGAAAAACCCTGAAATAGGCAATAGGCTTCTTGTAAAGATATTACTTTTACTAGTAGGCTAATTAGAATGGTATTTCAGTGCACTTAACTTCTAACTTTTGAGAGTTGATCAAAACAGTTCTCTTTTGGATATATAATAACAATGAGATATTCTGTAGCCTATACTGATTATCAGTTTGTCACATGTTTAGACCTTGTATGTGTGTTGCACAACACATGTTGCACTTGGCGATCACAGTGGGGATTGGTAGTGTACCATGATGGTCATAGACAGGCGCGCTGGAAGCTGTTTCATGCGAGGGGGGCTGGGGGCTGAGGGCTGGGTTGGAAAATATGTGACGTCATTATGTTGTGGCTGACCACATGACATTTCTCTGTACTGTATATGTGTTGTAGCCATTAAAGAAAACATATAGTTTCATATTTATGTTTAAATATTATAGGCTAATGTTATTTTTTTATTTAATCAATGTTGATTATAAAAGTGAGCATATGCAGCATAAGAAAGATAAAGATACATCGGGAGATGCGCAATATGACTGGAGACATGGAGTGTGTAAGACATGATTTTGACCACTTCATTGAGTTTTATTTTGTAGAAAGACTTTTTGTAAAAGATTTTCGTTTTTGTATAAATTGTATCTTAATTTTGATCAATGTTTTATCAACCAATATATGCATCTATGATTAACGTGGGCTCTCGAGGAATAACCACAGAGTCTTTACAAAAGTGATCAGAGCTTGTGGGATTGCCTGAATTACAGTTTTAAATTGCCTCTCAGTGCACATCAAACTTTCCGGATGAAGACATCATATGTTAAGAAGTTACCACAATTATCTAATAAATGAACAATCGACCAGACCATTTTTCCATATTCAACTTTAAACCAGATGCTTTGGAGAACAAAGAAATCTCTTTTAATGCCACTGGAATTTGTCTTGCATTCTTTAAAAGTGTGGTGTCATCTTAGATCTGTAAACGTCTCTATCGTAAATTCGCAGACGGTTGGTTATTGGATCCGGCACCTCCTGTGTCACTATGGAAAATTAATTGCCTAAATGAAAAAAATAAAATTACTGTTTGTGTAGTGTTCAATGTTTGTGACGCATGACTTGCGCGCTTGTTTGTACTAGTTGAGATTGCTGTTATAGCCTCGATCGTTTCACTCAGGGGGAAAAAAATGTCAAAAAGACAGAAAAGTTTGCTTAACTTTTTCAAATACGCTGGCCAGTCAGATCCCAAACAAGCAAAAATCGTTTCCGCTGATCAAGAATGTGGAGACCACGGTGGACACAGCAGTAGCCTATCTCGTTATTTCGACAAAATAAGGGTAGCCTACATTCTAATCTGCATTAAGCCACATTAAGCGTTCTTATAATGGTTTTCTATGGGAGGAAAATGCTTAACGTGTAATTGCGTTCATATTCTGGGCTCATCTGATTTTTTGTACATAGCATAGCCTACTTTGTTATGATTTTAGTATCATAATGATTAATAAATGCACGCACAATTATCCGTGAACTTGATTTGAACAAATGCCTTTCAACTTGTGTGCATGTGCAAAATTCTGAATTAAATTAATTTGCAGCAATTTGTACAAATAGAGAGTATGTAGGCCTACTACACTGTTGTAGCCATTAAAAAAGAGCATTTAGTTTCATATTTGTTCAAATATTATAATGTTTATTTTATTTAATTTTTTATGTTGATTTATGAAAAGTGAACAGCACGAGTAAGATAGGATGCGCAATATGAGACATGGAGAGGGTCAGACATGATTTTGACCACTTCATCAAGTTTTGTTTTGAGATGGCGATCGTCAACTTCATATTTGCAGCCGAGTCGACACTATCAGAGAAAACACTTGTTTTCTAACAA
The DNA here is from genome assembly GCA_021554675.1 of Leuciscus idus. Classification (NCBI taxonomy): domain Eukaryota; kingdom Metazoa; phylum Chordata; class Actinopteri; order Cypriniformes; family Leuciscidae; genus Leuciscus; species Leuciscus idus. Next base: position 33,340,938 of record CM038640.1, on the reverse strand, counting down.
ATAAAAAGTTTTTGCTCTGTTTTTCTGAATTAATGACTTAATTATCTCGTAATTCTGAGATAATTAAGTCATTAATTCAGAAAAACAGAGCAAAAACGTTTTATTCATGAAAAATTATCTCGTAATTCTGAGATAATTAACTCGTTAATTCATAAAAACAGAGTAGATTATTTTTCCTCAAGTGAATGCAATACACTTCCGTACTGTGTAGCCTACTACACACACACACACAAAAAAAAAAAAAAAATCATGTTGCTCTATCTTCACTTACCTTCAGGAAAGTTAACACATTCTACAGCTGACCACACATACAAAATAAAAATAAAACTAGGCTAAGGCAACAGTGAAAGACAAAAGCATGTGTCTTGCATGCTAAAATGTCAGCACAATTTAAAACTGAGTGGGTTGAGTCACAACTAAATAAACTTACCTAAGGAAAAACCCAAAAGCCATAGCCACTGACATCAGTTGTCTGCTACACACACCAGTTTTAATAAGTCAGGGTATTTGCCATCCAACCACAGGCCTTCAGGTGTTACAGCCACATGTGTAGCTCATTAGCAAAAAAAGTTTCTTTCAATCAGTTACAGCTGATGAGGTTAGAGTTGCCTTTAAACCTCATGGGTAGAGAAACTTAGCCTACTTATAAAAAGTGGTGTGTAGCAGGCAGCAGCACATAGTGTCAGTTTGGCCAGGATGTACAGAAAAAGCAAGTGTATGGTTCACTTTAGTTTGTGTTGGTTAGCAGGTGTAGTTTGCTAGCAGCTGGGACCAGCTTTATACACTGCCAACACATCAGTGGCTATGGATTTTGGGTTTTGCCTTTAGGTAAGTTGCAGGATCATGGCAATTTAAAAGCTGTTGGTTGCCATTGGTGCACTTTATGGTTTCAATACATGCATTTTTAATACATGATTTTGTCTTAACAGTGTGACCTTGCTCCTGTATGTGTGAACAACTCTGAAATGTGATCATATTCCCAATGAATTAAAGTGTCTGCTTAAACACACGCCCGTTAGTCCTTACTAGCACATATATTTCGATTTCAACCCATTTATTCATGCAGAAGTTCTTCATAATGGGTTGTGATCGTTACTTCATAATAGCTGTTGATCTCTTCTTCACTGGCAATGAACCTTCCTTTAATTCTGTTGGTAAGTCCTGCACAGCTTCACTAAAAACTAGGGGTCAGAAAACACCACTCTTGACCTACAGTGGCTATTCAACACAGTATCTTTATTTCTTAGGACTGACCTGGCATGTTTTTACTTTTAGTAAATCTGATTAAAATATTTCACTGAATAAAGAGTGAAAATTGTTTGAGCAGGCAAAACTAGGGATTTGTCTTTCAGATGAGACCAGTGTGTACCTCATAAATGAGCAGTGTGCAGCAAAGTGTGGCTACAGTGTTTTCCCTCCATCGGAACATGTGACGCTCCGAGCCTCTTACTTCAGCTGCCACACTGACCGCAAGGTCTGTACAAATGTTTAGGGTTATTTATGCACACAATATGTTGCTTTTTCATACATTATATTTTACTGGATATTTCAGGAGGATGTAGTGTTCAAATTCAACTTGATTGTGACACACAAAGGAAAGGCAGTCACCTATGCTTTGAACAATACCTTTTCTCCCTCTCTCCCCTGGTCTCCCAGAGAGGTCACCTGTGAGGTCAACTACATGGAAGTAAGCTTTGTTGCATCTTATGTAAAATGTGTGGAATTTGAAATGTTTACTAACTCTAGTTTCTCTGTAGGTGTCTGTAGGGAGTGATGTGGCCTGTCCAACTGGGACAACGAATGATGACTGGGAAGCTGTTGTCAAAATAGTATGTTTGACACGGTCTTCAGGGAAATGTGTGGAATTTGTCACCTGCAGTTGGATAACATGCATCAAATAAGTATATATGCTAACTAGCGGTTTAAACCATGTGCTTTATTCAGGACTATGCCTCAGCCACTTCAGATTGGCAGGTGATGTTATTTGCTGATATGCCTCTGGTCATCACAAGTGAAGGAGTTCCTGCTAGAACCAACCTGGTAGACAAAAACTCTGGACCCAAAGAGACTGACAGCACCAGGGCTTTCTTATCTTTTCCAATCAACAGCTGTGGATCCACAGTCAAGGCACTGCTGCTTACTAATGTTTAAAATTATTTTTTCTGACAATATGAGCACCCAAATGTCATGCTTGGTTTCTCCAGCTTGGCAAGGAATATGTGACGTATGAAAATGAGATTTTCTTCAGCAAGAAGTTACGTGATCCAGCTGACTTCTGTGACGATTTTGACAGGTAGGCTATATTTTAAACTCAACTATTTTGGCTATTACCCCTCCCTCAGCTTCTTACAACTATAAACCTATAATTAATCTACTGTTGGTGTATACTAAACATTTTGTACAAATTAATGAGAGAAGAATAATGAAATACTTCACGCTTTCCAGAGTTTCCCACCAGAGGAAGTGGCATCCCTTGGTCACATGCTTTTTCTACAAATGCTTTGGTGTTTTGTTTTATAACATGGGTAACAGAGTTGACCAGAATGTAGGGACAGACATGAAATCTATTTATTTATTAAATGACAAATAATACAGAAAATATATTCTATGCAATTGTTTATATAACTTAAGAGTGTAAACAAAAAATATTAGAAAATTAGACTTAAGTTTCATGATAATTCAAGTTGAATGTATGAATCAGGAGACGGAGACAGTCAATAGGTCCAGTGGGAGTCATTTAGTTAATATTTCCCCATTACATTGTATTCCTAAATATACATAAAGCATTATTTTTAGTGATAGTGTAATATAATTTGTGTTATTCAAAATTGATTAAAAATAGTTTTTTATTATTTAAATAGGTTTATCTGGGAGACTCGAAATGTACCCCCAATTCTAGAATGACTATAAATCTATCTATATACTCGTTTTTTTAACCTGTTTATGAAAGGAAAATTGATTGGCCAAAGATACACTGACCTCGAATCCAGAGTTATCGCCACGATCAGAGACGTGGGTGGGTCTTCGCGCACCGCCAAAATAGCAAAGAGAGAGTGGACTACCGCCATTTCATGTCTTGCCAGCCATCTGAACCAAATAATGGAAGATAAAACTCCGAACCTGTGAGTATTGAGCTTTTTAGTTTACTAATGAGTATTGAATAAGCCTAATTGGAAACGTGTAACGTTAGGCCTATTACGGTCATAGTGTCGTTGGCTTTGATGTTCCGTTTTGATTTTTAGGCTTATTGAGCTGACAGAATTTCACTTGCATTGGAAATGTGAAGTAATAAAAATAGGATCCGGTCCGAAATGTAAAATGTAGGCCTATTTGCAGTCTTGAATGATAAATCTACATATAAGTTATGGTAACGTTAGGCCTATTGATTAATTTCACACAAGATTTGGCTTTTTTATTTTTTATTTTAAACTGAATCAGCGATCAGTAAAGCTTCCATGAACTTCGGTAACGTTAGTTTGTTTTATTAATTTGTCTGCATTGTTACTAGAGCACATGCTATATCTAGCTGAAGTGTATGCCAAACTACGACCGATTTCGTCTCAAAGAAATGGAGCATTGTTTGCGACTTGTGAAGTTTTAAAAAGCTGCAGAAACGACGTCTCTCTGCTGCGCCAATTGTAGCGAACTCTAGAAACCCTTTTTTTTAAGACTTAAAAAAAATAGTTGTGCCAAAACTGCAACCCCCACTCCTGGGGTACCCATTCTGGAATTGGAATAATATACCAACAATTTCATGTTTATCATCCCCTTTTTTTTTTTTTTTTTTTTTTTTTTACTATCTTAGGAGTGCAGATGATATTCAACAGTTGCTGCAGCATATGCAGAGAACAACCTCTCTGCTAGCTGACCGGTTGGCAAACACCTCCTCCTCCTCTGCACTACCTTCATCCCTGCCAACCTCCTCTGTGCCATTGCTCCCATACCATTCACATTCATTGTCCACTGCACAACCTTCAACATCCCAGTCAACCTCTGTGCCATCGCTTCCATACCACTCGTTGTCCTCTGCCCGAGCGCCTGCATCCTGGCCGTCCTCCTCTGCTTGTCTTTCGCTAAACACCCACAGAGATGATGAGATTCAAGCCAATCTTGCTCGCCTTTTCAGACCAAACAATTTACCTTTGGGAGGATGGAGAGGCATATCCCGTAAGACAAAAAGGGAGGTACCCTGGACACATATATTTGTGTGCCTTCCAGAGCCTGTTGCTGTGCCAAATCCTGAGGAGGCTCGTTTTTTGGAACAGTGTGGTATAGGAAAGAAGATAATAACCTTTCTGAACAACATGGGTGATCATGCCTATCTCACAGAACATTTATACAAAACTTACCCACCACTCAGTGAAGCTGGTGGTTACACACTTGCAAAGAGTGACAGAACCAAGAGGCTCAATAAGGTCCCTATTCCGGCATCAGGATACAGTCTAGAGGATCTACGACGATGTGTGGACATTAAGAGGGCACCTCTGTATATAATCCCATTACAGCGGTCACTTAGTCTTTGTCCGCCTGTGGAGGAGGTAAGCCAATGTTCCATATTTGTTTTACATATTAATTACTATGATATATTCAATGTCATATCTTGAATTTCAGAAATCAGCTGTGATGGAGAGATGTTTGAGGTGTGAGAAGGACTTTCCCCTCTGTGACCTGGAAAGCCATCTCAGAATATGGTAATGTCCACTATGGCATATTTCACATTTGTCACTAGCTACCTGTAAACTGTCCTATTAACAAAATGGGTTCATTCTGCAAACTGAAATGTGCAGCTTCTGCTGCAATTCTCAGAGTATGTCATTGTCCAGTCGTCAAACCTGCGGAAATGTAGGCTAGTTGATATTTAAGTTCAGCAGCCAATGCCACTAACTGATAATCAATTAACCATTAATAAATGAGATGCAAAACCAAGAAAATGGTATTGCTTTGGTAGCTCATGCTTACAGAAGCAAACATATTTTGTTGTGAAAATGGTGCATAAATGTTGCCTGGCTGTACAATATTTGGTGTTTGGCTGGTTAAGGATAAGAGCTACCAGAATGGTGTGTCGATTAGAACACAGGAATGAGTCCAGAAGTTACTTCTCAATTGATTTATTGCCATTTGCTTGCTTTCTTCATTGTCCCATTTCCTTAATGTGGCTTTACAATTGCTGCATATTGCTGGTGTCTACAATCAAAACAAAGTTAACTTTACTGATACAAATCATTATAATAATTATACATTCACATAACCATAAAGAAAATCTTTAACCAAATTAGACAAATCAACAGTTACCAAATTAATATCAATACAAAAGGTTTAAATAAACTTACAAAGTCATAGATGCAGCAAGCAGTCAGCACAAAGAGAGGCACACTAGTGAGGTTGATTGGTAATTATCCTCAGGTGAAGAAAGTTCCAGGAAGTGGGCGTGTCCAGGAAGCTGCTGTGCTTACAGTACTTGCTGTGCTTGATGTACATGATGTTCTGGCTGTGCCTTGAAGGGCTTGGCCCCTGTATTGCTGCTTGTGTTATCCTCCTGAGACCCTGCGACCTCATATGAGGACATTACATTTTTGCCTCTTGACACAATGATAGTCAAATTTGTAAATCTTAGACATGTTGGCCACATTTAGGGACACTGCCCACACCATCTTATGGTGATATCACAACATTACACCAATGTCAGTGAGAAGAAAGTGGCTGGAATATCAGCAAAACACTTCTACACCAGTTCCTGAAAGAAAAATGACCCAGGTAAAAAATCTATTCAAATTATATGAATGAAACAAATGTATTTATGTTCAATACTGTCTCTATCATCATACGGGGATTAAAATTTGACATATTTTAGTAATAGTAGCACTCTAGGACATCAGTAAATGTGAAGTACTCGTTTGAGGACATTGGGACTATATTACGTTATTTATTCTAACATATGGTTAGCTGGTGGGACGTTTGCCCATATATATTTAGAACAATAATACATTAGTAAAAACCTAAAGTAATATTGACAAACTATATATCATTTGAAAGCTTACAATCTCTAGTTTTCATATTTGGTGGCTGTTTTTTTAAATAAAATCAATTTGCAACAAGAATATTTCATATTCATTAGGCGTGTTTAGGCCTTTATTTTGAAATAGAAATAAACATGAAAAATCATGAAAGATTGGTAGAAACCTCAGTTTGTATTCATGCCAAGAGTTCAAAAGATAACACTAATTAAATGTTATGAGAAAAAAAGGTCTGAAAATGTTTAGATTAGAATATAAAGAAAAATATTATGGATTATCGATTTGTGATGCAGCAGTGAGCTATAACGCACATATGTGCTCTTTTTATGTTTATTAGAGGTTGAAATCAAATCAAATACTGCCAAAACACCCATACTATTTCTGAATAGGATGTATACTTCATAAATTGCATGAAATTATGGAAAGACATGGTTCAGATCACTCAAAACATATGAAAATGGAGACGCCCTTATATGGTCAGTAAGGAAGCTGGCTGTCCATCTAGTGAAAAAGTTTGGTACTACGCCCAAATAAAATCTTACTGAAAGCTCATTTTTTGAGATATCAACCTAAAATTTGGAACACAACTTGTTTAGATTTTTGGCTTTCATTTTCTAGCAGTTTTAGAGTAAAATATATTTTATAATATATATATTTTATATAAAATATAAATAATTATATTTTTACATTCTATATTTTCATAAACTCAAACTTATATAACTTTTTTTCTGTTTCACTTTCATAATTTATTTCACTTCTACAATAATCTGGCAAATGTCTTCTTAAAAACAAGACCAACCATATGTCTATATTCCAAAGCATTCTTGAATTACAACCATTTAAGTTTGTTTTTTGATTGCAGTACTATGTCCTCACATGAGGACATCATATGGTAAATTATAGACCCACTGTCCTCACATGAGGACATCATTTTCTGCAAAAACTACTTCCTGTACAAAAACAAATTTTAGTTATTATACTTATTAGGTCCTACTTATCCCAAATAGCAAGAACAATTATAAAATGCACACCAGGCAAACTCTCGGGTCTCAGGAGGTTATATATATATATATATATATATATATATATATATATATATATATATATATATATAAAAATATATATATGTTTGTACCATACACAATATTATCATTGAGCGCTGTTATTGTTTTAAGTGTAATGCTCTGACAAAATATTTTTCTAAATCTTTTCCCCCTGAATGCTTCTACCTTGGTCTAACAAGTACTTTGACTGAAATGCAAAGGTAAAGTACAACTTTTAGTTGTAAACACTAACATGTGAACTGGTACACAAAACTCTAGTTTTAATGAATGAAATTCTTAACAGCAATCAATAATTGATTATTCCTAATCCTTAGGCATGGCAGCTCTTCCTGCCATGCTTCTGAGGTATAGTTGGACCATGGTTGCCGTTCTTGCTGTCTGTAAAAGTGTAAGAATCGGTCTGAGCTACTAAGATAAGACAAAATAAAGTTTTTGTTTTTTACTGTCTACTGTTTTGTCCAGGAAGATCATTGTTTTGGTGCTGTCATCAACCAAGACCTTTCTAGCCTTGGACCATATGTATATTGCATAATTACACTTAAAATGTCTACAGTATATTTTAATTATTATTATTTTTTTTTTCATATTTATTTATACAGGTAAGTTGACTGAGAACGAGTTCTCATTTACAGCAACGACCTGTGTAGGTCAACACACAAAAAAAACAAATACAGCCAAGAGTGCAATATACAGTAAAACAAGCTAAATAATTTAAAAGCAATTAAAAGGAAAGCAAAAACAATCACAGGAAACAAACACAATCAGTAATAAAATGATCCTTAAGCAGACGTCTAAAATGGTTTAAAGGCATCAGATCATCCAGTTTAAAAGTACACTGTAATTCATTCCAATAGTGAGGGGCATAAAAACTGAAAGCAGATCTACCCAATTCAGAGGAGATCTTTGGGATCTGTAGTAATAGCCATCCCTGAGCTCTGGTCTGATAACCAGACCTTCTAACAGATAAAAGTGAATTAATATAAGATGGTAATTTGTGCAAAAGAGCTTTGTACACAAAAAGTGCAAAATGCATGTCTCTACGAGATTTTAAGGGCAGCCAATTTACTTTCTGATAAAGTGTGCAATGATGGGTACTAAACCTGTCCCCTGTAATAAAACGAATGGCACTATGATATACAGCTTCAAGAGGTTTTAGAACAGAAGCAGGGGCATGCATATAGATTGTGTCTCCATAATCAATGACAGATAAAAAAGTAGATTCAACAAATTTTTTTCTATTATTTAGAGTCAAACAAGATTTATTTCTATAAAAGAAACCTACTCTAACTCTTAGTTTCTTTACCAACTCATCAACATGCGTTTTAAATGAGAGTCTGTCATCAATCCAAATCCCCAAATATTTATAAACATTAACACGGTCGATAGAGGCCCCATCCAATGTGGAAAAACATAAATCATCACCTATTTTCTGTTGTTTATTTGAAAAGAGCATGTACTTGGTTTTACCTTCATTAACTACCAGTTTCAATTCAACAAAGACCTTCTGTATAGCTGTAAAGGCAGATTGTAGCTCTAAATGGGCCTGGTCAGCTGTAGGGGCAACGGCATAAATAACTGTATCATCAGCATAGAGGTGGAGTTGGCAATTTTTTATAGCTGAACCAATATTATTAATATAAATAGAAAAAAGAACTGGACCTAAAATCGATCCCTGCGGAACGCCCTTCAAAAGCTCAAGAAAACCAGATTTGACACCATCAGTGGAAACACACTGAGTTCTATTTGTCAGATAATTTTCAAACCATCTGAAGGCCACCAAATCTAGTCCAATTGATGAAAGTCTATTTAGAAGTAAAGAATGATCCACAGTGTCGAAGGCCTTAGATAGATCTATAAACAGGGCTGCACAATGCTTCTTTTTATCTATACCACTTATAATGTCATCCAGTACCCGAGTAACAGCAGAGGTGGTGCTATGACCAGGTCTGAAACCTGACTGATATGTTTTCAAAATGCAATGTTCGTCTAAAAAGGAGCGCAACTGCAGATTTACTATTTTCTCAAATATTTTCACAAGACATGAAAGCCTTGAAATAGGTCTGTAATTGTTTAAATCTTTGGGATCACCACATTTAAAAAGTGGACGTACCAGGGCCATCTTCCAAACCTTACACTGTAAAAAATTTGCTGTAGTTATGCAGCTGCTTGCCAGTAACTTACTGTAGATTTAAATTTATGTTATTTACTGGCAACAGTTTGTTCAAAGTTAAATGAACATTAAACATTAACAAGTCTTTGTTATTTTATAATTTTATTCTGTAAAGACAATCTAATGCAAAGCATTCTGGGAACCAGAAATCTTCTTCAACCTTTTTCTGTTTTTTTCCTTCAGGTTTTGGTTCCCAGAATGCTTTGCATGAGGCTGTTATTTTAGTTTTATTATGTAAAGATAAAGACTTGTTAATGTTTAATGTTCATTTAATTTTGAACAAATTGTTGCCAGTAAATAACATAAATTTAAATCTACAGTAAGTTACTGGCAAGTAGCTGCCAGTAATACTGTAATTTCTACAGTTTTTTTCTAACAGTGTAGGAATTATTCCTGTTAACAAGGATAAATTAAAAATGTGGGCAAGTGGCTCAGCAATAATAGTTGCAGCAAGCTGCAAAAGACAGGGATTAAGATCATCTGCTCCCGTAGCAGTTTTTATATCAATAGTTAAAAGAGCTTTGAAAACTTCCTCGTAGCTAACCCGCTGAAATGGAAAAAGCTGGATTCATAACTTCATCTGACAAAATATTGGAAGAGAGAGCTGTTTCTCTTAACTTGGTTCTAGCTACACAATCAGACCTTTCTGGGAGCACCACATCATTACAAATTCCACCCTCAAACAAATTTCCAGCTGTAACAAAATGTTGATTAAACGCATCACATATTTCAATTTTGTCATTTACAGTTTTAGAATGAAATGTAATCGTATTAGGCAGAGAGGAGTGGCAACTTCGTTTTAGATATTTTATGGCTTTCCAAAATTTACTCGGATCACCTTGACTACTAGAAATTGTATTTAAATAATAACTTGATTTTGCTTTTTTCACAGAGATGGTGCACTTGTTTCTGAGTTGTTTAAATGTAAGCCAGTCACTACATAGTCCAGTTTGCCTGGCTTTAGACCAAGCTTTATTTCTTAACTGCAATAATTCTGAAAGTTCTGTAGTGAACCATGGGTTTATCCTGTCTTTAGTTCTATATGTCTTCATAGGAGCATATTTGTCTGCCACTGAATTAAAAATACTTTTAAATGTTTCAACAGCCAGTTCCACATCTGAAATATTAAGAACACTTGATAAATCAGAATAATAAAGATCACAAAGAAATCCTTCATTATCTAGATTTTTTAAACTCCTTTTTGTAACGAGTCGGGGTTTAGTTTTAATTAATTTAGTATTTCTAACACAGACTATAGGAGAATGATCACTAAGGTCCATAGCAAAGACACCACTATGAGGGTATTTATGAGGATTATTCGTAAGGATTAAGTCTATCAGAGTTGATCTTGAAGGGTCTTTTAAATTAACTCGAGTAGGTTCCATGATCAATTGTGACAAGTTCATATCAACACAAGCTGTTCTAAAATAGGCAGAAGAAGGGGATAACCAATTTAAATTAAAATCACCAAGTATCACAATCTCATTTTCTAAAAAAGGGATAAGTAATTCAAAGATAGAAGTGACTGCTTCATGTGTAGCAGATGGAGGGCGATAAACTCCAACAACAGAGACAGACACATTACAAAAGATTTCAACATTAATAACAAGAAGCTCAAATTGTTTAGAAACAGACCTACTAAAAGATTTTGTGGCCTTAAAATCTTTATGCACATACATACAGACACCTCCACCCTTTTTTTCTCTATCACATCTAAAGACATTATAATCATTAATTGCAATAACATCATCACCATCAGATGATTTAAGCCAGGTTTCAGAGCACACTAAAATGTCGGGTTTAGAATCATTTACCCACAAGTCTAGCATGTCAAGTTTAGGGATAATGCTTCGAACATTTATGTGCATAAACCCAAGACCTTGTCTTGTTTTAAAATCAGAGGGGCAATATGATGTTTGTAAAGGAGCTAATATAGGCAAATTACAAGTGCTTACATTGCTAGATAAATTAATACGTATGAGATTTTTATGCATAGCATAACTAGAAAGCCCAAATGTATCTGATGGTCTATGTGAAAAGCGCTTTGAAATTATGGTAGGGATTACTTGCCCAAGATTTGAGGTGTTATCATGCAATGTAGTACCACATCTGACCATTTGTGTATTGATTAATGAGCAGCTAATATTGTCAATATCCAATTTTGATTTAGATGTCCTAACAATGTCCCTTCAACTGATATTGTTCAGTCAATATGAGAAGACAGTAGGTGAGCCCCTTTTTCATTTAGATGACACCTATCACGACTAAAGTTCATATTTTCCCCAAAAAGAATCAAAATTATCAACAAAGGGAAATCCATTTTCTTGACAATAATTTTGTAACCATACATGGAGAGACCACAAACGGCTGAATTTCTCACCTTCTGTACGAAGAGAAGGAATAGGACCGGAAACAACAGGTAGCATCCCTACTTCTTGGATAAGGCCAAGTAGATTTATAAAGTCTTTCTTTAGAATCTGTGAGTTTCTGTCCATGACGTCATTAGAGCCAATATGAATAATAAAGCGTTCTGTGTTAGGGAGTTGCTTGTTAATTGTAGGAAATACTGCAATTAAATCCTTTACCTTTGCTCCAGGATAACAGAGAATTCTTGCATTGTGGACTTTAACTTTGCGAACCATTGAACTTCCAGCAATAACTGTGCTTGGTGTAAGTTGAGTGCGACGAGGCATACCAGCTGCTGCAATTAACGTGTTGTTGATATTTTCTTTGGGCCGAACTGAGCAATCAGCTTTACGAAGCCCAGGAGAAACACAAGACGAAAACAAACCTGGGTCATCTCGCTCTCGCTCTCCACTGCACAATGTGTTTTCCCTGTAAATGGCCGAGGTAGGATCCAATGGACCCATGTTCATTTCCTGAGTGTCGCACAGCGAAGCAAAGCGGTTTTGAACTGGGACAGGATCAACCTCCGATATTGGAGATGGACGAAACAGGGATTTTCCAGGGGGTATTAAAAGAGAATTGCCAGCTTTGCGTTTTCTCCTTGTAACGTTCGTCCAGCTGTTGACCAACGGAGTGGAAGAGACCATTTTCTCCGGAGGTGAATCATCATCTTCAACCAGCGTAGAATTAATAGTAAGCAGTTGTTTCTGATTTCCTCGAAGTTTTGAAATTATAATGTCTCTTTCTTGTATCTTTTCCTGCAGCCCGATTACCAATTCTTGTAGTTCAGCGATGCGTTTGCAGTTCTCACAAATAAATGTTTGCCCAACGGCAATTGGGCTATGTTCAACATGATTAAAAACTTTGCCCATTTGGCAGACGCCACAAGTAATTGCTTTAAAATCATCCAAAGTGTTAAAGTCATCCTCGTGGCAATGAGAGCCATCAGACAGGCAGTTTCTGGCTATATCACGATTCATGCTGTTGCGTGTGAGACAATCATCAGAGATCCAGCAGCGGCAGCAGAGATCAACACTATCTATGTTATTTGCAAACTAACATTGGTTAAGTTAATGAAATCAATGTCATTGCTAACCAACTGTAATAATAAATCCTGTCACAGCAGTCCTGTTGCACAAACTGGGTTTAATATGCTTGCTATGTTTGTTTTTCAGCAACAAAAGTGATGAGTGTGAGGAGAAAACACCACATCACTCAGAGTATGTTACATTTTCCTAAATTATGATTTCATGCACTCATGGATAGAGGATAGTTCATTCTTTAAGCTAATTGGCTATTTGTGTTTCAGGGGTGATCGTCATGATGATGATGATGATGCAGAGCTTTCTTTGGCCATCTATCAGTCACTACAGGTAGGTATTATCTTAACCATGTAAACACAGTTTGGAAGACTTATTAAAGGGATGTTAATGGCAAATGCAACATTAAGTAGAGGTCTAAAATGAAAATCTGTTGCATGGCTACTTTAGGAAGTGAGATCAGAATTCTAAACCCATTTTGCCATCAAACAGTAACAACAAACTTGCCTTTAGCATAGTATTGGTCTGTGTAGTATATTTACTCTGCCTTGGAGAGATTCACACCGCCTAGTCACTGGCAGATAAAAATTTGTAGCAGACCTCTATATCCACAATCTCTAGTCACTACACTTTGCACTAACCTTCATCCTGGATTAAACATCTGCCCATTGTGCATTATATTATTTTATATTTGCATTATGCACTAAACCATTCAGCCTACTTTCTCTTATATTCAACAGGTATTTTGTAGATTTGTTTGTATGGATGCACCTATCACGAAGGAAAATTCACGTAGGATATTACTATAGCAAAGTCCTTTCTGTTTATGATGTTATAGAAATGGCTTACCCAGATGTTATACATTACAGACTGATTACTTAAGGTCATGTTTTTGGATGGCGAAAACATTTACATAATCTAAAAAAGAATTCTGTCTTGTCAGCCTACTCTGCCTATGGAAGCACCATCTGAAGGGTCTCCAGTTTTCCAAGTTGAAGAGTAAGTAAACACAAATCTGTCTGTCTACCCCCTGTCCCTCCCCTCCCTGCAGAAGGTGTCATGACCTCTTGGGACCTTACTAGGAATCTACATTTTTTTGTTCTTTGCAGACCCCCTATAGTCATTGCAGATGATGGGGACATTGTGGAGGAGAGACAAAGCGAGTAAGTGGAAAACAGAAGTACACCAAAAAAAAGGCCAGTTAGATTTAGCTTTCCGGTTAATGAGAGAAGTTTAAGTCACAAATCCTAGTAACCAATTTTCGGCATATAATTTTCTTTTGGGATATTAATCACACCATTTGCTAGCAAAGTCAACACTACTTTTGGTACTATAACCTATAGTGCTAATGTTTAAAACTAGTATTTCTTTAAATCGTGGTAGTTGCTCTCTGATTGCAAGCTACTTTCCTTGCAGATCCGTGACTTTACCCAGTAATGATACATTGGATGAGGCTCTCACCATTGAGTAAGTACCAATTAACACCACAAATAAATGTCAGGGTTATTCCATGTGTAATCTGACATAATTCAGTAAAGTGATAGCAGCAACATCTCAGGTTTTTGTTGGGTCTCAAAAGTGCGTGCTCACCCACTGCAGGCCTCCAATTTTCACTGATTCATTGCACCAAAACTGTTGTGACATTCAATGCAATTCAGTTAAAGTGATTTAGGCATAGGTGAAGTCTCACTTTAATTATGTCTAATAACTGAATACATAAGTTTGTAAAATGTAACTATTTCCTGACAGGCCAGATTTGGTGTCTGTACTACAGAGGCTGGAGAACCAGCTGGACGCTGGACCTATGTCAAATTTAATAAATGTAATGAGAGACACCGTTTTACCAAGTGCCTTAAGAGCATTCAGTCGCCTGAGTTTTTCAACTGAAAAGAAGCTGAATGTAGTATTCATTGACGCTGAAAACACCGGAGAAGGAGCAGTGGATGATGGAGGGCCCACAAGGGAGTTTTTCCGACTGCTTAATGTGGAGCTGAAAAACAGCCAATACTTTTGTGGTCCAGACGAATCAAAGAATTTGACTTTGGTGTCTCGTGGTAAAAAACAATGTTCACTGGCAAAAATCGAAAAGATTTGTTTTGGGTTTTGTAAATTTGTGAAATTGTTTTGTTTGTTTGTCTTTCAGCTGTGCTGGCAGGCGAGTACAGAATTATTGGGAAGATGTTGGCTGTGTCAGTCATTCATGCCGGCATTACACCATCCTTTTTTTCAGAAAGACTGTATAGTCTCATTTCTCATTGTCCCAGTCTTCCTGTTGACATTGATGAAATAGATGACTGGGAACTGCGGCAGATGCTTCAAAAGGTAAGAAATAAAAATAAAAAAGTTAATCAAAGTTTGACATTGCCTTGAAAAAGCCGGACCAGGAAATGTGACGTAGTTTTAACAGCTTTAAGTTAGAAATGTATAAGTTTGAAACTTTTAAAAAAGGTTTTAACCTGTTAACCGTTGCCAGTGCGTCGGCGCACTGAAGCGTTTTTATTTAGTTCAAAGTTACTATCAGATTCAATGTTATATCTTGACACTATATATCATTAAAAAGATATAAGACTCAAGTTTCAGTATTTGACCACTATTGTATTCTGAGAAACTTATAGCGACAGTTATTTCTTAATTTGTGTCAGGAGTTATGAAATGAAAAACTAAGGCGATACCTTTAATATGAATTATGAGCGTCAGCAGCTTTCATTCATAAAAAAAACTCCGTGCTGTCGTCATGACAGCGCTTGACAAAACAACGTCCCTCAGGGCTTTTAGCTCAATGTGCAGATTTGGAGAAATATTGATAGATTCTCATAGGTTTACATCATATTTCTATAGACAGGAATAATATTTATTGAATTTATACCCAAATGCGTCGATGTAATCATGAGCGCTGTATACGCTGATTTACAATACGTACCAGCAGCCTGAGGGCGCTATATGCACAATAATACTCCATATATGGAACATGAAGAAGAGCCATAATCATGTGACATTCCAGGAAGCCACGAACACACACAATTCAGCTAACACAGATCGCAGTAATATGCAGATAAAGATGTTTTGAAGACAATAAACATGATTGCAATGATATTTGAGTTGCCGGTTTTTCAAGCCATGCCAGGTATTTTCATAATAGATTATATTTATAATGTAATGCTAATCTATATAGACTTTATCATTGTGCAGAATACTATAAAATATATTTTCTGTCAGATTTTTTTTATCTGAAGCCAAATTAGATCACAGAAGATTATTTAAAACACTCTACTTGCGTTATAAAGTAAGTTTGGGGCACAAACATGGTTTTAATCTCATAAATTGTCGTATATTGATGGTGTGCTAAGCTAACATGCTAGCTAGCTCTGGGTGTACCTGCCACATAGCCGTTATTCTTTTATGATTTTTTTTCTAAATAGGAATGCTTACTGAAATGTTTCCTTATTCCAGAAGGGCATTTGATATAGTTTCAAATGTAAGTGAGAACTTTGATAAAAGAAATTAGGGATTGAAACACTATGAATAGCCTGTGAATAGCCAGTCGTTAGTAGCTATAATGCAGACAAAAGAAATGCATATTTAGATCCATAACCGGGCTGGAGAGGTGTGTGAATGTGTACTGGGGAGACTGAGACTGAATGGGGCTCGTTTGCACCACAAAACAATAGAGACAAAAGACTACTCAAAAGATGACTAAACATCAGTAGCATTTTAGAGCCTAAACAAAAAAGTCATGACATGTTCATGAAAAACATTTAACTAAATACAGAGTTTTAGACTTATCTTCATATTTTAAATATAATATGGTCAGACATATGGCTTTAGCTGCAGTGCATTTCTAGATTGCTACAGTGCCAACTTCAATTATATTTTCATGAAAATGTTTCATAAAAATACATTTCAAATAACTTTACAAAACTTTGAAGCTATTTATAACTATTTTTTTTTTCATTATGACTAATTAATTCTACATGTACAATAAACTGCCAGGTGTCAGCTTTCAAATGAGATCATACTTGTGTTTTTAGTGCAAAGGGATCATGAACTGTATCTGTTTCAGTTTGGGTGTGTCATTTCTGGGGATTTTTCCAAAGTGGGGTTGCAGCTTAACAGGTTTGCTTTAGGTTTTTTTTTTTTTTTTTAGATAGATAGATAGATAGATAGATAGATAGATGGATGTTTTTTATGGAAAACCTTTAGAAAGGATGTTGTCAGAACAAACTGGCAATGTTTGGGGAAGCTACTCTGAAACTGTAGTTTGATAAGCTACTTGTAAATTAAAGTAGATAGTCAAGTAAGCTATTTGAAAAAGCTACACTGTTTTAAAAGCAACTGAGCTACTGTCAAGCTACTGAAAAATGTAGTTGGTATCGTCAATACTTGTGGTTAGCTACTCTCCAACACTGCAGTCTGATGGTCTAATCCGAGTTTGGTGAATGTAGCATTAAAAGCTCTTGGAGTAGATGCATTTAGAAGTTTTAGCCAAAAATAATAAGCTAGGGGTGTTGGAGACACCCCTAATGTTTAAATACAATTTTCATGAAAGTAGGTTATAAGCCGCTCTGCTCGGAAACGCTGGAAGAAACACAACCTGCACATGTGTAAATAGTGAAAGCGTTGTTAATTATATTAAAAAAATGCAAAAAAATTGGAGTAGAAAAATTATAAGTAGATTTAGAAATTTATGCCAAACCAGTCTTATGATTAATTAATATGTATAGTGTATATATTATGGATGTAACGGTACACAAAATTCACGGTTCAGTACGTACCTTTGTTTTTAAGGCACAGTTTGGTTCAATTACAGTGCAGTTAGGGGGAAGAAATGCAAAAAAATAAAAATTGATTGTCACTTATATTAACATTTGTAAACATCAACAGTTTACTTTTTTTAAACAAAATTAAGTAAAATGTCTGCTTGGTTTAAAAAAAACATAGTTCTCCAATAAATAAAATTCTCAAAAAATAGACAAAATATAACTGTATAAAGTCTGTATTTTCAATAACTGAATATGGTTGTAGATCTGCTGCTATAAAACACCAATTTAATTTATTGCTTTGGCCTGATCTAAACTACCAGCAAGAGGCAATTTAAATGACAAAGGGAGCAGTGTTTGCATTTATGTCCGTTGTCGTATTTACGGGAAACCAAAGTGTTCCCGAACAGGAGACCTTAATGATATTTAATAAAAAAAAATAAAAAAAGCAACTCAATTTAATAGTTTGAGCTCTGTTGTTAATGGTAACCGTTCATATTATAGTAACGCGTATGAAAGGGCTCCTTATAGTTTACAGACAGGAAATTTTAAATTATTTACAGACAGACATTTGTTCAATAAAGTAGAATGAATATAAGTAAAAAAGAAAAATAAGCAATTACCTTTGTTTATTTTTCTCCCCCCTGCTTTACTGAACACGTACTGAACCATGACTTCAATACCGAGGTACGGACCAAACTGTAATTTCTGTAGTTGTAGCTTTCTCAAACCAACCTAATGATTTATGAACCAAGATGGTGGCCAGCCTAATTGCAGTTCTTTTCCTAATTAGACCCAATATAGTATTGACTGCTGCTTACCATGTAAAAACAAATAAATTTAACACTGATGCAGTGTAGTTTTTTTTGTCTTATTTCCGTATCCCCATATAGATCAAGAATGCCGAGACTCTGGAGGGAAGCACAGGATGCCATAATTGAAGCATCGGCTGTGTTGGGACTGCTCGGATGCTCCATCTACATGAGGAGTCTTCAAGAGAGAGATGTCCTTGTGGAAGAAGCTGCGAGGGCATACCTACATGAGGAGTCTTCAAGAGAGAGATGTCCTTGTGGAAGAAGCTGCGAGGGCATACCTACATGAGGAGTCTTCAAGAGAGAGAGGTCCTTGTGGAAGAAGCTGCGAGGGCATACCTACATGAGGAGTCTTCAAGAGAGATGTCCTTGTGGAAGAAGCTGCGAGGGCATACCTACATGAGGAGTCTTCAAGAGAGAGATGTCCTTGTGGAAGAAGCTGTGAGGGCATACCTACATGAGGAGTCTTCAAGAGAGAGATGTCCTTGTGGAAGAAGCTGCGAGGGCATACCTACATGAGGAGTCTTCAAGAGAGAGATGTCCTTGTGGAAGAAGCTGCGAGGGCATACCTACATGAGGAGTCTTCAAGAGAGAGATGTCCTTGTGGAAGAAGCTGTGAGGGCATACCTACATGAGGAGTCTTCAAGAGAGAGATGTCCTTGTGGAAGAAGCTGCGAGGGCATACCTACATGAGGAGTCTTCAAGAGAGAGATGTCCTTGTGGAAGAAGCTGCGAGGGCATACCTACATGAGGAGTCTTCAAGAGAGAGATGTCCTTGTGGAAGAAGCTGCGAGGGCATACCTACATGAGGAGTCTTCAAGAGAGAGATGTCCTTGTGGAAGAAGCTGCGAGGGCATACGTTGAAGGACGCGTTAAAGAAGCAATAGAACAGTGAGTATTTCAGACGTCTAAAAAGTTTTGACTTTTTTTGTGATACAAATACTTTGCAAAGTTCTTGATGTTAAAACACTGCTTTTTTTTTTGAAATGCAAAAAAAAAAAAATGCAGATGCTTCTTGTAATGCAAAGATGAACACTACAGTGCAACACTTAGCTTTTTTCCCAAATGCACGTTATTAGAAGTTCAAAAAAATCCTCCCATGCTGAGATTGAGTTTGTGTGGAGCAGCACTTATTGTGAAAGGAGCCGCTCTGCTGGAAGAAACACAACCTTCACGTGTGTAAATAGTCAAAGCGTTATGTTTTCTCTGAAAAAGACTTAAGTATATTTACTTAATAATCATAAACCGTAAAGAAACGTAATAACATAATGCAAGCACTGTAAAAGGTTTAATGCTAGGGGTTAAACTGATCATTGTTGATCTGTGATTCATACAGATCATGCCCCACAGTTCAGAACGCATGTGAATTGCGGATTAATTAGTTTAATCATCACAGAGTACAAGTTTATCATTTGCACATGTTTTGTCTTGACAGTTTACACATCCATGAAATTTTAAACCCTTCCAGCGCAAAAAGAGCCAAAAAAGAACTCTGTACTCGATTGCTGTTATCTTTCTGCACAGACGTGCACGCAAACAGTGGACTGATTTCTCTTTTACATCACCTTGCACATGAATGGACAAATAGAAACAAAATATGTAAAAATAGCCGTCTTGGCAAAAATTCTTGTAAACATGGCGGTGAAGTCTTAATGGTTGTGTCTTAAGTGAACATACACAACAGTTAAGAAATTAGATATGTATAATATAGAATATGTGCGCTAGGTCTTAAAGTCTAAGTGACAGCAGCCTATAAATACCAGTTGCGCCCAGGGGTTAAACTCCGTTCCGGCACCTCATTCAATGATTCTCATTATTCATCATATCAAAACTGAATATCACCGCCTGGCCCTGCCTTCACAAACACGCTTCCCGACGTTATATTCTCACGGTTCTCCTGTCTGATTTTAGTGCATTTACACCGGTTCACGCCTCCCCTCCCCGCTGAACGCCAGCGGTTACTAATGCGTGAATGCACTCGCGGTGGTTGAGTGCGGGAAAGTTAGTTTTAGGTCCGATATTCGCCGGACATTTGTTTTCCCTTGTAATATATTTTATTATTTATTATTATATGATATATTATATTTATACCCGAGAATGCTTTGACGCGTTTCCACAGCGCATGATGCTTAAGGGAACGTCTGCCAATTCCACCAACTGCGTTAAACGTAGACTATAAATTAAAATTACTTTTAACATTTAAAAACAGACCTTTTCAAATTCCAAAGCTTGTAGAAGGTTCCTATTGGCAATACTGACTTGGGCTACAGCTTTCCTGGTAGCCTTGCCCTTGAGTAAATTAACTTGTTTCAGAAAATGATTCATAAAACATAGATATTAGTTGAGCCTGTTTACTTTCTTCACTGACACAGACGAAAATGAAAAGACTATCAGTCAAAGTTCAGCTTTAGGAGGGGAAGAAATAGGTTGACAAATAATCTAATGACCAAGTTTTAAGCTATTTCTTATATTATTTTATTTAATTTTTTTGGCCTTCAAAAGCCCTAAATTGCTATATGTTGGTCAGAGAAATCCAAATTTTCTCCAAAAAAACAAGGTTGTGTTCCATATCGTGGTGTTCAGCAATTTTAACATAGTATCGTCATCATATCAGTGTAGATGTAGATGGACCAAAATAAAAACTCAATATGTTGTCCCACGGTGAGTCATTTTTCCCTGTTGCACCAAATGTGAGGGTTCCCCCACCTGCCAAATCCCACTTTAACCACTGGTTGCGCCTATGTCATTAAGGTTAATAAAAAAAACCAATTTGGCCTAATTATTCAATTTCTTAATTTTCATTAAGAAATGAAATTTCTTATGCATTAAACAAAGTACAAAATTTTTTTTGTTTAGCAGACTTCAAGTATATCAGTTTAGTACACCAAAAGTACAATTGCAGGGTATTTATATTAAGTACATTAATATATAAATGTTTAAACAAAATATATGGATTGTGAGATTATATTAAAATATCTATAAATAGATTATTGGTACATTAATACAGATATACTATCTGTAAAATATCTATACATTTAAGAAATGTTAGTGTTTTAATTTCATAATATTCAAAAAAATAAAAAGTAAAAATAATAAATATTATTGTTAATAGGCAGTTCAGGTTTTCCTTCTATTTTAGATTTAGCTGCACACATGCATGGCTTGTTTTGCTTGAATGAAAAACTATCACCCATTCTTCTTTATCTGTTTTAGGTTGACTGAAGGGTTGAAGACTCTTGGTTTAGGTGATGCCATCAAGACATACCCAGAGATCATGAAACCCCTTTTCATTGGGGGTTCAAAGCCACATGTTGGGACTCTTTAGGGTCAATTTTAGTCGTCCTGGCAGCAATAGACGAAGAGTTGAAAATCAGACCATAATGTTCTGGAGGGACTGGCTAATAGAAGTTGGGGGTATGTATTCTAGCGATACATTCTAATGACACTGTTATCATTGTGTTATGTTTAAAAAAATATTTCAGACTCATTCCATTTAGTGACGCACGGCATTATGAAAAATACGTTTATTCAAGTGTGCTATTAGTATACTTTATAAATTAAATTAATTAAAATAAGAAAGTATACTTTCAGTCTACTTTTGTATTTCTCAGAAAAATTCTTAAAATTGCACTTAAATGTACTTGACTTAGATTAGTGATATTATCAAACTTATTTGTAATGCTCATCAATATCTTTCTTTTTTTTCTTAGAGGGGACCAGGCCTGTGAACCTAGGCCAAATTTTAATTTTCACTTCAGGGGCTGACAAGATCCCACCTTTGGGGTTTGGACACAAGCCACCAATACAGTTCCTCCACCCCGAAGACCATGGCAACCGGATCTTCCCGGAGGCGAACACGTGTGACGTAACTCTGCGTTTGCCTCTACATGGTACATACCTTCAATTCAGAGAGAGGATGGAGTCGGGGATTCTACAGTCGCCTACTTTTGGTTTTGCGTAAATGTTTTTTTTTTTTTTTTTGCTTTCCTGTTTGATACTGTTCCTGTTAATTTTTCTGGGTTTTTTTTTGTTTGTTTTGTTTTTTGTTTAAATTAGTTTAAAGGAGAACTCCGGTGCAAAATGAACCTCGAGTGTAATAGCACATTGGTACCGAGTCGACCGTTGTCTGGCATTTGTTGTATGTAAAGAGTTATATCTCTATGAACAGTTTAGCTTATAACGCTAGTATATGGGGCAGATCCTAAGTGAAAAGAAATCACTAGTTAATACCACTATCAAGGCTCAAAATAGCCTCACACTAACACGGTATCATGATGAGGGTCCCTACATTCAAACCGAAGCATTGAGAACTTTGTAAGTGTACAGACAGTTTAATAAGAAGATTCTTTATTAAGACATGCACATCACGTACACAGGCGGAAGCCATCTTTGGAAAAGAGTCTCGACCACTCAAACCACAAACGCGGTAAGCTGGTCAATAGGTGTAACTACCCGGATCGTGGTTTGACTGGTCGAGACTGTTTTCCAAAGATGGCTCCCTTCTTTATACGCGATGTGTATGTCTTTATAAAGTATCTTCTTATTAAACTGTCTGTACACTTAGAACGTTCTCAATGCTTCGGTTTGCATGTAGGGACCCTCATTATGCTACCGTGTTAGTGTGAGGCTATTTTGAGCCTTGATAGTGATATTAACTAGCGATTCTTTTCACTTAGGATCTGCCCCATATACTAGCGTTATAAGCTAAACTGTTTTTAGAGATAAAAATTGTTATTTAGAAGAACACAGCATTGACTGGGAGGGACCAACACCAGTGGATTGTGATGACATAATTGAAGTTCCCCTGCCACCTGAGAATCTACACAATGCTGTTTTCCAGTTTCTTCAGGGAAGAGTGGATCCACTTGGCACTAGCACTTGCTTTGGAGTTGACATTTTCCTGGAGGCATTGAGAGTTTCAAGGGAGCAATTTGATTAAAATTTCTAACATGCATAACTTTAAATGAGGGTTACCATAGCCTGGTCCCTCTAAACTAAATCATTGTTCTGTAGCAATTTCACTGTTTATTCTAATAATCTGCAAATTAGTTTACTATTAGATTACTAGTTAGTAGGCTACTTTATGGTCAACTTCATCTACCCAAAAAGATGATAAATGTACCACTTTTCATTGCCGTAATTTGCTCTGGTATTTTTTTTTTATTATTTTATTTTTTTTGGCGTATAAAACCCATATGACACACTCTTTATTAACACAGATTTAAACTCGACTTTTTATATATATATACAAAATTGATTTATTGCTCTCATTGACTTGTTTAAAAAAAAAAAAAGTTTGATTTTACTATAGTAAAGATATTAAATAATTTAGCACCCAATACATATTAACACTTGAAGATAGTACTACATAGTTTACAGTTGTAACTGAAGAGATTCTATATAGTAATGTTGTATTTATTGAGCTAGAAGATTGTTGTGATAAGGAGCTTGTTTTGCCTTTGAAAACATATCCTCCTCCAGTTTATGGCTACAGCTTGCTAGCCTACTGTATGACCACAACAGTGAAAGACCCAATGTTTTCAGGAGTGTATTTAGGAAATGGCTCATGGTTGTTGTTGTTGTTGTTCTTTACCTCTGTATAATAGACTACCTAAATAAAGTGTTTTATAGCATAACCTGGAAATGGACATTTCTGCTGTTTTGTAAGCACAAGCGGATATTGAGGACAATCCGTTAGATCCATTACTGCTGCAGCTGATGGCTTTGCTGCTTTCTCTATTCTTTGAAGTTTGTTCTTCTGTTGACAACATCTAACCTCATTATTCTTTTTCTCTTCTCCGGGGATGGAACATGATTGAAGATTGAAGGAACGTAGTCAGGTGACAGGGTTGTCACTCTTTTTCCTTAAAACATAAGTAACTTACATAGAAACGACATCAGAATCAGCTTTATTGGCCAGGTTTGAGTAAACAAATAAGGAATTTGACTCTGATTAATCTTTGCTATAAAGTAGGCTAGGCTACAACACTCACTTAAAGAAGAAAAACAGAGGACAGTAAGAAATATAAAAAAAAAATACTGTTAAGTGTACAGTATAAAAATAAAATAGAACTTACCATTTTACAAAAAATATACAAAAGAGAGGGAAACGACGCATAGCATAGACACGGAAGACAACACATAGTAACGGCAGAGGGAAACGACGCATAGCATAGACACGGAAGACAACACATAGTAACGGCAGAGGGAAACGACGCATAGCATAGACACGGAAGACAACACATAGTAATGACCATGGTAATGACAGAGGGAAACGACGCATAGCAACGACATAGTGAAACAACACATAGTCATGACACATGCAGCATTGACACAGCAAGACGACACAGTCAAACGACAAGGACAGATGACAGGAGTAAGTTGAGTTTACAGACAAAAGTTGAGTCATGTGGGCAATCACATAGACATAGACAGTGAACAGACACATAGACATGGAAGACGACACACAGCATAGACAGACAGACATAGACATAGACAGTGAATAGACACATAGACATGGAAGACGACACACAGCATAGACAGACAGACATAGACATAGACAGTGAATAGACACATAGACATGGAAGACGACACACAGCATAGACAGACAGACATAGACATAGACAGTGAACAGACACATAGACATGGAAGATGACACACAGCATAGACAGACAGACATGGACATAGACAGTGAATAGACACATAGACATGGAAGACGACACACAGCATAGACAGACAGACATAGACAGTGAATAGACACATAGACATGGAAGACGACACACAGCATAGACAGACAGACATAGACATAGACAGTGAATAGACACATAGACATGGAAGACGACACACAGCATAGACAGACAGACATAGACATAGACAGTGAATAGACACATAGACATGGAAGACGACACACAGCATAGACAGACAGACATAGACATAGACAGTGAATAGACACATAGACATGGAAGACGACACACAGCATAGACAGACAGACATAGACATAGACAGTGAATAGACACATAGACATGGAAGACGACACACAGCATAGACAGACAGCATGTCGACATAATTTTGGCACAACCGGAACCCCATACACGTGCCCTTTAGAAAACATGGAAAGGAAGCTGTCTGGGATATTGAACAAGCCTTGTTAGACTTCAAATTAAAATTAACCCATGATTTACTCTCCCTCAAGTCATCCTAGGTGTGTATGACATTCTTCTTTCAGACGAACACAATCAGAGTGTAGTATATGCGGCTGCATATAGGTAATTAAAGTAACTCAAGTCTGTGAGTATTGATGCTAGTTACATCAAGGTCCCGCTAGAGGGCAGTGTTATGTTGTGGATGGATATAAGTTGTGGCCTCCGGTCTGGTGTATGTGTTCTAGTTGCAGCATTAAAGACGATCTACAGTCACAATGCTCTCCTCTGATGATTATATGAACAAAACCCACATAACAAGAACATGATATGGTGTCAGAAGTGTGGGCTGTCGTCAACGTTATAATCAAGACATCGGCAAGGGTGAAAATATATAAAGTTGAGACACGACTTCAGGCAAAAGTGACGTGCACATCAGACAAAAATGGAGCACTTCAAGCCACCCTCAGCGATGACATTGACTGGCAACGTGAGCGAAAACTGGCGCAAATGGGAGCAGAGGTTCGTGTTGTACATGACGGCAGCTGAGCTCTCTAAAAAGAGTGCGACAGTTCAAGTGGCAGTTCTACTACACTCAGTAGGTGAGGAGGCACTAGAAATTTATAACACTTTTGAAATAGCAAAAGAAGCACCAGAAGAAGTGACTGTAGATACAATTTTGGAAGCTTTCAGAAACTACTGCACACCTAAAAAGAATGTGGTGTTTGAGAGACATCAGTTCTGGACATGCATCATGCAAGAGCCGATGCAGATTGATAAGTTTGTTACGGAACTCAGACAAAAAAGCAAAAATTGTGAATTTGGTGCGTCTGAGGACGATATGATAAGAGACAAAATTGTCTTTAGTGTGACAGACAAAAGTGTGACAGAAAAACTGCTGAGAGAACCAAATCTGACTCTACAAAAGGCCATAGACATATGCAGAGCATCTGAGATCGCCAAGGAAAGAATAAACATAATGGCATCAGCGAAAAAAGAAAGTGAAGTGCATGCATTTGACATGATCAAAGGAGCAAAACACAAAAATAAGGCTTTTAAAGTCTCACCGTTACGCAACAAAAAAGAGAAAGACAATGGCACATCAAGATCATGTAACAGATGCGGACAGACACACCCACCAAGATTGTGTCCAGCATATGGGGCTAAATGCAGAGCGTGTGGCAAAGCCAACCATTATGCAAAAATGTGCAAGATGAAGTCTGTGCAGACACTCCAAGCTGTTGATAGTTTGTTTATGGGAACCCTGCAATGCACACAGATAAATGCAATTAGTAAAAATGAAGAAACGTGGAGTACAACCATGACTGTCAGAGGGATCCCTATTGAATTCAAACTAGACACTGGTGCTGATGCAAATGTCCTGTCACTTGAACAAATCAGAAAGCTACCTGGTGACGTCACGC
This sequence comes from Leuciscus idus, assembly GCA_021554675.1. NCBI lineage: Eukaryota > Metazoa > Chordata > Actinopteri > Cypriniformes > Leuciscidae > Leuciscus > Leuciscus idus. The sequence goes on along the minus strand of CM038640.1, from coordinate 33,314,112 downwards.
TCAAGCCCACAGAGACCATGTTAGTGGCGTATGGCGGCGCAAGGATCAGACCAGCTGGTTATGTATTCTTGAAATGCCACAAGGGACAAAATGAATCAAGGCTGTTGTTTTTTGTTACGGAGCAGTCAACACCACCAATACTAGGCAGAGCCGCCTGTGAACATCTGAATCTGGTTAAGCGCGTGGAGCCCGTGAGTACAACCGTGCCTTCTTCAAAAGAGGAGCTGGTGAAGCAATATCCAGAAGTGTTCCAAGGGCTAGGAGAATTCCCAGGTGAGCATCACATACACCTTGATCCAGAGGTTCCTCCAGTGGTTCACGGATGTAGAAAGATTCCCCTGGCCATAATGGACAGACTAAAAGAAACCCTGGATCAGTTAGTGCTGACGGATGTCATTGCGCCTGTTATAGAACCAACAAAATGGGTCAACAGTCTGGTTGTAACTGAAAAGAAAAATGGCTCGCTTAGACTATGTCTTGATCCTCGTGAACTAAACAGGGCAGTTAGACGCCAGCACTATTCCATACCAACACCTGAGGACGAACAAAGCAAACTGGCTGGTAACAAGGTATTCACAATTTTGGATGAAAAAGACGGTTACTGGCAGATCAAGCTAGACAAAGCTTCATCATTGCTGTGCACTTTTAACACACCTTGGGGACGCTTCAGGTTCAAACGTCTTCCATTTGGCCTTAAATCTTCCAGTGAGGTGTTCCAGCAAAAGAACAGTGAAGCATTCGGTGACATAACTGGTGTGCATGTGATTGCTGATGATATGATCATCGCAGCAGCTGACGAAAAAGAGCACACAGAAATTCTGAAAAAAGTGATGGTGAGAGCCAAAGAATTGAACATCAAGTTCAACGCAGACAAAATACAGTACAAAGTCACAAAGGTGAAATACATGGGTCATGTAATAAGTGAAGAGGGCGTTCAACCGGACAGTGAAAAGGTAAAAGCAATTGTCAATATGCCCGCTCCAGAAGACAAAAAAGGCCTCCAGAGACTGCTGGGCATGACAAAATACTTGTCACAGTACATAAGAAATGAGGCAGTTCTGACTACCCCATTAAGACAGTTGCTAAGAAAAGACTCAGAGTGGCTATGGATGCCTGAGCATGATGCAGCGTTGGACAGCTTAAAAAAGGCCCTTACTGAGGCTCCTGTGCTAAGGTTCTTTGACCCAAAACAGCAAATAGTGCTTCAGGCTGATGCTTCAAAGGACGGCCTCGGTGCATGTTTATTACAACAAGAACGACCAGTTGCATATGCGTCAAGAGCACTGACAGATGCTGAGCGCAATTATGCGCAGATTGAGAAGGAGTTGTTGGCGGTGGTTTTTGCTGCACGTAAATTCCATCAGTATGTTTTTGGAGCATCTGTGATTGTACATTCTGACCACAAGCCGCTCGAGGCAATTTTCACAAAGCCCTTGAGTCAGGCTCCAGCCCGTCTGCAAAGAATGCTTCTGCAGCTACAGCGTTACAACCTACAGGTGAGCTACATCCCAGGAAAAGACATGCTGATAGCCGACGCTCTGTCTAGGGCATTTCTGTCTGAAGGCAAACTGCATGACGAAAACATGGATTGTGATGAGAGAGTAGTATATGCAATGGAAGCCACTGAGGCCATGGGCACCGAACTGCTTGAGAGACTCAAGTCAGAGACAAAAACAGATGAAGTATCTTCAAAGCTAAGAGAAGTTCATCAGCAGGGATGGCCTGTTCACAAGAAACAGCTCGACAGAGATCTGAGAAGTTACTGGCCCATCAAAGACACAATAAGAATCTGTGACGGATTGATAATGACAAATGACAAATTCATCATCCCAAGGGGAATGAGGCCAGTAATACTGGAGAGACTGCATGCAGCTCATCAAGGAATACAACGCACCAATGAACATGCAAAGAGATACCTGTACTGGCCAGGCATGTCTACAGAGATCCAGAGCATGGTTGAAAGATGTACAGTATGCCAGCAGCTAATGCCAAAGAACCAAAAAGAACCATTGAAACCCCATGAGCTGCCAGAGCTTCCATGGTACAAGCTGGGTGTTGATATATTCGAGCTCAAAGGTCGGTCATTTCTCCTTACTGTTGATTACTTTTCAAAATATCCTGAAGTTCAACAGATGCCTGACAAAGCGGCGTGCACAGTAATTGGAAAACTGAAATCTATATTCGCTAGGCACGGCATACCCAAGGAGATCATAAGCGATCATGTGCCATTTGCTAGTGCAGAGGTGCGTCAGTTTGCAAAAGACTGGGGCATAAACTGGAAATATTCAAGCCCAGGTTACCCACAGTCTAATGGGATGGCAGAGCGGTCCATAAAAACAATCAAGCTTATGCTAAAGAAAGCCGAGCAAGCTCAGATGGATCCACATCTCGCTCTCTTATCACTGAGAAACACTCCGGTGACGGGTCTTGGATACTCACCAGCTGAATTGCTCATGGGCCGGGTTTTACGGAGCACTCTTCCAGTAGCCAGTGTGGCCCTGAAACCTCAACACCCTAAAGATGTAAAAAGAAAGATGGTTCAGCAACAGCAGAGGCAAACACATTACTACAACCAACATACCAAACCTCTGTCTGTGATTCAGCCGGGATCGCTCGTCAGGGTGGAAACATCGCAGGGTTGGAAGCCGGCGGTGGTGACAGAACAAAGGCCGGAGCCTCGTTCCTACAACATTGTGACAGAGTCAGGTCAGACATACAGAAGGAACAGGAGACACTTGCGAACAAGCAAAGACCAAGATCTAACAGGTGTTGCGGAGGAAGTTGAAGGAGATGACACAGAAGGGACTTTGCAGAAAGACAATGTGCAAGATCAAACTACAGTAGTTGAGAACACTGAGCAAGAAAATCGTACTAGGACTGGGAGGCTTGTAAAAAGGCCAATTAGATTCTGTGATTTTGAAATGCACTAAGGAGAAAGAAAGTTATGCTTGTGTTCTGAGTGTTATGGTTAAAGATATAACAAACATATATATCCAGGTGATGTTTATTATTTCAGTTGTCTCAAGCTGTATATTAAGCGAGTGGTACACTTGTTTATTATATGTGGTGAGTAAGTAGTGTTTTGTTTTGTATTTCCTCTTAAATGTCCTAAAAGGGGGGATGTAGTTAGTATATGCGGCTGCATATAGGTAATTAAAGTAACTCAAGTCTGTGAGTATTGATGCTAGTTACATCAAGGTCCCGCTAGAGGGCAGTGTTATGTTGTGGATGGATATAAGTTGTGGCCTCCGGTCTGGTGTATGTGTTCTAGTTGCAGCATTAAAGACGATCTACAGTCACAGTGCTCTCCTCTGATGTTTATATGAACAAAACCCACATAACAAGAACATGATACAGAGTTATATTAAAAAAATGTCCTGGCTCTTCCAAGCTTTATAACGGCTAATTTTCATTTGTGGGTGAACTATCCCTTTAATATAGTTTATGACTAATTTTCCTAATAGATGATGCAGTAACCTGTTTTGACCAGAAGAGGTCAGGCTATCTCAAATAATCTTGGCTTTCTTTCTGTTCTTTTAAACGTATTAACCTAAAAGTGAATGCTAAAAACGCAAACAGAATACAAAACGGTGTCAAAGTGCATTTTTATGATGTAGTGTCTTGAACATTCCCATCGCCTGCACAGTAGTGCATAGGACAAGTAGGGGAATTGGATTCTGGGAACAAAAGAGGTCTGGCTATGTGCTTGAGTGGACACATGCTGGAAACAGATGCTCTACAGATCTGAGAATCTGATTATGACTGTTTTTGGTGCAAGACATTGAACAAAAAAGTGCTGAATATGATGCTATAAGAGTGATATGAGACACTTGCCAGATTCTGATGCACCTTCATCTGGGGTTTCATTTTTTTTATCTGCAAAGAATAAAAAAGTAAGACATTAGAAACCAAAAGCTGCATTGGAGAGTGAATCATTATTTTGATTATAGCTATAAACGATGCCAACAGTGCTACATCTGTCTCATGAGAGAAATAAGGAATATTAATAATAAGAAGAAATTGTTCATTTGGACAGAATACTTGTACCTTTCTTCTTGATTTTCCTGGCGCCGCTGCTCTTGGGTCTCTTTGAAGGCATGTCTGTCAGTCAGTCTGAGTGGAATATTCACACTATCACAGTTTGAACACAGTGTGTAAATGTACAGTATGCATGAAGTACGCTTGATGATCTATTCATCTGCTGAAATGCACTGTGCTCTACACACACATTTGGATAAAAATAAAATGTGTTTTTATTTCTGAGCTCATAACTGGGCATGGTATGAAAACAATTCTGTTTAAATTGAATTGGATTCTGTTACTGCACTTTGGGGGAAACATACAACATATTACACAACATATTCAGTGTACAGTAAGCAGTGCACTTGTGCAACCGAGAAAAACACATGTGCGACATCTGGTGGTGAACAATGATTTGACAAACAGTTTAATTTTAGGCTATATCCGAAATCGCACACTTCACTATTATATAGTAGACGAAAAACAGTACGGCTGCGTCAGAAATCTCATGCTCTCTTGAGTAGGTACTTGTTTTGAATAATTACTCACAACTTCTAAAAAAGTATGTTCTATATAGTATGAGTGTGTGTAGTATGAATGTACATTCTCCATGATGTCATTATCATGTGACCCACCGTCGCTTCACTGTCATCTATCTATAAATTACAGGAACGTCTGTCTGTCTGTCTGTGTGTGTGTGTGTGTGTGTGTGTGTGTGTGTGTGTGTGTGTGTGTGTGTGTGTGTGTGTGTTTCCTCAGGCCATGGCGAGTTATGACCTGTGCAGTATCCTGCTGGGCACCGGCACCATGTTCGTGTGGATCGGCGTCTTACGCTTCATGGGATACTTAAAAAAATATAACGTACGACCTGCTCACTCTCACTTCTCTCTGCAGTTTTCAGGAGACTGGAGACAGATCATTGGTTTGGCCAGTCTCGAGTCACATGGGTATATCTGTGGCAATAGCCAACAATACAGTGTATGGCTCAAAATTATCCATTTTTCTTTTATGCCAAACATCATGAGGATATTAAGATCATGTTCCGTTAAGATATTTAGTGCATTTCCTACCGTAAATATATAAAACATGTGTTTCTGTGAGTGAATGCTGCACAATCGTGAACATTAATGAACAACTTTAAAGGAGATTTTCTCAATGTTTCGATTTTTTGTGCCAGATTTTCAATAGTTGTATCTCGACCAAATATTATCATATCCTAACAAACCACACATCAGTGGAAAGATTATTTATTCAGCTTTCAGATGATGTAGAAATCTCAGTTTCAGAGAACTGACCCATGTGACTGGTTTTGTGGTCCAGGGTCACATTTCTGCTTCTTGCTACATGAACGCTGTATTGAAATCTATCGTAGTATTGTATATTATTAAGAAAAATGTCATCATCTCCTGCTGAGATCATATTGAAATGACTGTAATTGGGCTTTTGAGTAGTAAAAACACTTAAGTTGTAATGTTAGACTTGATCTTGTGATGTGTTGTAAGAACGCCAGCGTCTTCTGCAGTTTAGTAGTTCAATCTACACTAATTACTCATTTAAATGTTATTTTAGTTGATTTTTACCTTGTGTAGTTTGTAGTTAAGAGCAATTAGTGGTGAATATTTACATTTAATAGCACTTTACAGTGCGGTTTCATTAGTTAACATTAGTTGACTACATTAGTTAACATAAAATAACAATGATCAATACTTCTATAGTGCTTATTAATCTTACTGTTAATATTAACATTTACAAAGTTGCATTTGTTAATTTTAATTAATGCACTGTGAACTAACATTAACTTTTTTATTAACTAACATTAACAAAGTTTCATAAATGCTCTAGAAATCCATTTAATGCATAAAGTAACTTTAGCAAATGAGGCCTTATTGTAAGGTTTCTATTATCAATATTTTTACAAAAAAGTGAAAAATTGTTTTATCCAAATTTTTTTGCTATAGAAATAAATTATTTAATGCATGAAGTAATTTAAACAAATGAGGCCTTATTGTAAGGCTTCTAATATTATCAATAATATTATTTTAAAAAAGTAAAAAAAAATTGTTTTGCCATATAAATGGATTATTTCAGTCTCTTTATCAGTCTGCTGGTGGACTTGCATTGGTTCCTTCAGCACAAGCACATGTAGTTGTAGTTGTGTTGGTGAAAGTGATTGCGCCCTCTGTTGACTGTGATGTGTAACTGCTTGTATTTGATTGGTCAGATTCTCATCATCACTCTGCGAGCGGCGTTCCCTAACGTCATCCGCTTCAGCTGCTGTGCCGCCATGATTTACCTCGGGTACTGTTTCTGTGGCTGGATCGTGCTGGGACCCTACCACACCAAGGCAGGTCACTGGCACCATACTGGGGTTTAAAGGGGTGCTTGATTATGATTTGACTTTTCTAACTTTAGTTAGTGTGTAATGTTGCTGTTTGATCATAAACAACATCTGCAAACTTACAATGCTCAAAGTTCAAAGCAAAGGGAGATATTTGCTTTTACAGAAATCACTCAACAAACGGCCGGTAGAGACTACACCACATCACTAACCCTAAAATTTACATAAACCACGCCTCCCAACAAAGGGCTCTATATGGCTCTGCTAAGAACGAGCTCTTGAAGCTCCGCCCCCTGTGCCGGCAGCAGCAGCTCATTTGCATTTAAAGGGACAGACACAAAACGGTATAACTATATTTCAATGCACACAATGAATAGACAGGATTTTGAATCAAGATGAAAAATTGATGCTGAAAATTGGACGAGTGAGAACAGTCTCACGCCTCGATCAAACAGGATCAGGTTATTTAATGTTTAAGATTAAACACATATAATCTCTCAGTATTACTGTAACATGGAGAATGCAAGCCTGTGAACAGAGGAGGAAAACTAATACTGGCTTCTGGGAGATAGATAAATAAATATGGAAAATATGGAATAGAAAAATCGATTGTTTTGCCCAGCCGTCCTGATGTGTGTGTTGTGTGTTGTTTTGCCCAGCCGTCCTGATGTGTGTGTTGTGTGTTGTTTTGCCCAGCCGTCCTGATGTGTGTGTTGTGTGTGTTGTTTTGCCCAGCCGTACTGATGTCAAGTCAAGTCAAGTTTATTTGTATAGCGCTTTTCACAATACAGATTGTATCAAAGCAGCTTCACAGTATTAAATTAAAATAATACAACAAAGTTTGTTTCAAGAGGAATTTATTGATTGATAAAATTAAATTAAATATCCCCAAAATATCCCCAACTGAGCAAGCCAAAGGCAACAGTGGCAAGGAACCGAAAAACTCCATCAGGTGACCTAATGGAGAAAAAAAAAAAACCTTGGGAGAACCCAGGCTCAGTCGGGGGCCAGTTCTCCTCTGGCATTTATGAGCTAGAGACCGGATTGTAGTTTGAACTGTAGGATTATATGAATGCCTGGCTGAAGAGATGCGACTTTAATCTAGTATATGATGTGTGTGTTGTGTGTGTTGTTTTGCCCATCCGTCCTGATGTGTGTGTTGTGTGTGTTGTTTTGCCCAGCCGTCCTGATGTGTGTGTTGTGTGTGTTGTTGGATTGTTTTGCCCAGCCGTCCTGATGTGTGTGTTGTGTGTGTTGTTTTGCCCATCCGTCCTGATGTGTGTGTGTTGTGTGTGTTGTTTTGCCCATCCGTCCTGATGTGTGTGTTGTTTTGCCCATCCATCCTGATGTGTGTGTGTGTGTGTGTTGTTTTGCCCAGCCGTCCTGATGTGTGTGTGTGTGTGTTGTGTGTGTTGTTTTGCCCATCCGTCCTGATGTGTGTGTGTGTGTGTGTGTGTGTGTGTGTGTGTGTGTGTGTTGTGCGTGTTGTTTTGCCCATCCGTCCTGATGTGTGTGTGTGTGTGTGTGTGTGTGTGTGTTGTGCGTGTTGTTTTGCCCATCCGTCCTGATGTGTGTGTTGTGTGTTGTTTTGCCCATCCGTCCTGATGTGTGTGTGTTCCCTCAGTTCCGGACGCTGAACGTGGTTTCCGAGAGCCTGTTTTCCCTCATCAACGGCGACGACATGTTCTCCACCTTTAAGAACATGCAGCAGAAGAGTTACGTGGTGTGGATCTTCAGCCGCTTGTATCTCTACACGTTTGTGTCTCTGTTCATCTACATGGTGCTCAGTCTGTTCATCACGCTCATCACCGACACCTACGACACCATGAAGGTGAGAGAGCGCTGAAGCGTTCAGCTCATTCAGTCATTCACAACACACATCGTTTCAGAAGAGTCCACACTACACTCTACAGAGATCTGTTATCAGAGGAAACGGTCTGAGTGTTTCACAGATGACCATATACAAAATCACAGTTAGCTAAAATTCATTAATTTAAACAATGTAATAATTTAATGCAGAAACTATGAGCTCATTGAAGTAGTGAATACTTGTTTGTTAACACATGATTATGACATTTAGAAACATGTAGCATTGGTGCGTGTAGATTCAGGGTTTGCTGCTGAAACATCCGTTATCAGCTGCAATATATTCTAGTGTAGCCTTAATGATGAAAGAACAGAAGAGGGTAAAATAAGAGAAAAGTTTATTGACCTGCTGGAACTTGAAGTGATTTTGGACTGATTTGGTTATGAGTGCAGTGTGCTTGCAGAGAGACTCCGCCCACACTCTCTTCTGATTGGCTGTACTTTTTGGATTGATTCAGTTTCGAGTGCAGTGCCCTTGCAGAGACTCCGCCCACACTCTCTTCTGATTGGCTGTACTTTTTGGATTGATTCAGTTTCGAGTGCAGTGCCCTTGCAGAGACTCCGCCCACACTCTCTTCTGATTGGCTGTGATTTTGGATTGATTTGGTTGAGTGCAGTGCGCTTGCAGAGAGACTCCGCCCACACTCTCTTCTGATTGGCTGTACTTTTTTGATTGTTTTTATTGCTGAAATCTTATATCACATCACATGCTTTATGCAAATGAGCTCAGTTGTGATTGGCTAGCCTCTTGACATGAGAAATAAGTTTAAATGCTTTTCTTACTATGCTATTTCATGTTTTTTGAGTCCAAACTGAACGTGCGACTGATTGTTCAGTAATTTGTGTTTAGCATCAGGGTTTGGACGGAGAGCCCGTGTCAGATCTTCAGGCGTTCATCATGCAGTGTAAAGATCTTCCAGAATCAGGACGCTTCAGTGTGAACGAGACCAGGTTCCTGATGTGCTGCTGCTCACACAGGTGAACACACACACACACACACATCATCTATCCACATGTCCGCGGGAACTAGGGGTGCTGAGTGACGACAGCTGTTTCACTACATTGGAATTTAAGATGACATGACTTTTAAATAACTTTTTGTTTTCAACCTGTTTTTTAAGAACACCTTCAAACTTTATAAAATGACTCTAAAGATTATTTCCTTTTTATATGTTGTCGAATAGGGTTTTATGACTAAAAGAAATTAATATATCATAAGGCAATAAGCCTATCTCGCATGACGTGACACTCATTAGGGGCTGTTCACACAGAACATCAACCATTCCACTCTGCTACTGTTGTGCTCGCGTCTCACTCATGACACGCCATTCTCACGCAGCACTCAAGTTTAAATAAGTTCAACTAAAACGTGCCTCGAGACCTTGCGTTTAACCCCCCCGTTCCACTGCCCGCGTTTGGCGTCTTGCGTTTTCCCCCCCGTTCCACTGCCCGCGTTTGGCGTCTTGCGTTTTCGCTTTGAAAGATTATGCTTTCTGTGTGAACCGGCACTCCTGAGTGAGTATCATAAGACCCCGAGTATCATAAGACAATAAATAAAATAAATAAGGTAATATGCAGATTTGTGTGCTGTACTTTTTATTATCATGAATTCTGAGCGTTCTCACAACTCTGTACTCATTCATTTGTATGTTCATCTTTTTGTTTGGGCTGTTTAATATTAGGATTTTGTTTAAAAAAAAAAACTCTACCGTAGCACCGCCCTGCAATATCAAGCCCCACCCATTAAGCCCCGCCCTCAGCACTCCCCTTATAAAATATGTTACCTCTGTCTATCCATATGGGAAAATAGTTTGAAAATGATGATTGGCAATTGTTTGTCATGAATTATTATATTTGCAAAATTTGTTCTTTGAACATCATTACCCTCATCCTTCCCTCGCGGGTCAAAATGATCCGAAGCCCTAAAATTATACTTAATTTATACATTTTTTGACCAGAAAGCTTATTTTATTTAACTTTTGTATTGAAAAGAAATTAATGCAAAAATTTTTTTGAGATTTTATTTACCTTTAAATGTCTTGATTTGATCAATAAATAATAAATAAATAGTAATTTAAGCACGTTCCTCACATTCTTTTAACTTTAATTCAAAATAACTCACAATTTCATACATAACCTTTTTGATTCAGCTCAAAATATCTTACATTGTGAAAAAATAATAATGTAACATGATATTTCATGACTCTAGATGTGCTTATAGTTTTATATGAGCAAATGAGCTGTTCCGCTGGGTCCTAAAGTCAGTTCACTTCAGTCTGCATTCAGATACACATGTAGACATTTATACAATAATTTTTTGGTAAAGTTTTAGTTTGAATTTTGAGCATTTTTATGTTTTTCTGTGTGAACTGAAGCATTCCTCGCATCCCATTCATTCCTAAGGGGGTCAAATTGACCCGAGACGGAAGGATTTGTTACTTTTCTAAATTTCAATCACAAAACTCCTCGAATCCATTAATTTTGAGTGTGTATATGGGTTCAAGTGCGACAACAGTCCCGGGGTCTTGGACACCTCTGATGAACACAAAATCAAAAATTATTTTCGGGTCAAAATGACCCGAGGGAAGTTAAAGTTCTTTTGAGTGTGTGTGTGTGTGTGTGTGTGTGTGTGTGTGTGTGTGTGTGTGTGTGTGAGAGTTAGTAAAGGTGATATTGGTGTGTTTGTGACGCAGGACGTACGGCTCTGATGACGACGCACACTGACCGGGACTTCACAACGATTGTGATGAGTTTGGATTGAAAGGGAAAATATCTGTATTATTAAGTATATATATAAATATATAAAAAGCTAATGAATGTCACAGCTGTGTAAACTCGCTTTTGTTTAGTACATTCTAGATCCTCTCCACTTTATGAAAGATTGTAAATTAGTGTAATTATTATTTATTGTGAATATTGTGTTCAGTTGCACTGGGGGACATGCTGAATTTGGGTAAAGAGAAAAATATATATTTTCAGACTGGTTTCCTGTATTTCCTGTGTCACATTAACATTGTGCTGTTTGTGTTTATAATGAAATGTTTCACCTTTTTATTTTTGAAAGCTTCAGATGAAATAAAATTTTGATACCCGACATACATGTTTCAGATGTGGATTATGGGTCCGGTCGGGGGAGTCATTTATGTAGTCAGGTCTCATTTAGAAATTGTTGGGTGAAACATGCAATTCATTCTGTTATGATTAATGCCTCATAATATATAGGCTTATAATAGGGTATTAAGTATAATTGTAACTTTGTGTAAGAAAAGTGTTGTATAAGAAAAACACTTTATAAGTTTTTTATGAGAAACCTTATTATTAAAAAAACAAAACACTGTATAAGGTTTTTATGAGAAACCTTATTATATGGAAACACTGTATAAGGTTTTGATAAGAAACCTTATTGTTAAGAAAAACACTGTAAAGAGTTTTTATAAGAAACCCTTGAATCTGGTTCATTAGAAAAGACACTGAGACTTGTTTTTATAAACATGTTTATTAAGAAATTGTCATTAAGAAAAGACACCACAACTGTTGTTTGTAAAGTCATTTATTGAGAAGATGGTTTATAAAGAAAAACAGACCACACTGAATGTTGTAAACATGTATTAAGCATATGGCAGAGTAGAGAGGAATTGAAAATGTATTAGAAAGAGCTTTACCAAAGAAAGAAGAAAAATGCAATCATTACCGTCTATGTGTTGCGGACGAGACACAGAAGATACAGCGATGAAGAAAAGGTCCAGAAGAAGGAGGACGGAGAGACAAAGGCTTTATAACCAAGTTCTAGGGAGTTTCCAGGAGAGGATGACCAATGAACAAGTTTTAGGGAGTTTCCAGGAGGAGATTTCTGAAGATGTCCAAAAGTTGATGGACTTTAAAAGAGCTGGAATGACATGTCCAGTCAGACGCTGATTCACCAAGGACGGCCTCTCCGGTGTTAGATCACCAAGGACGGCCTCTCCGGTGTTAGATCACCAAGGACGGCCTCTCCGGGGTTAGACCACCAAGGACGGCCTCTCCGGTGTTAGATCACCAAGGACGGCCTCTCCGGTGTTAGATCACCAAGGACGGCCTCTCCGGGGTTAGATCACCAAGGACGGCCTCTCCGGTGTTAGATCACCAAGGACGGCCTCTCCGGGGTTAGATCACCAAGGACGGCCTCTCCGGTGTTAGACCACCAAGGACGGCCTCTCCGGTGTTAGACCACCAAGGACGGCCTCTCCGGTGTTAGATCACCAAGGACGGCCTCTCCGGTGTTAGATCACCAAGGACGGCCTCTCCGGGGTTAGATCACCAAGGACGGCCACTCCGGTGTTAGATCACCAAGGACGGCCTCTCCGGGGTTAGATCACCAAGGACGGCCTCTCCGGTGTTAGATCACCAAGGACGGCCTCTCCGGTGTTAGATCACCAAGGACGGCCTCTCCGGTGTTAGATCACCAAGGACGGCCTCTCCGGGGTTAGATCACCAAGGACGGCCTCTCCGGTGTTAGATCACCAAGGATGGCCTCTCCGGTGTTAGATGCCTTGCCATTGCGCCTCATGAAGATGAAAGCTTGTAAATTATTTGGTTTGGATTTGCTTTTATTTTTATTTTATATATTAGTACCTTTTATGTAAACTAGTTAAACTGTATTTAATAAAAAAAATACATATAATTGAAATTAAGAAGCTCGCCTGCCTTAAGTCTCTATTTTACTAAATGTTGAGCTGAACTAAACCACAGAGCAGTCTTTCGACTCAATTGTTAGTATGGAAATTGATATACTTATTGTTTAGAACGAATTCGACTGACTTTACCTAACCTGAGAATAAACAAAATAAGGTAGAAGGTGTTTATATTTAAGACCCAAACAAGGGGTTAAATTAAGCACCATAAAACAGTGTGTGTGTGTGTGTGTGTGTCTGTGTGTTTAATGTATTTGTAAGCATTTTAAGGAACGTGTGTGTGTGTGTCTGTGTGTTTGTGTGTGTGTGTGTGTGTGTGTGTGTGTGTGCTCAATGTATTTGTAAGCATTTTAAGGAACGTGTTTGTGTGTGTGTGTGTGTGTGTGTGTGTGTGTGTGTGTCTAATGTATTTGTAAACATTTTAAGGAACGTTTGTGTCTGTGTGTGTGTGTGTGTCTAATGTATTTGTAAGCATTTTAAGGAACGTTTGTGTCTGTGTGTGTGTGTGTGTGTGTGTGTGTCTGTTTAATGTATTTGTAAGCATTTTAAGGAACGTTTGTGTGTGTGTGTCTGTCTGTGTCTGTGTGTGTCTGTGTGTGTGTGTGTGTGTGTGTGTGTGTGTGTGTGTCTGTGTCTGTGTGTGTGTGTCTGTGTGTGTGTGTCTGTGTGTGTGTGTGTCTGTGTGTGTGTCTGTGTGTGTGTCTGTGTGTGTGTCTGTGTGTGTGTGTGTCTGTGTGTGTGTGTCTGTGTGTGTGTGTGTGTCTGTGTGTGTCTGTGTGTGTCTGTGTGTGTCTGTGTGTGTGTGTGTCTGTGTGTGTGTGTGTGTGTGTGTCTGTGTGTGTGTGTGTGTCTGTGTGTGTGTGTGTCTGTGTGTGTGTGTGTGTGTTATTCAGAAACGACACAGGGCAGAAACGGAAAATCACCAAGTGACAATAAAACTAGTCCAGTGATGAATATATTTAGGCTTTCTGAAGACTTGGAGCCAATTTCTGTGAGGAATCGATCAACATTTACGATGTCGTTCTAGTCATAGATATACATTTGTAATGATGTCCGATTCGTGAATGAATCATTTGAGTCGGTTCATTGCCGTGAATAGGAGAAACCCGTTAATAAACCAGTCTAGATGATTCATTCAGGAACAGAACTGATTTAGTTTACCGAGTTCAAATCACTGATTCAATGATCCTGTCAATGTTTTAGTGAACACTGTCTCAGGAAAGACTGAATGGTCTGGTCATGCTGTCTATTAAACACGATTGAGCACGACGGCTTGATTTCAAAGATCTGATCAGAGAATGGTGTTGTACTGTATGCAGTGTGTCATTATTTGTATAGTGTTAAGTGAACATGCAATTTATTCTCTTATAATGCCTCATATATATAGGCTGATATGATATTATCCACAATTGTAACTTTGTAAGTGGAATATATATGCAATTTATTCTGTATTAACCAATGACTTTCATGTATAAGCTTATGTATGTTATTAACCAAGTTTATGATTTAGTAAGAAAGAGTGTTGTATAAGAAATACACTGCAACTGGTTTTGTAAAAGTTTTTATTGAGAATCTGTTTTATTAAGAAGGACACCACAACTTGTGTTATAAAAGTCTTTATTATGAATCTGTTTTATTAAGAAAGACATCACAACTTGTTTTTGTAATAACCTTTTATTGTAGTAATGCATGCAAGAAACGACAATGATGTACTCATAGTAAAACATTTAATCAGTAGATAGAAGTAACACTAAGCAGTAAAAAGCATGTATCTTAGCAAAGTAGAAATGGCAAGCATTACCCGTTTGATGAGGAGCATGATACGCAGGAGAAAGGCAGAGGGTCCAGAACAACAAGCAAAGGAGAACAAAGGAAAGAGCTTTATATATGGAGTTTGCAAGGGGGTTTCCAGAACGGAGGACTGTTCAAGACTTCGGATTGGACAGATTGTCTGTAAAGGACTGAATCTGTGCGGAGGGCGTGTGGACTATAAAAAGTATTGTAAGGAATGTCAAAGTCAGACGCTGGTTCACCAAGGACGGCCTCTCCGGTGTTAGATGCCTTGCCATTGCGCCTCATGAAGATGAAAGCTTGCAAATTATTTGATTTTGATTTACTTTATTTTTATTTTATATATTAGTACCTTTTATGTAAACTAGTTAACCTGTATTTAATAAAAAATACATCTAATTTAAATTAAGAAGCTCGCCTGCCTTAAGTCTCTGTTTTACTAAAGATTGAGCTGAACTAAACCACGGAGCAGTCTTTCGACTGAATTGTAAGTATGGAAATTTATGTACTTATTGTTTAGAACGAATTCGACTGACTTTACCTAACCTGAGAATAAACAAAATAAGGTAGAAGGTGTCTATATTTAAGACCCGAACAAGGGGTTAAATTAAGCACCATAAAACATGGCGCCCAACGTGAAAGGGGCAGATTGATTATCGATCCCTGGCCAAGATCGGTGATCAATTGCTCAAAAAACTAAGATAGTCGAGTAATATACACGAGAGTGTAGAGCTAAATAGGAAAGGATAATAAACCGTAAAAGCAAGAAAGAGCTGTGGAGGTTTATTTAGCCGATAAAGATGTGAGATAAATCTTATACGGCAGGTCTCAGAGAGGCTAGGACAGCCGAAGAGACAGGGTTTCTGTGAAGGGGAGGGAAGCCTCCTTAATACAGAGCCAGACTATTCATTCAAGTTAATACGAGTGATCCTCGCGTACTTGTAGTGGAGAATAGTGAAATATTAAGACAACCCAGAGGGGTTGGATAGACACTAGGACCGCGGTATAAATTACACGGTTGAAAGTGAAATCTTACATAAAGTTTGATTAGAAAAAGAGAAAAATCCTAAATCCTAAAGCTCGAGCAAGGTAAAATAATTCAAAGAAGAATTATTGAAACAATCCACTAGAAGGAAATAGTAGGATTGTGAGAATAGTAGTGTAAGAATCTCAAGTGATGAGATGTATATTGGATAAAAGGGTATCCAATATATAAAAATAATTCATAGAAGAATTATTGTGAGCTCATAGAAGAGCTAAGTGCATGCACACACTACTATATATCTCTACGAAAAAGTGAGACGATAATTCAAATAAGAATTATAGTAGCAAACTTAGAGAAGTTTGAGTAAGTAGTAGAGATAGACTAAATCTAAGGAAGATTTAGTGTGAGCTGTATAAACCATCTAACAAAGTGCACGTTGTTGGATGGAGAGGACAGCAAGAAACCCATAATAGAGTATATACTTTTGGTTATAAAAGAGTACTTGAATGGGAAGGAGAAGCGTTGAGAGCGAATACATCAGCAATAGAAATAAATAATGATTTGTTTGTGCTTTGGCTTCCATCCAGAGACCAATTGAGTGAAAGAAAATTTAATGAGACCGAGGTAGCCACCTCAGTAATACGGTGGACACAAATAATAAAAAGTGAAAGAAATAGAAGTAGAAGTTTATGATGGGTTGTTACAGAATACCAGAGGAGGAATGATAGTCCTGAATGGTAATAAAGAGAACGGGGCTGCATAAGTGATTCAGAATATGTTAGGAGCACAAGCCCTGAAAGAAATTAAAAAGGAAAAGGGAGATTGAAAGTGAAATCCCGGGGGACAGTAAGAATAGTTCTGGTGCACCCCACTGGAATGTTGTAAAAGCTGTGATGGCAGATTGTAGAACAAAATTATGTACTACTAAATGCTCAGAGTCAAAAGCTGAATTAAAGATGTAGTCCTCAATTCAAAATGAAATTAGTGGAAAGGTTATAATAATGAATTTAACCTTAATGGGGACAGGACAGTTTAAACATTCAGTAATAGCTGTGATTAGTAACAGGATTAATAACAGGAATAATAGAGAATTCAAAAGAGGATTTTAAACTCATAGAGAGGAGTTTAAGCAAGCGTATAATAAAATAAGAGTAACAACAATGACTGCCGTAATAGCAGTCTCTAAGTTATAGAGAGAGAGACAGAGGTCTAGGGAGTTTGAGAACGGCTCAGACGGAAAGCAGGAAAATGAGTTATATTCATCAATAGTAAATACAGAAAGTGAAAATAGTGAAACAAAGACATGGATATGGAAAAGACTATGGAAAATAAATAAATAAATAGATAAATTGCAGTTGAAAAGAAGAACTAAAGAATTCAAAATTAGGAGTTAAAGGAAATACATAGGAATCCTAGCAATGAAAAGAGCGCTGATAAGAAACTGGGAAAAGGAGATAGTTCCTGACATAGACTTGACTTATGAGCAAGAGACACAGCCGAATACCTCTGGCTTAAAAAAAAAAATAGTTAAAGAAAAGGGATTGTGAAAGTCAGGAGAACAGAATAATATGATACAATCATATTTTAAGTATGAATTTAAGAGAAGAATAGTGAGAGAAATATAAAAAATGATAAAACCATTAAACACTAGAAGTAAAGAGACTAAAAAGAATGCTGGAAACAAGGAAAAAGTCAGCGAGCAATAAAGCTCTTAAACTCAGAGATATCTGAGAACTAGGAGAGTGTGGAAGTAAAGCAGAGAAAGGACGATAGAAGGGGACCTTTGACTTCTGTTAGGAGAGGAATCCAGTCGGACAACTGGAGTTTAGAAACCTAAAGAAAAGTGAAGAGAAATTATTAGAGCCGTAACAGAAGTGGCCAGAAAACAGATAGGATTAAAATGGTTAAGAGAAGACAACAGCGCTTATAGAGATTGTATAATTAAAACATCTAAAAATGTGAATTTAAGTTGAGAAGCAATTAACGTTGATTAATTTGGTATAGCTATAAACAAACTAGAAGCTATTGACAAAATGAGAAGTTTAACAGGGACAAAGGAGAAATATGAAAGGAGATATTAGTTAATGCATCTAAAGACCAAATTCCACTATTAAGTGTATGGTTATCAATACAGGATGAAATACCTATAACAGATAGAGTAAGGCTACTAAGAGAAGTAGGTCGGAAAATAACAAGTTTGATAAATTTGTAATGATCCTGAATACTGTAACTAAGAAACAGATAGAGGAAAATATAGCTGAGTATGATTTAAGCTATCAGCATGTGAGAATAGTGAGGAAAACAGAATAAATTAAGATAGAAACAAAAATTAATCCTTTCATAGCACAAAGTGTCAAGATGGATGAAGAAATGACATATAATACCTATTTTCAAGTGAAACGGAGAGATGGAAATGAGTTTAGTATAGCCTACTTAAAAACACTTAGTATATTTTAATTCCCTGTTGTCACTGTAAAGACGATTTAGAACAATTTACATTGTTAAAAGCACTAAATGAATGAAGGTAACTTGACTTGACTGGAGACAGAAGAATAGAATATAAAGGCACGACAGAACATAATGCAGGAATTTGTGAGGATGAAAATGGTATACAATAGACAAGTTATATCTAATGATAAATTGAAAGAGATAACCCTAGAACAAAGACAGGTGATGAGTGAAATAGAAAATTCAAGTATAAAAAGACTTAAACAGAATAAATTGTCAATAAAAAATAAAATAAAGCTTGATGAATAAAAAGAGCAATAGATAAAAAGAAGGACAGGATATATTGAAAAATGCTTAGCCTATAAAAAAATTAAAAAATAAATAAAATAAAAAAACATTTGTGATTAAAAGATATAATTTAATTTAATTTTAAAGATATGGTATTAAAGGTTAGATTAAAGAGAACATAATCTAATTATTAAAAAAGATGGAAACTCCTTTGTTAATGGAAAAATAAATTTATTTTAAATGAAGTTGCTCAAGTATCCTCAACAACAGAGCCAATGTAATTTACAGAGAATATCTTTATAAAAAAATAAAAAAATAAATGAATGAGTAGGAGAGAAGAATTCAGCATTAAAATAATGGAGAGTGCAGATCATTTGCATGAAGAATAGACTTAAAGAAAGTCTTGAGATTAACAGTAAATATTGAACAAGAATATAAATGAAAATGGAATAAAGTTTATTAGTAATTAGTGAAGCATATACTCATAAAAAAACTGAGTAAGATACATAAATTAAAAAGATAATATCTAATTAATATAATGGATAAAGAAAAATTAAATAAGGCAATACAAGAGTTATTAGAGCATATTGAAACCATGAAAGAAAGGCTTTAAGTTAATTGGCTGACCAGGGCTGAATTAAAATTAAATAAATAAATAAACAAAGTGTAGTAATGGCAGATATGGTTCATTTAGGATCTGAGGTCTCTGTAAGAAACAAAATAAATTAATAAATTAATGAAAGAGCGGATAACAGGTCTAAGAACCCCAGAGAACATTAGAAAGATACGAAAAGAGGTAAAGGGGCTTATGAATTATATGAGAGATATAATTCCTGAATTTAGTCAGAAAGCTAGACTAATGCATGCTACAGTAAAAGGCAATACGTTGTATTGTAGTGAAGAGGCAGAAAAATACTTCTAGAGTGAAAAAAGAGATTTTTAGCTCCTAGAAGGGAGAGATGAGGAGAGGTTGATCTACAGTATATAGATAGATTTAATTGGTTACTAATTTATAGCAAGGAATAAGGAAAACAATACACCAATATGTATATTAGAGCGTGTTAAAGTGTTAAGTGTTTAAGCTGGGAAAATCCCCAAGATAAATTAATTTCTATAGAGAAGAAATTAGCAAATATGAGTAAAAGAGAAGCAGAACTACCAGATATTGCAATAACATAAAATAAATAAATAAAGGAATAGAATAAAATAGAATAGAACTAGAATAGACTAAATAATACCAATAAAACAATAAAGGGGCATTAAGTTAAAGATAAGTATAAAAAGCAAAAACCCAAAATTATTTAAGCAAGTATAGGATAATACTCTTTTATATCCAAATGTGAGGATATTAAATAAAGAGCGTAAAATGTGACAGAAGAAATATAAATGTATTTAGAGGTACGATAGTATACAGATAGATCAAAAAATCACTGGACGTATATAAAAGATAAAAAGGATAAAGAAATAAGAGACAGGGGCTTAGTCCTGAGTACTATTCAATATGTAAAAGTTATAGCTGTATTAAAAGCACTAGAAAGACAAAAAGAAATAAAAGCTACACAAGTTATTATTATAACAGATAGCAAAAAGGTTAAGACAAGTATAAATGAAAACGTAGACATTTGGAGATAGAACAGGTTTGTTAAATTTGATAGAAAACCTGTTGAACAAAGTGACTTATGGAAGAAACGTATTATCTATTAGGAATTTGGACCTAACAGTGATTCATCAGTACTGACACTCAAAGTTAAACACAGAGATAGCTTTAAGAAATAAAGAAGTAGATAAATTAACAAGAATAAAGAGAAGAATTAAAATGAAAGAAAATGAGACAGTTGTATTACGAAAATATACAATGATAGGAAATATTTTGTAAACCTAAAAAGGATAATATAGATAATTATATTAACAGGGGAAGACAAAAAATTATAAGTGATTATGTTAGAATCACACCAGAAGTAGTCAACCAAGGGTGTTGATTGTAAATAGCTATATCTTAAATCCTTGGTAAAAATGGGAAAATAAATATAAATTAGTAGCAGTAGATAGTTGTTGAGCAAACACCGTAAAATACACTATTGTAAATACCTTTGTAAAAGCAATAGAGGAGTTACTGACAGTTTAGACCCGAGAATATCAGGATTAATAATATAATATACTTTGTCAGAGGAAAGGTAGAGGTTATCTGGAAAACAAACTGTTTTGCACAAAGCTTTGCGGTATACACCAGAAAGTCATGTAACTGAGAAATGTGCAGTGGGAAGTTTCTTTAGAGCAAAACATAAGGACAAAAGATGGGATGAAAAGATTGAGGAGTCATTAAATTGTAATAACTTAACTAATGTAATTCGAAAAGATAAAGAGAAAAAATAAACAATACAATGACAAACGTCAGTTACTGTTATTGTAAAGAGTCCTTGAGCGTGGAAAAGGTGTAATGTAAATTAAACATATTATTATTATCAACTAAACCTATTGAGGATTTAATTACTAAGAAAGATAAAGCATTTAACAAAAAGAAAAAGTTGATGAACATACAGTACGGTTAAGAAAAAATGAGCTTTGGAGTAAAAAGAATTTAATTATTGGAATAAGATACCATTAAAGAAAAAGACATTGTATCTTACCAACGGTGTAAAATAACTAATTAAAGACCAAGAAAAAAAGAAAAAAAAAGAAAGAAAGAAAGAGTATAAAATACTTCTAACATGCTCTTATAATTAATAAGAGTGAAATGATATAAAGAGATAGGTTTCTTACCAATATTTGTGATAATAGCGTTAAAGATCCTATAATGGAACAGAACAAACTCATTCTAGCTTGCTTGTGAGTGTGTGAGACAGCAAGAATGCAGATTTACGGGGTAATAAAACTACTGATAGCGTGTCTCTGGATGGAGCAAAGTTAAAGCAATGTTGAACGTGAATAAAAGTGTTCAATAGCATGGGTCATATAAGATACAACATTAAATATGAAATGAGACTGACATGGCAGAGCAAGTAAATGAGGCTGTAAACAAATGATGTAAATTTGTTGGCAATGGCTTGGATATCTGACACCGTAAGTATATGAATTAAGAAAACCCTTGACAGAAGGGGAATATGTGTTAGTGGATTTTTAGAAGGGGAATAAAGCCCAATTTAAAGAGAAAAATCCTCTAACACATAAAACAAGATTTTGGAATCTTAAGAACTTGGAACTTCAGAAGCAAATACTGAAGAGTGTTTAAGAAGGAGCCGAAAGATTAATGACTAAGAGATGTCTTATACAGAGAGCTCAACTTTATGTTATATCTTTCAGGAGATAGAGTCTGAATCGAGATGTTGGGCTAGAGGTGTCCCAGAATAACACAGTGACAAGATAAAGACATTGTTTAAGTCAATTATGGTGGTAACATTGATAAACATAGCAATAGTTATGGTGGTATTCTGGGTTGTAGTCAAAATCTTAATGGCAATTTGACTATAATAAAGACACTGTGGAAAAAAGGTACAAAAAGGATGCAACCTTTGTGATAGACAAAGAGTTTGATATGGAAAATCTAAAAGAGAAAACAATTGATTTAGAACCTAAAGAATCATTATGATAGGTGGAAAAGACAAATGTAAATGTAAGACATTTAATGAAGATTGCAAGGAGTAATATACAAGAGAAATAAAAAAAAAATTCTTTGCAGAAATTAAGAAATCCAATTCCTATTTAAATGGAATAGTAAATCCAATAAAAAGCTGGAATAACTTTAGGAGGTGAAAAGTATTCAGTAAAGAAAAAAGTTTCATTAAGTAAGTATTAAAACAGATACGTTTTGGGAAAAATTTCTAAATGACAACTGTAATGAATGTGATAAAACGAGATACAATGGTAAATTACGTATAATGTGTAGTATTAAGTTATTAAAAGAGTTAAGCAATCAAGTTTGAAATCAAACTTGAAAAGCTAGAGAGATGAATTGGATAGGCTATGTGTGTGAAATTGGAAATGTGAAAATAACTGTAATGCAAAAGCAAGTACAAAGATGAGTGTTTAAGGCTAACATTTTCAGATGAAGATGGAATTAAGACTCAAAGACAGAGATATAACAGAGAATAATACAGTAACTAGTCAGATGATAATACAGTTTAGACTGTGTGATGTGCTGGAAGATATAGCAATGCACAAGTATGGGGAAATAATTCCAATCAAAATCAAGGGTCTGGTAAAAGGCTCATAATTAGGGCATTATAGTAAGAGTACAGTAAATAATACAGAATGGGTCAAATATTATCCTATACCTTTAGTCTTGATAAGATGAAGTAATAATTACCTGGGAGATTTCTAAAGAAATTCCAAAGTGTTGTATAAGACAAAAGATCTGCCATAACAAACATACAAAATAACATGGGATTTTATTGATAATTTGGCAGAGGAAAAGGGATTGTTCAATTTGAGTAAATTCTGGACTGTAAAGTATTTTGGAGGAATGAGTCCAAGCATATATGCAGGATGGGCATGTTTGAATCAGTAATATTAGAAGGAATAATATAAACCAAGGGATAAGCAGATTACTGTCTGACCCTATTATGACTGTATGCCACCATTTCCATTCTTAGACAACATCAAGAATGAATGGAAAATGATGAACCAGAGAAAATTAGGAGTACTGTATAAAGCAATGGGTATCTAATAACATAAACGCAGAGAACTAGAGACTTGAGATACCAGCACATCTCAACATGATATACAGCAGACTGACCCTTACACGACCTTTCAGAGGCCCGGAGGAACATGGCATGTACAACATACTGGTAGATATACATTTATTATATCTAGAACAAATATAACTTTATTCATTGATAACCATTGAATATTGTAATTAATGAGAAGAAAACTGTTGTTAAGACATCAGAAGTGCTGGATTGCAAGTAGAAATGATGAACGCATGAGTTGCCTTTAAAATGTTATTTATACAGAAAGCTGATTTTGAGATGGGAGACCTATGTAAAGAATGGTTTTGATAAAGATAAAAATATATGTGGTACAATGACAATGATGGATTGATGGAATATTGTGTGCAAGCGTTCAAGTTGATAATGTATTGTAACACAGAAGTGTCTGAGAGATATAGAAACGTTGAAAATGCTCCACCCAGAGGTCAAGGAATTTTACAACGTCTCAGGTGCACAGTTAGACTGGATTAAAAAAAAAGACCAAGCTGTTTATACATGAGTTGCATGGTAAATATACCATGGATGTTATAACAGTGATAAAATGTGATAAAGTATTTTATTTTATAGACAGAAACATTAATGGGGTCCTGCAGGAGACAGGATCAGCCACTCCAGACACGATTGTCTTGTCAGAAGCATCGAGATGAAACAAGCGGCCCAAGGGAAGGTAGTAATACCACAGTACTTTATTCCAAAGATCAGTTAGTCTGATTAATGGAAGGTGGCCGTACGTTTCTGTGTAAAGACTCTGAGAGACAATTAATTGGAGAATGTTACCATGAAATGAATAATGGTAAGCTAAAGCAAGTAAATTTGTAAATTTGTAAATTAAAGCAAGAGTTATTTGACCATAATAGAAGAAGAATTCAAAAACTTGGCCTTCTGGAGATTTAATAAACAAGAGATCCTGGGTGGAACTTTGAATGAACATTTTTCAAATTAATGTTTTTACTGAGACAGGTCAAGCATATGCTAAATTGTCAAAATATGATAAGAAGAAAAAATGCTATGTGCAGTATTTGATTTTGGAAGTAAAAGAATAAATTTGCATAAGGGGCGTGTTAAGTGAACATGCAATTTATTCTCTTATAATGCCTCATATATATAGGCTGATATGATATTATCCACAATTGTAACTTTGTAAGTGGAATATATATGCAATTTATTCTGTATTAACCAATGACTTTCATGTATAAGCTTATGTATGTTATTAACCAAGTTTATGATTTAGTAAGAAAGAGTGTTGTATAAGAAATACACTGCAACTGGTTTTGTAAAAGTTTTTATTGAGAATCTGTTTTATTAAGAAGGACACCACAACTTGTGTTATAAAAGTCTTTATTATGAATCTGTTTTATTAAGAAAGACATCACAACTTGTTTTTGTAATAACCTTTTATTGTAGTAATGCATGCAAGAAACGACAATGATGTACTCATAGTAAAACATTTAATCAGTAGATAGAAGTAACACTAAGCAGTAAAAAGCATGTATCTTAGCAAAGTAGAAATGGCAAGCATTACCCGTTTGATGAGGAGCATGATACGCAGGAGAAAGGCAGAGGGTCCAGAACAACAAGCAAAGGAGAACAAAGGAAAGAGCTTTATATATGGAGTTTGCAAGGGGGTTTCCAGAACGGAGGACTGTTCAAGACTTCGGATTGGACAGATTGTCTGTAAAGGACTGAATCTGTGCGGAGGGCGTGTGGACTATAAAAAGTATTGTAAGGAATGTCAAAGTCAGACGCTGGTTCACCAAGGACGGCCTCTCCGGTGTTAGATGCCTTGCCATTGCGCCTCATGAAGATGAAAGCTTGCAAATTATTTGATTTTGATTTACTTTATTTTTATTTTATATATTAGTACCTTTTATGTAAACTAGTTAACCTGTATTTAATAAAAAATACATCTAATTTAAATTAAGAAGCTCGCCTGCCTTAAGTCTCTGTTTTACTAAAGATTGAGCTGAACTAAACCACGGAGCAGTCTTTCGACTGAATTGTAAGTATGAAATTTATGTACTTATTGTTTAGAACGAATTCGACTGACTTTACCTAACCTGAGAATAAACAAAATAAGGTAGAAGGTGTCTATATTTAAGACCCGAACAAGGGGTTAAATTAAGCACCATAAAACAAGTTATGAATGTATAATTTTAGTTCATTTAATAAACTTTCAAATTTAGTTCTTTATTTTCTCTTATTGAATAATAACCGCTATGCTTGTAGATAATGATTGTTGTTATATGTGACAATCTTTACGAGATGACATGAACGCAGCATATGAGTGTTGAGTGTCGTAATGTCCATTTCAAGTGGACGTGTGGAAGAGCCGTGAGACTGAAAGCACTGAAAGCCCTCGCGCTGCTCATATGCTGAGAGAGAGATAAGACAGTAGAGCTGCACCATTCATCTTTAAAATACTGTGATCTCCATTCAAACACAATTAGACATGTGGAAGAGATAATGCGCAGAGGAAGACACAAGTTTGATAGAGTTTTGAACAGTCATTTTTGCGCATCATGCACACACACACATCATGGAAAACTAAGGAAGACATGTATATGATGCAGCTTTTAAGTTAAAGGCCATCGATCTGGCTGTAGAAGAAGGAAATAGAGCTGCTGCACGTAAGCTTGGCATCAATGAATGGATGGTGAGACGGTGGAGACGGCAGCGTGAAGAACTGAGTCTATGCAGAAAGACGACAAAAGCCTTCAGGGGTCATAAAAGCAGATGGCCCGAACTTGAAAACGTTCTTGAAGACTGGGTGAACACACAAAGAGCAGACGGCCGCGGTGTTTCCACCGTACAGATCCGACTGAAAGCCAAAACCATTGCCACCGAAAAGTAGATTGAAGATTTTAGAGGTGGGCCATCGTGGTGTCTCAGATTTATGAGACGAAAAGGCCTGTCCATCAGGGACGACTCTGTGTCAGCAACTCCCTCCCGACTATGAGGAAAAAGTTCGAAACTTTCGCGAATTCACTCAAAGAAAGAAAGATAGCCGAGAATTGAATTGATTTTATTTGACATGGACATACAATGACATAGGACGAACCATATGTATTAGTATGAGTGTTATAGCACACATGCTAATTTTCAACACCTGTCCACGGGAGGCTTTTAGCAAAGAAATACAATATCAAGACTAATATCACAATAATAATAACGATATTAACAAAAAATAACTACAGTATACCACAAAACACAAGAAGAATAACAAAACATCAGAATCAAAGACTATTAATAGTAGGCAATTCATGTGAGCACTGTTGCTTTGTTTTTAGCCATTGTTTAAGTCCTCTTTTAAAAGCATTTCCATCGGTCTCTAGTAGGGCTGGGCATCGTTCAGAATTTTTCGATCCGGTGCCAATTTCGATACCTCAGTTTCGATACCGATTCCTAACGATACTTTTTTCGATACCATATGTTTTAAAATTAATTTCAACATCAACAAAAATACATTAAACACAAAGCTTTTATTTTCCACCTTAATTGTGAATCAAAACAGTTATCAAAATAAAATAAAAAATCTGGTAAAACTACTCACTTAGCATGTCCACAAAACGTATATTTTTCTCTCCGTTTTGGCCTTCCGTCCACACGGAGACGGCGTTTTTATTAATGAAAATGAAGCTTTTTTGAAAACGCACTCCATAGTGGATACATTTGAAAACGCGGCAATACATGAGAGCAGTTGCGTTTTAGACCAAACATACGGTGACTGCGTGCGACCTGGACCGCATCAGTGAATGGTGAGATATTTTACTAAATAAAATTATCCTGTCAGACGAATTGCGCGATAACTTCATTATTTATTTTTCCATCTGAATCATATCAGTGATCTTTGGTGGGGATTAACACATGCGCAGTAAGGTGAATTAAGCGTTTTCAGGCGTTTCTCAAAAGTTTCTCATCCACACTGAAACGTCCGAAAACGCCTGAAAACGCTAGTGTGGACGGAGAGCGTTTATAAACGAAAACGCCGTTTTCAAATGTATCCGGATTAATGTAGACATAGCCTAACATTAATAAAATGACTGCCTGTCAGTCAGTCATCAGGGGAGAGAAAACACCATTGTGGCTGCTTGTTTAGTAAGAGGAAGTGTAACGTCAACAGCACCGCGACCGCTTTCTGCTCGCCATTAAATTAATATCATATCGCAGCAAACGCTGTCTGCGTGAAGTTTTAAAAAACTGTTACCACACGAGACCAACCGTGACTCTCTGTGACTTCAGCAAAACTGCAAACAGTTTAATCCGTCCGCACCTCTCCGTGTGTGTGTGGGTCGGAGCTCCGCTCTTTGTCAATATGCAGAGAGGACAGATAAGCTTGCGCTTACGCGCTCAGATGGAACCGAAATTTGGCACCGAAAGATAAAGAATTTTTCGATACTCATAGAATTGGAGTATTTTTTTCGATACCATAAAAGTATCGAAGTTCGGTACCCAGCCCTATACTGTAGGAGAGTCACACTCAGGTACTGTAGGAGAGTCACACTCAGGTACTGTAGGAGAGTCACAGTCAGGAACTGTAGGAGAGTCACACTCAGGTACTGTAGGAGAGTCACACTCAGGTACTGTAGGAGAGTCACAGTCAGGTACTGTAGGAGAGTCACAGTCAGGTACTGTAGGAGAGTCACAGTCAGATACTGTAGGAGAGTCACACTCAGGTACTGTAGGAGAGTCACACTCAGGTACTGTAGGAGAGTCACAGTCAGGTACTGTAGGAGAGTCACAGTCAGGAACTGTAGGAGAGTCACACTCAGGTACTGTAGGAGAGTCACACTCAGGTACTGTAGGAGAGTCACAGTCAGGTACTGTAGGAGAGTCACACTCAGGTACTGTAGGAGAGTCACACTCAGGTACTGTAGGAGAGTCACACTCAGGTACTGTAGGAGAGTCACACTCAGGTACTGTAGGAGAGTCACAGTCAGGTACTGTAGGAGAGTCACACTCAGGTACTGTAGGAGAGTCACACTCAGGTACTGTAGGAGAGTCACAGTCAGGTACTGTAGGAGAGTCACAGTCAGGTACTGTAGGAGAGTCACACTCAGGTACTGTAGGAGAGTCACAGTCAGGTACTGTAGGAGAGTCACACTCAGGTACTGTAGGAGAGTCACAGTCAGGTACTGTAGGAGAGTCACAGTCAGGTACTGTAGGAGAGTCACACTCAGGTACTGTAGGAGAGTCACAGTCAGGTACTGTAGGAGAGTCACACTCAGGTACTGTAGGAGAGTCACAGTCAGGTACTGTAGGAGAGTCACACTCAGGTACTGTAGGAGAGTCACAGTCAGGTACTGTAGGAGAGTCACACTCAGGTACTGTAGGAGAGTCACACTCAGGTACTGTAGGAGAGTCACAGTCAGGAACTGTAGGAGAGTCACACTCAGGTACTGTAGGAGAGTCACACTCAGGTACTGTAGGAGAGTCACAGTCAGGTACTGTAGGAGAGTCACAGTCAGGTACTGTAGGAGAGTCACAGTCAGATACTGTAGGAGAGTCACACTCAGGTACTGTAGGAGAGTCACACTCAGGTACTGTAGGAGAGTCACAGTCAGGTACTGTAGGAGAGTCACAGTCAGGAACTGTAGGAGAGTCACACTCAGGTACTGTAGGAGAGTCACACTCAGGTACTGTAGGAGAGTCACAGTCAGGTACTGTAGGAGAGTCACACTCAGGTACTGTAGGAGAGTCACACTCAGGTACTGTAGGAGAGTCACACTCAGGTACTGTAGGAGAGTCACACTCAGGTACTGTAGGAGAGTCACAGTCAGGTACTGTAGGAGAGTCACACTCAGGTACTGTAGGAGAGTCACACTCAGGTACTGTAGGAGAGTCACAGTCAGGTACTGTAGGAGAGTCACAGTCAGGTACTGTAGGAGAGTCACACTCAGGTACTGTAGGAGAGTCACAGTCAGGTACTGTAGGAGAGTCACACTCAGGTACTGTAGGAGAGTCACACTCAGGTACTGTAGGAGAGTCACACTCAGGTACTGTAGGAGAGTCACAGTCAGGTACTGTAGGAGAGTCACACTCAGGTACTGTAGGAGAGTCACACTCAGGTACTGTAGGAGAGTCACACTCAGGTACTGTAGGAGAGTCACAGTCAGGTACTGTAGGAGAGTCACACTCAGGTACTGTAGGAGAGTCACACTCAGGTACTGTAGGAGAGTCACACTCAGGTACTGTAGGAGAGTCACACTCAGGTACTGTAGGAGAGTCACACTCAGGTGTGATGGTTAAGCAGAATAAACAGCTTTAAAATGGCTGCTTTCTCCTGTGTGTGTGTGTGTGTGTGTGTGTGTGTGTGTGTGTGTGTGTGTGTGTGTGTGTGTGTGTGGCTGGTGTCGTTTGGTCTCAGTAATCAGATGGTGGTTCAGTTTAAGGAGGAGAACCTCATGACGTTCAGGCATCTGTTCCTGAAGAACTTCAGCAGGAGCAGCGCGAACACACACGCCGTTTACACACAGCACGACGTCTACACACACATCACGTACACCGTGGAGCAGGTGAGTATATACAAATGTTTATGTTTAGAAGTTGCCAAAAGAAAAAGATGCAAAAATGTGTTTTAAATTGCATGTCTTACAGTATATAAATATTTATACTTAAATGTTGCCAAAAGATGGGGAAAAAAATGTATTTTAAATTGCATGCCATATAGTGTATAAATATTTAAATATAAGATTAAATAAAAATTGCACAGATGTATTTTAAATTGCATGCCGTATATAAATATTTATATTTAAATGTTGCCAAAAGATGGAAAATAATGTATTTTAAATTGCATGCCATACATTATATAAATATTTATATTTAGAAGTTGCAAAAGAAAAAGAAGCAAAAACGTATTTTAAATTGCATGCCATATATAAATATTTTTTTTGAGTTGATAAATATAAATTTATATGAAGCCTAAATATAATAAGTTATATTTTAAAGTGCATTTAAAAAGATTAGATTAAATTGCACAAATGTATTTTAAATTGATTTCTATGTAAATATTAATATTTAAAAGTGCACAAACAAAGCAAAAATGAAATTTTAAATTGGATTCGATTATATAAATATTTGTATTTAAATGTATCCAAAAGACAGAAACATATTTTAAATTGCTTACCATACAGTATAGAAATATTTATATTTAAAAGTGCACAGATTATGTATTTAAAATTGCATGCCATATATAAAGAATTTTTTTTAAATTTGCCAAAAGATGCAAAAATGGATTTTGGGCCCTATCTTGCACCCAGCGCAATTGACTTTGTACACCGACGCATGTTTCATTCCTATTTTGCACCCGCGCACAGCGGACTTTTACCTCCACAGACGCACGTCGGTTAACTAAGAAATACGCTTGCGCTCCCGGGGGCGGTTCAGCGAAAAGAGGAGGCGTGTTCCGGCGCAATCATTCCCTCATGCTATTTTGCAGGTTTAGAAAACAATTCCGCCACTGACCGAAAAAAATTGTTTAAAGTCAGTGGCGCATGTTATTCATATGCTATTTTAAGGGCGCATGCTTGGCCATAATCAATGTAGCGTGTGCACAACGCGCATACACTTTGATTCTCTCATCTACACAGAAGCAGCAGTTTTCATTTTTGCAAATCATAGCCTACATTATTACGATAGATAGATAGATAGATAGATAGATAGATAGATAGATAGACAGTTTATTATAAAAGCATACATCTAGCTTACACATTTATCCAAATTATCATACGCCTGTTTAACCGAAGTTAATTTGGGTGGGTTTCTCCATCCCCAACGGCCCTGACGAGAACGTCGGTCTCCTCGGCTGTGAACCGCTCCTGGCGTGCGTCTGGCAAATCTGCCGTTATAATAGCAATCCGCCATGGAACAAGCGCGCCTGCTCTTAAAGGGAATGTGAGATGTCGCTCTGATTGGTTTATTTCATGTTACGCCCAAACCACACCTATGAATAATGAAGCTACTTCAGACCAACCCATTTTAGATTTGCGTCGGGCGCAAGAGTCATTTATCCCGCCGGTATAATAGCAACAGCGCCGAGACCCGCCCACAAAGTTACTTGCGTTTTGCGCTTGATACTTGCGTTTCAGATCGTTAAAATAGGGCCCTTTAAATTGTATGCCATACAGAATATAAATATTTATATTTTAAAGTGCACATAAGATTAGATTAAACTGCACAAGTGTTTTTTAAATTGCATGCCATATATATATATATATACACTCACCTAAAGGATTATCAGGAACACCATACTAATACTGTGTTTGACCCCCTTTCGCCTTCATAGCTGCCTTAATTCTACGTGGCATTGATTCAACAAGGTGCTGAAAGCATTCTTTAGAAATGTTGGCCCATATTGATAGGATAGCATCTTGCAGTTAATGGAGATTTGTGGGATGCACATCCAGGGCACGAAGCTCCCGTTCCACCACATCCCAAAGATGCTCTATTGGGTTGAGATCTGGTGACTGTGGGGGCCATTTTAGTACAGTGAACTCATTGTCATGTTCAAGAAACCAATTTGAAATGATTCGAGCTTTGTGACATGGTGCATTATCCTGCTGGAAGTAGCCATCAGAGGATGGGTACATGGTGGTCATAAAGGGATGGACATGGTCAGAATCAATGCTCAGGTAGGCCGTGGCATTTAAACGATGCCCAATTGGCACTAAGGGGCCTAAAGTGTGCCAAGAAAACATCCCCCACACCATTACACCACCACCACCAGCCTGCACAGTGGTAACAAGGCATGATGGATCCATGTTCTCATTCTGTTTACGCCAAATTCTGACTCTACCATCTGAATGTCTCAACAGAAATCGAGACTCATCAGACCAGGCAACATTTTTCCAGTCTTCAACTGTCCAATTTTGGTGAGCTTGTGCAAATTGTAGCCTCTTTTTCCTATTTGTAGTGGAGATGAGTGGTACCCGGTGGGGTCTTCTGCTGTTGTAGCCTATCCACCTCAAGGTTGTGCGTGTTGTGGCTTCACAAATGCTTTGCTGCATACCTCGGTTGTAACGAGTGGTTATTTCAGTCAAAGTTGCTCTTCTATCAGCTTGAATCAGTCGGCCCATTCTCCTCTGACCTCTAGCATCAACAAGGCATTTTCGCCCACAGGACTGCCGCATACTGGATGTTTTTCCCTTTTCACACCATTCTTTGTAAACCCTAGAAATGGTTGTGCGTGAAAATCCCAGTAACTGAGCAGATTGTGAAATACTCAGACCGGCCCGTCTGGCACCAACAACCATGCCACGCTCAAAATTGCTTAAATCACCTTTCTTTCCCATTCTGACATTCAGTTTGGAGTTCAGGAGATTGTCTTGACCAGGACCACACCCCTAAATGCATTGAAGGAACTGCCATGTGATTGGTTGATTAGATAATTGCATTAATGAGAAATTGAACAGGTGTTCCTAATAATCCTTTACGTGAGTGTATATATATAATTATTAGTGTGTGTAGATCCTTGATGTCAAGTCAAGCTTAAACAAATGCATCTTTCACACTGGCCTTCCAAAGTTTAAGATTCTCAACAAAAAAAAATCATAAAAGGTAATTTTTCCCCCCTTGCAGTTTCTAATGTTGCCGAGCATAACGGTGGGCAACCATGAGTATGAGAAGAGCGGTGAGGTCTACACTCCTCTCAGCATCTGTCAGCAGTTCTACCACAACGGCAGCCTCTCTCCAGCCAACGAGAGCTTCCACATCGACACTCATGTGGATGAAGGTGTGTGTGTGTGTGTGTGTGTGTGTGTGTGTGTGTGTGTGTGTGTGTGTGTGTGTGTCGTGACGAGAACGTGCTCAAACACCTTCACATGTACAGAACCAATCCTGCGTCTTCTGTTGGTTTCTTCCAGAGTGTTCTCTGATTTACCCACAACAGCCCTTCTCAACTCTCACAGCAAACCCACTCAACTTCACTCTGCACTTCGAGAGGTATCGCCTCTAGAGAAAACATGTCGAATGCAGGGTTGTTGTTATTAACTGAAACCAAAACTAAACCAAAATAAATATATATATATATACTGTATATATTTTCAGTATTTGAAATAAAATACAATAAACTTCAACAATCAAAATATTTACAAACTATAATAGTATATCAGTGATACTTTGTGATTTTGTAGTGTACTAGTATATTGTATATCTTGTATATTGTATTTTGAATATTGTATGTTCAGTTTATTGTTTTAATGTTTTTTTAGTACGTTTAATGTTTAATTTTTAATGTTATTTTTATGCATTTACTTTTTACTTTTACATCGTATCCTTTTCTGTGTAATGCACTTTTAGAAGTAACATTTAAGGGCGCTATATAAAATAGTTTACATTTACAATTGTATTACATCTAATATTTATGTAAATATTACACATACTTTTGTACAGATCTTTAGAAAAAGCCCAAATGTAAGTTTGTTGAATCAGTGTGTGTGTTTGCGTTCGTCAGGTTGTTGGCAGTGACTGTAAAGTTCACTCTGAAATCCATTAACCTGGAGACGGTTCAGTATCACGAGCTTCCAGACTGTTACGTCTTCAACATTATGGTATGTCACATGACCTTTCAGTTATTATTACATTATTTCTCATCTTTCCGTTTCCTCTTAAATTCATAAACTCATGAGTGGGATCAAGGATTCTCCGCTGGGAAAGTTTACAGGTTTTTCCTTTATTGAACATGTGACCATCACCCTGTTTCCAGAAATACAATTCTACAATGTTTCTTGAGCATCAAATCATCATATTAGAGTGATTTCTGAAGGATCATGTGACACTGAAGACTGGAGTAATGATGCTGAAAATTCAGCTTTGATCACAGGAATAAATTACACTTTACTGTATATTCACATAGAAAACTATGGAAGCTTGTTTCCGCCACAGAGTGAAAAATAAAAAAGGTAATTGCGACTTTTTAATCTCACAATTCTGACTTTTTCTCTCAGAATTGCGTGATATAAAGTCGCAATTGCAGGTTATAAAGTCAGAATTACGTGATATAAAGTTGCAATTGTGTGTTATAAAGTCAGAATTATGAGATATAAACTCGCAATTGCGAGAAATATACTTGAAATTCTGACTTTTTTTCTCAGAATTGCATGTTTATATCTCGCAATTCTGACTTTATAATACGCAATTGCGTGTTATAAAGTCAGAATTGTGAGATAGAAACTATTCTGAGGTAAAAAAAAGAAAAAAAGTCCATCTTTTTTCCCCCTTAGAATTGGACTTTATATCTCACAATTCTGAGAAAAGATGTCAGATATAGATGCGAGATATAAACTCGCAATTATGTGTTATAAAGTCAGAATTGTGAGATATAAAGTCAGAATTGCGTGAAATAAAGTCAGAATTGCGTGAAATAAAGTCGCAATTGCGAGAAGAAAAGTCAGAATTCTGACTTTATAAGATGCAATTGCGACTTTATTTAACGCAATTCTGACTTTATTTCTCATAAACTGACTATAAACTCGTAATTGTGAGATAAAAAGTCGCAATTATCTTTTAAAATGTTTTATTGTGTGGCGGAAACAAGCTTCCATAGAGAAACAGCGGATTTACAGTGCAATAGTAATTTCTTGATCGCTTAAACACATTTCTTGAAATTATGACTCCTTTTCTCGAACCTCTAAACACAAATCTATAACTTCTCACCCATTTCCCCATACTTCCTATTTTCTCTCTATCTACTCAAAACCAAACTTTGCCCTAAAACACACACACACACACACACACACACACTACAACACAGTCGTACACACTAGCGAGATCAATTCAAAACACTGTTATAAAAACCTCCGTTTGTCAATCAGGAATCATTCTACAGCTCAGTGTCTAATACAGTATACAACATCAATACAGCGGTGCAGATACAGGGAAATTCAACAATAAGCTTTAAGAAAAGTGTATTATCATGACACTACTGTAAAGAGATCTTGCTAGTAGATGAAAAGTACTAGAAAAGTTCAAATAACAAATTATTGAACATGAACTTGGTTTGCAATACAATACAATACAGTATACTGTCAATTACAGTACAGTAAAAAATAAACTGATAAATTCAGCATCCTCGGCCAGATTGTATTACAGTACTGATAATGATCATATTTGCCATAGTATAACAGTTTTTAGTCTTCTGAAAAGTAGTCCTCTCTCAGTTCTGCAGATCTACAGTAGTCCTCTCTCAGTTCTGCAGATCTACAGTAGTCCTCTCTCAGTTCTGCAGATCTACAGTAGTCGTCTCTCAGTTCTGCAGATCTACAGTAGTCGTCTCTCAGTTCTGCAGATCTACAGTAGTCGTCTCTCAGTTCTGCAGATCTACAGTAGTCGTCTCTCAGTTCTGCAGATCTACAGTAGTCGTCTCTCAGTTCTGCAGATCTACAGTAGTCATCTCTCAGTTCTGCAGATCTACAGTAGTCATCTCTCAGTTCTGCAGATCTACAGTAGTCGTCCCTCAGTTCTGCAGATCTACAGTAGTCGTCTCTCAGTTCTGCAGATCTACAGTAGTCGTCAGTAGTCGTCTCTCAGTTCTGCAGATCTACAGTAGTCGTCAGTAGTCGTCCCTCAGTTCTGCAGATCTACAGTAGTCCTCTCTCAGTTCTGCAGATCTACAGTAGTCGTCTCTCAGTTCTGCAGATCTACAGTAGTCGTCAGTAGTCGTCCCTCAGTTCTGCAGATCTACAGTAGTCCTCTCTCAGTTCTGCAGATCTACAGTAGTCGTCCCTCAGTTCTGCAGATCTACAGTAGTCGTCCCTCAGTTCTGCAGATCTACAGTAGTCGTCTCTCAGTTCTGCAGATCTACAGTAGTCGTCAGTAGTCGTCCCTCAGTTCTGCAGATCTACAGTAGTCGTCTCTCAGTTCTGCAGATCTACAGTAGTCCTCTCTCAGTTCTGGAGATCTACAGTAGTCGTCTCTCAGTTCTGCAGATCTACAGTAGTCCTCTCTCAGTTCTGCAGATCTACAGTAGTCGTCCCTCAATTCTGCAGATCTACAGTAGTCGTCCCTCAGTTCTGCAGATCTACAGTAGTCGTCTCTCAGTTCTGCAGATCTACAGTAGTCGTCAGTAGTCGTCCCTCAGTTCTGCAGATCTACAGTAGTCGTCTCTCAGTTCTGCAGATCTACAGTAGTCCTCTCTCAGTTCTGCAGATCTACAGTAGTCCTCTCTCAGTTCTGCAGATCTACAGTAGTCGTCTCTCAGTTCTGCAGATCTACAGTAGTCGTCTCTCAGTTCTGCAGATCTACAGTAGTCCTCTCTCAGTTCTGCAGATCTACAGTAGTCCTCTCTCAGTTCTGCAGATCTACAGTAGTCGTCTCTCAGTTCTGCAGATCTACAGTAGTCGTCCCTCAGTTCTGCAGATCTACAGTAGTCGTCTCTCAGTTCTGCAGATCTACAGTAGTCGTCCCTCAATTCTGCAGATCTACAGTAGTCGTCCCTCAGTTCTGCAGATCTACAGTAGTCGTCTCTCAGTTCTGCAGATCTACAGTAGTCGTCAGTAGTCGTCCCTCAGTTCTGCAGATCTACAGTAGTCGTCTCTCAGTTCTGCAGATCTACAGTAGTCCTCTCTCGGTTCTGGAGATCTACAGTAGTCGTCTCTCAGTTCTGCAGATCTACAGTAGTCCTCTCTCAGTTCTGCAGATCTACAGTAGTCGTCCCTCAATTCTGCAGATCTACAGTAGTCGTCCCTCAGTTCTGCAGATCTACAGTAGTCGTCTCTCAGTTCTGCAGATCTACAGTAGTCGTCAGTAGTCGTCCCTCAGTTCTGCAGATCTACAGTAGTCGTCAGTAGTCGTCCCTCAGTTCTGCAGATCTACAGTAGTCGTCTCTCAGTTCTGCAGATCTACAGTAGTCCTCTCTCAGTTCTGCAGATCTACAGTAGTCCTCTCTCAGTTCTGCAGATCTACAGTAGTCGTCTCTCAGTTCTGCAGATCTACAGTAGTCCTCTCTCAGTTCTGCAGATCTACAGTAGTCGTCTCTCAGTTCTGCAGATCTACAGTAGTCCTCTCTCAGTTCTGCAGATCTACAGTAGTCCTCTCTCAGTTCTGCAGATCTACAGTAGTCGTCTCTCAGTTCTGCAGATCTACAGTAGTCGTCAGTAGTCGTCCCTCAGTTCTGCAGATCTACAGTAGTCGTCTCTCAGTTCTGCAGATCTACAGTAGTCCTCTCTCAGTTCTGCAGATCTACAGTAGTCCTCTCTCAGTTCTGCAGATCTACAGTAGTCGTCTCTCAGTTCTGCAGATCTACAGTAGTCCTCTCTCAGTTCTGCAGATCTACAGTAGTCCTCTCTCAGTTCTGCAGATCTACAGTAGTCGTCTCTCAGTTCTGCAGATCTACAGTAGTCATCTCTCAGTTCTGCAGATCTACAGTAGTCCTCTCTCAGTTCTGCAGATCTACAGTAGTCGTCTCTCAGTTCTGCAGATCTACAGTAGTCATCTCTCAGTTCTGCAGATCTACAGTAGTCCTCTCTCAGTTCTGCAGATCTACAGTAGTCGTCTCTCAGTTCTGCAGATCTACAGTAGTCATCTCTCAGTTCTGCAGATCTACAGTAGTCCTCTCTCAGTTCTGCAGATCTACAGTAGTCGTCTCTCAGTTCTGCAGATCTACAGTAGTCCTCTCTCAGTTCTGCAGATCTACAGTAGTCGTCTCTCAGTTCTGCAGATCTACAGTAGTCGTCTCTCAGTTCTGCAGATCTACAGTAGTCCTCTCTCAGTTCTGCAGATCTACAGTAGTCCTCTCTCAGTTCTGCAGATCTACAGTAGTCCTCTCTCAGTTCTGCAGATATACATTAGTCCTCTCTCAGTTCTGCAGATCTACAGTAGTCCTCTCTCAGTTCTGCAGATCTACAGTAGTCCTCTCTCAGTTCTGCAGATCTACAGTGGTCCTCTCTCAGTTCTGCAGATCTACAGTAGTCGTCTCTCAGTTCTGCAGATCTACAGTAGTCCTCTCTCAGTTCTGCAGATCTACAGTAGTCCTCTCTCAGTTCTGCAGATCTACAGTAGTCGTCTCTCAGTTCTGCAGATCTACAGTGGTCTTCTCTCAGTTCTGCAGATCTACAGTACGTGTAAGAAGTTCTTGGCTACAAATCAGTTTGGCAATTATGAGTTGGAGAGAGTACAACATGTGTTATTACTGTACACCGAATTGTAAAAGTTCTCTCATCTAAACAGTGGTGGACAGTAACGAAGTAAATGTAATTCGTTACTGTACTTAAGTAGCTTTTTTGTGTATCTGTACTTTACTGAAGTATTTAAATTTGGGAAGACTTTTACTTTAACTCCACTACATTTCAAAGTCAAATATCTTACTTTTTACTCTACTACATTTTCAAAATCAGTCGTTCCTTTTTATTTATGAGTGGATAAAAACTTAACTGGTCAAACGAGCCACCTATCACAGTAGCCTACAACGTGCGCGCTTTGTTTTGAACTTACCTTGGTGGTATCTACTAAGCGCGAACCAGAGCCGTTAAATATGAACGTTGCGACCATAGACAGTATATAAGAGGTTGCGACACACACGGCTTGTTCGACTTGAACCGGCGCTGCACAGACCGAACAGTTTATATGACATCAAAGTATAGAGCGAAATCAATTGAAAAGCATACAGAGCCGTCTACTCTCTAATCGCTCTTGCGGTATTTTAATGTCATTCACCGATTGGTCTGTGCAGTGTGCCGTTTCAAGTCGAACAAGCCAACTGTGATCTCGCCGCCGCACGGTCACGTGATTCGTGTAGCTCTCAATAGTTCCAAACAATTTGTGTTGCCAATAATTTTAAGCGGGGCAGAGAGCAGCAGCTATTATTGCAGCAATTATCGGTAAATACTGACGCATAATGAACATTGCTTATTACCTTGACACTAAAATTACTTGCATATAATAGCATTTTTTTTCTGAGGAGTAGCAGAAACACTGCATTAATACGTTTTGGTGTTTAATTTTGTAGGGAAATTGGCTGCTCCCATAATGTAGTGTGTATATATATATTCAATGGCATTGTGCAGGTTTATGTGAATGTATCATAACATTAGGATGTTTATAATTATGACCATAGACGCTTGTGAAAAATATGTACAGTAAATACTGTAAATGTATTATACCTTATGGGATCAGTCCCCTTCCGTCCAAAATTAAACGCACAAAAAATGTATTCAATTCAAATATATATATATATATATATATATTACATATATACTTATTAATGTCATTTTATTAATAGATTGATGTGCCAAGAGTGACAGAGTCTTCACGTAGACTGAGTTAAGCAAGAGTCTTGTGACAGAAATTATAATAGGACATTATAGCAATAAAAAAATCATAGTACTCGGATACTTAAGTACATTTGAAGGCAAATACTTTTGTACTTTTACTCAAGTGAATGTTTAAAGGCAGCACTTCTACTTTTACTTGAGTAATATTTTACCTTGAGTATCTTTACTTTAACTCAAGTACATGGTATGTGTACTTCGTCCACCACTGCATCTAAATACTGTAATTATACTGTATGTGTAAGTAAACCCTGTAGATCAACTTCCCTCATGATCATTCCTGCACAAGAGCATTGTCAACTAGATTTCATCAGGAACAAATGCCCTTTGACCCCGTCCCCTTTGTTTTTCTTTTCCCCTCCTCTCCCACCAGGATTCATTTTCTAAAGCACATCATCATATTTGGCCCTATTTATAATATCCTGAGATTCTGATTGGTTTGTCATTTAGTTTTTCTACTTAATGTTTAAATGTGTGCTCTTTGAGTTCACAGTGTGACACTTGAGTTCATTATATGTGACCCTGGACCACAAAACCAGCCACATGGGTCAATTTTTTTAAATTGAGATTTATACATGTAACGTAAATACATCTGACTCTGGGTCAATGCGAATTAGCTCAAGAATATAGGGAATTTTGGAAATATTACTAATCATAACTCATGGTCATAATTAATAAATCGCATATATATTTACTTTATTAATTTTCGCGATTACCTTGTTCTGTAACTGGTTTGGTCATCAGTCATTCGTCCAGCGAATAAATGTAAGAGTATCACAGTTAAGAAGGGGTATCCCGTTTACAAACTCTAAGAAAGTTTATCTTCTGGCCACGAACATAAAACTTTCTGAGTTTATGAATTAAAACTACTCAAGGTAGTCTATAATATCGAGCTTGTAGCTTAATTAGATCTTTTATTTCATTGACCTTATAAAGTGGGTTTTCACACACAGAGACAGTTAAAGTATAAATGGATTTTAATAAATGCTAAACTAGAGAGATTATATGAGCTACAAATATGAACGTACGTAAAAATGCAAACAATAAAACAAACAAACATTTAACCAAACGAAAACATAAAAACATAACGTGATTAGAGTGAATGAAATGAAAGGGAGAAAATAAAGTGAGAGAGAGAGAGAGAGAGAGAGAGAGAGAGAAAGTAAAGTGAGAGAGAGTCAGAGAATTGAAGAAGAGCCTGGCAACTTATTACAAACAAAGAACCCTCTTGAGAGACACCATCGATTCAGCTTTAAAATATGTCAGATTATATACTTGCAGTTTGATGCACTCTTTTGTGGAGCTGAGAAAAAGGAATATGTGTGTGTTCCTTTTAGGGCTGAAATGCGTGTCCTGGTCTTCTTCCGGAGTTGTGTAGCGGGAAGATTTGAAGGTTCACTTGAGCGTACGTTACCGAGAATAATTCAGGCTAAGTTCATTCAGCTCGTGAATGAACAGAGGCGAATAGGAAAACGAAACTAGACTATAGAAAACATACAAAGAAATAAAAGAGAAGAGAAGCAGGCCGAAGCCGGTCCGGACTTGGGTTTCCAGAGTTTCCGAAGGAGGGAGAAGAGAAGATGAGAGTTGAGAGAGAGTTTGTAAACTGAAGGTTTGGACTTTTAACAGTGTCCCGTGTACGCCTTCTTTTGCGTGGAGGACGAGTCATCTTAGCACATTTCGAGCGGAAGGTTTTCCTTTGTCCGGTTAGACACGCCCACTTGAATGAGTCATGATTGAGATCGAATTTGAGAAGATTTGCTCCAGACATATGAAAGGTGTCAAACGATACAAATTACTGCAATTGGTTATCGAAATTCACCTCCCTCAGGTAGAGAGGATTACAGAGATATGAAACACGTCATTTGGAGATTATAGTAATACAACGTTACATGAGATATGCAGAATTACACACATTTAAGGTTCGTTCCTTCAGATAAACGTCATAAACGAAGTGAATATAACCTAGGAAAACACACAGGAGTATAGGAAAAATGACATGCTTATATTCTAAGTTTAATATTCAAAGTTTGTGTGTGTGTGTGTGTGTGTGTGTGTGTGTGTGTGTGTGTGTGTGTGTGTGTGTGTGTGTAACGAGCAGATCACCTTTGACAACAAGCCTCACAGTGGGAGAATCGGGATTGACCTGGACAACGATGTGCAGATCAATGAATGCAGTGACTGGACCGTGACTGGTGCATGTGAGTCTTTCCCATGATTCTCCACTGTTTACAAATACACCCTTTTCTTTTTCTTATTTGTTTTTTTTTACAAAGATTCATTTCTGTTGTGCAAAACACTTAAACTCATTTATTAAAAAGAAAAGTTTGTATTTAGAATTTAAGAAAGTATACCTATGAAACGTAGAGCAGACTTTGAGAAAATGTGATTTGGACAGTCTCAGACACTTCAGCTTTAATAATCACTTGATTATTTCGACACAGTGATTAAAAGATTAACCGGATGGAAAAAGTTAAAGATGATGTTGGGCTGGAATGTTTTCATGAAAAATGAACATTCGCTCCAACCAATCAAGTGTAATGTAGAATTCCCTCGATTTTGATAAAAGAAATCTACCTAAGAGTATTGTCATCTTTAAGACTCCACATATGAATAGATTGAATATAATAAAGAGATATCATCATCATCATACTTCCCCAGTTTATTGATTATTGCATTAAGATTTACAAACTTTTTTGTATTACAAGTTTTCTGAAATGTTTAAATGTGCAAATAATGCATTAACTAGTGAAATATGCACTAAATGCATACATTTCCAGAACATAAATCTGAACATTGGATCAAAATTCTTGTTTGATTTTGTTGACATATTAGAGTTAAAGGATTTTACTGAGGGGATTTTGGATATCTTTTTTTATCACTCCATAAATCCGAAAATACTGTCAACAAACAAAAAAAGACACATTTTCGCCATGTTTTAGGAATAAAATATTATAAAAATAACTATGAGTGATATATGAACAAACCCCTCAGTAAAAACCTTCAGAATATAGACAGGAATAAACCTGTAAATGTTGGTGTGTGTAACTGCAGCTGAAGTGGAGGACAAACTCTTTAAAGATATGTAGCGTAATCGAAATCTACAGATATAAATAGAAAAAGTGCAATAAAATAAACACTTAAATGTGTATTTGGGATGTTTTCTGTCCACTGGTCTGAAACACCACATTATGACAAGTGTTCACGCACTTCAGACTGATTTTAATGGATGTTTTTGTCTGTAGCCGCGAGGGACATGTACATTATGGTTCTGTTTGACATAATGGTGATTCTGATTCTGCTACTGTCGCTGCTTCTCTGCACACGCTCGGTGAAAGCTGGAGTCCTGCTGCAGTTCGTGAGTTACAACCAAACCACTTACCATCAAACACACCAAACACATGCTTTTCTTACTCAGTGTTTCTGTCTTGTTTCCAGTCCAAATATCAGACATTTCTTAAATCAAGATGCATTTACTAGATGAGTAAAATTATATAAGATATTATGTCCTGTTTTCTGGGGAAATAAAAAAAAATTAAGTGAGTTGATGCTTAAAACAATCAAAATTATCTGCAAATGGGGAGAAAAATAATGTTGTTTTTGTGTTGTTAAGCATCAACTCACTTCATTTTGATTAATTCCCCCGGAAAACAGGACATAATATCTTATATCATTTTACTCATCTTTACTCATCATTTTACTCATCTAGTAAATGCATCTTGATTTAAGAGTTTTTAGATATTTGGACTGGAAACAAGACAAGAATACTAGTATTGCAGTGTGTGTGTCTGAATGTCTGAGCTGCTGTTTTCTATGCAATGAAAGTGGAGGCGATTTATATGGTCAAGCTCTAAAAAGGTCAAAAACTCTCCATAAAGTGTCATAAAAGTTTATATTCCTAGTCATGCTATGTTTTCTCTGAGGGACTCTGAATATAGGGCATACTATATAAAATTGTATTTGAATTGCATATAAAACACAGTTTTACAAAAATCAGTGATGAATGGGATGATGCGTATTTGTCAATCATACATGAATGATTTCTGAGGTCAGATCTCTGTAATAGCACTAATAAACTCAAAGTGTTTTAAATCCACTAAAAGCAGTGTATTTATCATCACTAAATCCAGTTTATTTCAATCTCATACATTTGAGCTACTTAAATGTTGCTTGAATATCCACACATTGTGAAAACTATTACTTTTATACATTTAATTTTCTCAATGACTAGATTTATGCAGATTTCTAAGCCATTTGAAAATATGATTTAAATAGAATCAAATATAATGTAAATAATAAACTATGGCACGATTTGTTTGAGTGTTGAAATGTTTCCCAAAAAATGCATCACATTAAGTTTGTTTATTTTAAAACTCCAAATGAATGGAATTATTATATGCATTTCAAATACAGTACAGGCCAAAAGTTTGGACACATTACTATTTTTAATGTTTTTGAAAGAAGTTTCTTCTGCTCATCAAGCCTGCATTTATTTTATCAAAAATACAGAAAAAACAGTAATATTGTGATATATTATTACAATTTAAAATAATTGGTTTTCAATTTATTATACTTTAAATGATCATTTATTTCTGTGATGCAAAGCTGAATTTTCAGGATCATTACTCCAGTCTATCACATGATCCTTTAGAAATCATTCTAATATGATGATTCATTATCAAAGTTGGAAACAGTTCTGCTGCTTAATATTTTTTCATAACCTGTGATACTTTTTTAGGATACTTTGATGAATAAAAAGTAAAAAAAAAAAAAAAAAAAAGAGGCAAATGTTTTAAAAATAGAAATCTTTTGTAACAGCAATATCCACTACTGGTCAGTCATTTGGGGTCAGTCATTTGGGGTCAGTCTTTTTTTTTCTTTCTTTTTTTGAAATAAATCAATACTTTTATTCAGCAAGGATGTGTTACATTGATAAAAAAGTGATAGTAAAGAAGATTTATATTATTAGAAAATATTTTTTTATTTTGAATAAATGCAGTTCTTTTTAACCTTTTATTCATCAAATATATTAGGCAGCAGAACTGTGTCCAACACTCATAATAAATCAGAATATTAGAATGATTTCTAAAGGATCATGTGATAGACTGGAGTAATGATGCTGAAAATTCAGCTTTGCATCACAGAAATAAATGATAATTTAAAGTATAATAAATTGAAAACCAATTTTTTTTAATTGTAATAATATA
The DNA here is from genome assembly GCA_021554675.1 of Leuciscus idus. Classification (NCBI taxonomy): domain Eukaryota; kingdom Metazoa; phylum Chordata; class Actinopteri; order Cypriniformes; family Leuciscidae; genus Leuciscus; species Leuciscus idus. The sequence goes on along the minus strand of CM038640.1, from coordinate 33,269,534 downwards.
TCACAATATTACATTTTTTTTCTGTATTTTTGATCAAATAAATTCGGACAGTAATGGCATGTTGATCTGTTCTTCAGGAATACGCAGCGTTCTTCTCCCGTCGTCACAGCAAGCGCGTGTCCTTCTCCGAGCGTATGGAGTTCATTAGCGGCTGGTATATCCTCATCATCATTAGTGACGTCCTCACCATCACAGGCTCTCTGCTGAAGATCATCATCCAGCTCAAGGTGAGAAACCATCCCGAACGGCCTTTTGTGTTAAAGAAACATGTCTAAACGGGCAGATTTGGGGTCAGTAAGATTTTGTTTTCAAGAAATTCAGCAAGGATGCATTAAATTGAGCAAAAGTGACAGTAAAGACGTTTATAAAGTTCTACAAGATTTCCATTTTAAATAAACGCTGTTCTTTTGAACTTTATATTCACTTTCTAATCCAGGAAAACAAAATGCATCACGGTTTCCACCAAAAATATGAGCTGTTTTCAACACTGATAATAATCATAAATGTTTCTTGAGCATCAAATCATCATATTAGAGTGATTTGTGAAGGATCATGTGACACTGAAGACTGGAGTAATGATGCTGAACATTCAGCTTTGATCACAGGAATAAATTACACTTTACTATATAATCACATAGAAAAATTACAATTATTTTAAATTACAATAATATTTCACAGTATTGCTGTATTTTTGATTGAATAATTACAGTAATGGTGTTAATAGCTGACATCATCCATCTAAACCTCTTAATCTTCTGCATGACATTGTTGAGTCAGTGAAGTGACTCCTCTGAGCTCCTCGTGTGTGTGTGTGTGTGTGTGTGTGTGTGTGTGTGTGTGTGTGTGTGTGTGTGTGTGTGTGTGTGTGTGTGTGTGTGTGTGTGTGTGTGTGTGTGTGTGTGTGTGTGTGTGTGTGTGTGTGTGTGTGTGTGTGTGTGTGTGTGTGTGTGTGTGTGTGTTTCCTCAGGCCATGGAGAGTTATGACCTGTGCAGTATCCTGCTGGGCACCGGCACCATGTTCGTGTGGATCGGCGTCTTGCGCTTCATGGGATACTTAAAAAAATACAACGTACGACCTGCTCACTCTCACTTCTCTCTGCAGTTTTCAGGAGACTGGAGACAGATCATTGGTTTGGCCAGTCTCGAGTCACATGGGTATATCTGTGGCAATAGCCAACAATACAGTGTATGGCTCAAAATTATCCATTTTTCTTTTATGCCAAAAATCATTAGGATATTAAGATCATGTTCCATGAAGATATTTAGTGCATTTCCTACCGTAAATATATAAAACATGTATGTGTGTGAGTGAATGCAGCACAATCGTGAACATTAATGAACAACTTTAAAGGAGATTTTCTCAATGTTTCGATTGTTTTTTGACAGATGTTCAATAGTTGCATCTCGACCAAATATTGTCCTATCATAACAAACCACACATCAGTGGAAAGCTTATTTATTCAGCTTTCAGATGATGTATAAATCTCAATTTCAGAGAACTGACCCATGTGACTGGTTTTGTGGTCCAGGGTCACATTTCTGCTTCTTGTAACATGAACGCTGTATTGAAATCTATCGTAGTATTGTATATTATTAAGAAAAATGTCATCATCTCCTGCTGAGATCATATTGAAATGACTGTAATTGGGCTTTTGAGTAGTAAAAACGCTTAAGTTGTAATGTTAGACTTAATCTTGTGATGTGTTGTAAGAACGCCAGTGTCTTCTGCAGTTTAGTAGTTCAAACTACACTAATTACCCATTTAAATGTTAGTTTAGTTGATTTTTATCTTGTGTAGTTTGTAGTTTTTTGTTAAGAGCAATTAATGGTGAATATTTACATTTAATAGCACTTTACAGTGCGGTTTCATTAGTTAACATTAGTTGACTACATTAGTTAACATAAAATAACAATGATCAATATTTCTGTAGCGTTTATTAATCTTAACGTTAATATTAACATTTAGTAAGTTGCATCTGTTAATATTAATTAATGCACTGTGAACTAACATGAACTTTTTAAATTAACTAACATTAACAAAGCTTCATAAATGCTCTAGAAATACATTTAATGCATAAAGTAACTTTAGCAAATGAGGCCTTATTGTAAGGTTTCTATTATCAATATTTTTTATTAAAAAAAGTGAAACATTGTTTTATCCAATTTTTTGGCTATAGAAATAAATTATTTAATGCATGAATTAATTTTAACAAACGAGGCCTTATTGTAAGGCTTCTAATATTATCAATTTTATTTAAAAAAAGTGAAAAATAGTTGTATCCAATTTTTTTGCTATAGAAATTAATTATTTCTATTTATCAGTCTGTTGGTGGACTTGCATTGGTTCCTTCAGCACAAGCATATTCACTTTTTTTTATTAACTAACATTAACAAAGGTTCATAAATGCTCTGGAAATACATTATTTAATGCATGAAGTAATTTTAACAAATGAGGCCTTATTGTAAGGCTTCTAATATTATCAATAATATTATTTTTAAAAAGTTAAATTGTTTTGCCATATAAATGGATTATTTCCGTCTCTTTATCAGTCTGCTGGTGGACTTGCATTGGTTCCTTCAGCACAAGCACATGTAGTTGTAGTTGTGTTGGTGAAAGTGATTGCGCCCTCTGTTGACTGTGATGTGTAACTGCTTGTATTTGATTGGTCAGATTCTCATCATCACTCTGCGAGCGGCGTTCCCTAACGTCATCCGCTTCAGCTGCTGTGCCGCCATGATTTACCTCGGGTACTGTTTCTGTGGCTGGATCGTGCTGGGACCCTACCACACCAAGGCAGGTCACTGGCACCATACTGGGGTTTAAAGGGGTGCTTGATTATGATTTGACTTTTCTAACTTTAGTTAGTGTGTAATGTTGCTGTTTGATCATAAACAACATCTGCAAACTTACAATGCTCAAAGTTCAAAGCAAAGGGAGATATTTGCTTTTACAGAAATCACTCAACAAACGGCCGGTAGAGACTACACCACATCACTAACCCTAAAATTTACATAAACCACGCCTCCCAACAAAGGGCTCTATATGGCTCTGCTAAGAGCTCTTGAAGCTCCGCCCCCTGTGCCGGCAGCAGCAGCTCATTTGCATTTAAAGGGACAGACACAAAACGGTATTACTCTATATTTCAATGCACACAATGAATAGACAGGATTTTGAATCAAGATGAAAAATTGATGCTGAAAATTGGACGAGTGAGAACAGTCTCACGCCTCGATCAAACAGGATCAGGTTATTTAATGTTTAAGATTAAACACATATAATCTCTCAGTATTACTGTAACATGGAGAATGCAAGCCTGTGAACAGAGGAGGAAAACTAATACTGGCTTTTGGGAGATAGATAAATAAATATGGAAAATATGGAATAGAAAAATCGATTGTTTTGCCCAGCCGTCCTGATGTGTGTTGTGTGTGTTGTTTTGCCCATCCGTCCTGATGTGTGTTGTGTGTGTTGTTTTGCCCATCCGTCCTGATGTGTGTGTTGTGTGTGTTGTTTTGCCCAGCCGTCCTGATGTGTGTGTTGTTTTGCCCATCCGTCCTGATGTGTGTGTTGTTTTGCCCATCCGTCCTGATGTGTGTGTGTGTGTGTGTGTGTGTGTGTGTGTGTGTGTGTGTGTGTGTTCCCTCAGTTCCGGACGCTGAACATGGTTTCCGAGAGCCTGTTTTCGCTCATCAACGGCGACGACATGTTCTCCACCTTTAAGAACATGCAGCAGAAGAGTTACGTGGTGTGGCTCTTCAGCCGCTTGTATCTCTACACGTTTGTGTCTCTGTTCATCTACATGGTGCTCAGTCTGTTCATCACGCTCATCACCGACACCTACGACACCATGAAGGTGAGAGAGCGCTGAAGCGTTCAGCTCATTCAGTCATTCACAACACACATCGTTTCAGAAGAGTCCACACTACACTCTACAGAGATCTGTTATCAGAGGAAACGGTCTGAGTGTTTCACAGATGACCATATACAAAATCACAGTTAGTGAAAAATTCATTAATTTAAACAATGTAATAATTTAATGCAGAAACTATGAGCTCATTGAAGTAATGAATACTTGTTTGTTAACACATGATTATGACATTTAGAAACATGTAGCATTGGTGCGTGTAGATTCAGGGTTTGCTGCTGAAACATCCGTTATCAGCTGCAATATATTCTAGTGTAGCCTTAATGATGAAAGAACAGAAGAGGGTAAAATAAGAGAAAAGTTTATTGACCTGCTGGAACTTGAAGTGATTTTGGACTGATTTGGTTATGAGTGCAGTGTGCTTGCAGAGAGACTCCGCCCACACTCTCTTCTGATTGGCTGTGATTTTTGATTGATGTTGTTGTGAGTACAGTGTGCTTACAGAGAGACTCCGCCCACACTCTCTTCTGATTGGCTGTGATTTTGGATTGATTTGGTTGAGTGCAGTGCACTTGCAGAGAGACTCCGCCCACTCACTCTTCTGATTGGCTGTACTTTTTTGATCGTTTTTATTGATGCAATCTTATATCACATCGCTTTATGCAAATGAGCTCAGTTGTGATTGGCTAGCCTCATGTTTTTTGAGTCCAAACTGAACGTGCGGCTGATTGTTCAGTAATTTGTGTTTAGCATCAGGGTTTGGATGGAGAGCCCGTGTCAGATCTTCAGGCGTTCATCATGCAGTGTAAAGATCTTCCAGAATCAGGACGCTTCAGTGTGAACGAGACCAGGTTCCTGATGTGCTGCTGCTCACACAGGTGAACACACACACACACATCATCTATCCACATGTCTGCAGGAACTAGGGGTGCTGAGTGTGCTGCAGCGCCCCCTGACGACAGCTGTTTCACTACATTGGAATTTAAGATGACATGACTTTTAAATAACTTTTTGTTTTCAACCTGTTTTTTAAGAACACCTTCAAACTTTATAAAATGACTCTAAAGATTATTTCCTTTTTATATGTTGTCGAATAGGGTTTTATGACTAAAAGAAATTAATATATCATAAGGCCCCGCCCCCGCCTCCAGCACCCCCCTTATAAAATATGTTACCGCGGCTCTGTGAACGCGCCGTGAACGCGCATGACGTCACGCCCAGTCTCAAATTCCGACCCGAATCCCTCTTATTTATTTTACTGTACAGGATTATAGAGACAATCTCAGTGATCAGAGAAGGGCTCATTCAGCCCATCAGACAATTGTTTAAGCATGAATGGGTTAGAAAACGGGTATTTTTAACATGAAAAGTTGCGCAATGCACCTTTAAATGTCTTGATTTGATCAATAAATAATAAATAATTAGTAATTTAAGCACGTTCCTCACATTCTTTTAACTTTAATTCAAAATAACTCACAATTTCATACATAACCCTTTTGATTCAGCTCAAAATATCTTACATTGTGAAAAAATAATAATATAACATATTTCATGACTCTAGATGTGCTTATAGTTTTATATGAGCAAATGAGCTGTTCCGCTGGGTCCTAAAAGTCAGTTCGCTTCAGTCTGCATTCAGATACACATGTAGACATTTATACAATAATTTTTTGGTAAAGTTTTAGTTAGAATTTTGAGCATTTTTCTGTTTTTCTGTGTGAACTGAAGCATTCCTCGCATCCCATTCATTCCTAAGGGGGTCAAATTGACCCGAGACGGAAGGATTTGTTACTTTTCTAAATCGAATCCATTAATTTTGAGTGTGTATATGGGTTCAAGTGCGACAACAGTCCTGGGGTCTTGGACACCTCTGATGAACACAAAATCAAAAATGATTTTCGGGTCAAAATGACCCGAGGGAAGTTAAAGCTCTTGTGTGTGTGTGTGTGTGTGTGTGTGTGTGTGTGTGTGTGTGTGTGTGTGTGTGTGTGTGTGTGTGTGAGAGTTAGTAAAGGTGATATTGGTGTGTTTGTGACGCAGGACGTACGGCTCTGATGACGACGCAGACTGACCGGGACTTCACAACGATTGTGATGAGTTTGGATTGAAAGTGAAAATATCTGTATTATTAAGTATATATAAAAAGCTAATGAATGTCACATCTCTCTAAACTCGCTTTTGTTTAGTACATTCTAGATCCTCTCCACTTTATGAAAGATTGTAAATTAGTGTAATTATTATTTATTGTGAATATTGTGTTCAGTTGCACTGGGGGACATGCTGAATTTGGGTAAAGAGAAAAATATATATTTTCAGACCAGCTTCCTGTATTTCCTGTGTCACATTGTAACATTGTGCTGTTTGTGTTTATAATGAAATGTTTCACCTTTTTATTTTTGAAAGCTTCAGATGAAATAAAATTTTGATACCCGACAGACCTGTTTCAGATGTGGATTATGGGTTCGGTCGGGGAGTCATTTATGTAGTCAGGTCTCATTTAGAAATATAAAAATATTTTGATAGCTTCTGAGAAAGTACAATATGAATCATGTTTTTGAAATACTTTTGAGAATTGTATCAGTAAATATTATTTTTTACTAACATCAGTGACCTCAACAGAGATTAACATTTAATTAACATTTATTAGTAGCGCCAGAGAATGTCTAATAAGGGGAGAAGCTCCACTCTCAGTAAACTTCTGGCTTCTGAACTGGTTGCAGTTCCACTCTGGCTCCACATGAGGGCGCTCACAGGACGAGTGCAGAATGAATGGAGGTCTATGGCGCTATACCCCTCAAAATCCACTTTTCTCAGGATATAATTTTTTGTCTAGTAATTTGAATGTTGTATTCGAAAGGAGATTCAAAGAAATTACACATTGCTGGGTGTTAGATTTTTTAGAGTCACTTATTTGCTTTAAAAAGTCTTTTAAAATGTTAATGACGTCATACACATCGTACGACCAGAGATACTGCTTTACGGCAATCCTTCAGTCACTTTGGTGCTTTCGCGCTCTGCACTTTCTTTTCTCTCGAGGCATCGACAACACAGCTGACACAGGCAAACACACAACACAGCTGACACAGGTAAACACACAACACAGCTGACACAGGTAAACACACAACACAGCTGACACAGGAAAACACACAACACAGCTGACACAGGGAAACACACAACACAGCTGACACAGGCAAACACACAACACAGCTGACACAGGGAAACACACAACACAGCTGACACAGCTGACACAGGCAAACACACAACACAGCTGACACAGGTAAACACACAACACAGCCGACACAGGTAAACACAACACAGCTGATACAGGTAAACACACAACACAGCTGACACAGGTAAACACACAACACAGCTGACACAGGTAAATACACAACACAGCTGACACAGGGAAACACACAACACAGCTGACACAGGTAAACACACAACACAGCTGACACAGGTAAACACACAACACAGCTGACACAGGTAAACACACAACACAGCTGACACAGGTAAACACACAACACAGCTGACACAGGTAAACACAACACAGCTGACACAGGTAAACACACAACACAGGTAAACACACAACACAGTTGACACAGGTAAACACAACACAGCTGACACAAGTAAACACACAACACAGCCGACACAGGTAAACACACAACACAGCCGACACAGGTAAACACACAACACAGCCGACACAGGTAAACACACAACACAGCCGACACAGGTAAACACACAACACAGCCGACACAGGTAAACACACAACACAGCCGACACAGGTAAACACACAACACAGCCGACACAGGTAAACACACAACACAGCTGACACAGGTAAACACACAACACAGCTGACACAGGTAACTACACAACACAGCTGACACAGGGAAACACACAACACAGCTGACACAGGGAAACACACAACACAGCTGACACAGGTAAACACACAACACAGCTGACACAGGGAAACACACAACACAGCTGACACAGGTAAACACGCGCTAGAAGAGCTTTTGTTTTGTTTGTTTTAAAAGACCATCAAGCGGTATCTCTGGTCGTAATCAGTCCTTCACTGACCAATTAGCGTTCATTAGCAGAATGCTAGCATGTTATGGGCAACAACAACTCAACCTGTAAGAAATTAAAAGGACATAAGTACTCGTTCATTCAACTTTCGACCTATAACCCATGTTGAACTTGCAAAACCTACAATCAAATCTGAGATTTCTCAACGGCAATCGGGTGAAAGAGACAAATTTAGCCATCTAGCCCCATAGACTCCCATTCATTCTGCACTCATGGGCGATCGCCCCCAGTGGAGCTCTGGTGGAACTACAACCACAATTCGGTACAATAGGACTTAATAGGGAGTGGCCAGTCTCTCTGTAGACGTGCTCTGATAGAGCACTGATATGATGGAAATGATCACCAAAAAAGTAAATATTACTGTAAGGTTGGTTTAACGGATTGAGTGTAGGTTTTATATCCGAATTATAGGAAGTATAAACGGGTCAAGACATGGATTTTTAAAATTGTATTTGAATGTTCCATGAGGTTCACTTATGTTACTAAAGTTTTTTGCACAAAAAACTAATAATATGCTGAAAAACTATTATTTTCAACCTTCAGTTTGAAATAAGTTTTTAATGCCCTTTAAGGCTTCAGTAAACGCCCACTGTTGTGATTGGCTAACGACGTCACTGCACAGGAAACAGTATCAACACACACTCGCTATTGAAAACATGATCCATATAAAAGTATAATTTACAGACGAAGCATTCTGAATGATTTACTGAGGGTTTGTGATGCAGCTTCTGTCAGATTAATACAGTCTCTGCTTCATCTGTCAACGCTGTGTCTCAGTCAAACGCTCCGAACAAACATATAATCCTGCGACGCGATCCGGGACGCCATTAAAATAAACCATTCACATGTTTCTGATCTCCTGAAGTACAGAGACTCAAACCAGCCGTTTAAACTGGACAAACATCTTTCAATTTAAGTGATTGAACGCCAGTGGGCGGAGCCTATGAGTTCAGTGGGCGGGGCCTATGGTGCGGTGATTGGTCAATGTCTTGCTCTGGAGGCGGGCATATGCAAATGTATGATGTCACAGATCCCGCAATATCAAAACGAGCTGTTTTTGGAGCTTTATTAAATAAATGCTTTGTTTATAATGAGGAGGACATTTTAATCTCTGAAACTTGCAGGATGTTTTAACGGTACAAAGACCTTTTATATGCCAAAAGATCAAGGCACATTTTTATTCTCATGTCCCCTTTAGACATGAATAGCCAAAAATGACCGAGACAAACAATGTGAACATTTGTTTTTATTAAACAGTTCTCTTAAAAAAAAAGAAAGTCAAAAGCATATATTTTTATTTTAACAAAATATATAAATGAAATATTACAGAAATATTAGTCTCATAGAAAAACATGTGCACCAAACAAAATGAACTAACAAGTGTCAAACATTGGCAAAGCTAAGATATTTATGAAATTATGAAACTATTTTTTTTTAGAACAAAACACCTGAACATAGTAAACGCTGATAATAATTTCCGTCAGCAGGGCTTGATTGTGTGTATTTGTATGACTTCAGCATACGATGATTGGTTCCGTGTGAAAACGGCATCTTGTGATCAAGTTTGGAGTGTATTAGGAAGAACGATGATCTGAGTTTATGTGAATTTCTTGATGAAGCGCAGCTTGAGGTAAGCAATGACCAGGAAAAGGAAGGTCATGATTCCCAGAGCCAAGTGATTCTGCCACAAACCCCAGGCTGAGTAATCGATGCCTTGATCCTGCAGGAACTCCTCACCTGAGGTACAACTGCAGTGAGGAGGAACAGGAAAAACATGTGAGTGTCGGGAGCAAAAGTACTGTAGGATTATAGATCATTCTGTTACATCAAGTTAACTCCATTAAAGTCCCCCTTTGGAAATCCAGCTTTTAATGTTGTTTATATGTCTGTGGTGTTTTTAATATGAATTTACGCATGGTTTGTCTAGTCGACACCAATGTTGAAAAACGCTCTTCAGAAACACTACGGGTGATGTCACGCTCATGTTATGCTTCACACTCACACTTCCACTGGCGTGCCGGTCGTGTTCCTGGTGTCACAGAAGTTGAGGCTGGTGAACTCGTTGATCTCCAGAGCCTGAAACAATCATCATCAACCATGAATAAAGATCATTTCTTCTGCATTCAACAAATCAAACAGCATGTTTTTAGTGTCAGGGTTTAAGTGTCAAAAAAATCCCTCAAAAAATGTTGCCTGAACTTGGTGGGTTTTTTTTTTTTACCACCAAAAAGTTCTATTTTTTCTTGTTACACTTAGTAAAAAAACAAACATATTTTGTTGTAAATTAGTAAATAAAGTAATGTACTCTGATTATGTAACTCATGACACTTGTAATGCGTTACTCCAACACTTTTTTCCTAACAAGATTTAGCATTTTTCTAACATGTTTCTAGCATGATTTAACATTGCTGATGTTTTAACATGTTGCTTGCATGATTTAACACATTGCTTGCATGATTTAATATGTTTAACATGATTAGCACATTGTTATCCTGTTTTAACATGTTGCTAGCATGATTTAACACACTGTTAGCATGTTTTAACATGTTTGCTAGCATGATTTAATATGGTGTTTAACATGATTAGCACATTATTATTCTGTTTTAACATGTTGCTAGCACGATTTAACACTGTTAGCATGTTTTAACATGTTGCTAGAATGATTTAGCATGTTTGCTAGCATGATTTAATATGGTGTTTAATGTGTCTAACATGATTAGCACATTGTTAGCCTGTTGTAGCATGTTGCTAGCATGAATTAACATTATTTTGTCAAGTCAACATAACATACTTAAAACAATTTTTAATATACTTAAAAAATACTTATATTTTTAACATCTAGTCTCTCAATGATAGTATAACGACACTGAGTGTCTGAGAAACTGAATGCCATGGACAGTTTGAGACACCAGCTCTGATTGGACACTCACAGCGAGACCATAACGAGGAATACTGAAGTACTTCAACCAGTTCAACCAATCAGCAACACTGGGGAGATTCACCAGCAGCCCAGAGAAGATCTACACACACACACACACACACACACACA
>CM038640.1:33128533-33253533 GCA_021554675.1 Leuciscus idus | reverse complement strand
GGAAAACTTCAACAAAAAATTGCCTGGGCAAATAACTGAAATAAATATATTAAGTTTATATTAGGTTTAAGATGTATTAAAAAGTACCTCAAATTACTAAAACTGAAATAAAAATAAATTAAAGCTAAATAGAAATACTTAAACTACTAATAAAATTAAAAATAAAAATGACAGGAAAAAAATAAATTTCTCATGATATTTCTGAAGGATAAATATTATATATTTCAAATGAATTAGTTAAAATAAGCTAAATGTTAAACATATTAAAATCTCCATATTTGTGATATTTACACCCGAGGGCTGAATGATGTATTTAATATAGTAGTAAATATTTATTCAAATTCCACTATGGTAATATATATCCACTGTGGTAATTTATATCACTCCAGTGTGTGTAGATATTATATGAATGGACGGTTCTTGACTCCAAAAAAAGCAGCAAAGTGGCTGTTATACAGCGAGACTGCAGACACACAGAAGGGTGTGTGTGTGTGTGTGTGTGTGCGCGCGCACACGTGTGTGTGTGTGTGTGTGTGTGTGTGTGTGTGTGTGTCGTACCCTCACTGTTGTGTAACTTGTTGAGAGCAACAGCCGTTGAGTCTCCATTGATGACATCCAGGAAGAAATCAGCAGGGTTGTTATGAGGTTCACAGGTGTATCCTGACACACAAACAGAAGACATGAGAGTGTGTGTGTGTGTGTGTGTGTGTGTGTGTGTGTGTGTGTGTGTGTGTGTGTGTGTGTGTGTGTGTGTGTGTGTGTGTGTGTGTGTGTGTGTGTGTGTGTGTGTGAGAGAGTCTGTGTGTGTGCGTGTGTGTGTGTTCTCACCGATCTCACTGAAGTACTGCAGGGCGTCCTGAGCCGGCCCGTGATACACCATCCTTCCTCCCACCAGGAGCGTCAAGCTGTCGAACAGACGGTAGATCGAGTAGCGCGGCTGATGGATGGAGAGGATGATGGTGCGACCGTTGCGAGCCATTCTGAACACACACATACACACACACGCTTAAAAGACAGAATGTCTGTTTATGTTCATCTCAACACACACACACTTACTCAACACTTACACACACACAAATGTTTTTATATGTATAACATATGATACAGTTAAGCAACATTACACAACCAAGAGTGCTGTTTTCTGAATGCCATCATGATTGAAAATGACACTGAATTCATACAACAGTTCAAAAAATGTTAATATTAAGTGCCTACTACTGGAGTGCCTCAGGGCTCAGTGCTGGGACCGCTTCTCTTCTCCATCTACATGAGATCACTAGGATCTGACATTCAGAAACATGTTTTATCCAATCACTGCTATCATCTAGCTATTGGAGTGCCTCAGGGCTCAGTGCTGGGACCGCTTCTCTTCTCCATTTACATGGCATCAATAGGATCTGTCATTCAGAAACATGGCTTTTCCCATCACTGCTACACTGATGACACACAACTCTACTTCTCAATCCAGCCAGAGGATCCGAAGGTAGCTGCTCGCATTTATAACAGACATTTCTGGCTGGATGAAGAACCATCACCTTCAACTACACCTTGTGAAGACAGAACTGCCTGTGGTCCCGTCCAACCGATCACTTCATCACAACTTCTCCATTCAGCAGTAGGCCTTGGAGATGTGATTGATGATCAGTTGAACTCCACAGACCACATTGCTAGAACGGCCCGGTCCTGCAGATTTACCTTATACAACATTAGGAGGATCAGGCCCTTCCTATCGGAGCTACACAACTCCTTGTCCAAGCGCTTGATCCAGAATGCTGCAGCAAGAGTGGTCTTTATTGAGCCGAAGAGAGCACACGTCACTCCTCTCCTCACTAAATTGCACTGGTTGCCAGTTGCCGGTCGCAACAAATTCAAGTCACTGACGTTTGGATACAGAACAACCACTGGCTCTGCTGCCTTTTACCTAAACTCATTACTTCAGACTCACGTGTCCTCCAGAAGCTTGTGTTCTGTAGGTGAACGTTGTCTTGTGGTGCCATCTCAAAGAGGCACAAAATCTCTTTCTCGGACCTTTACCTAGACTGATCGCTGCTGGAGGAATGACCTGCCAAACTCAAGCAGAGCTGCTCAGTCCATAGACATTTTCAAGAAACAGCTGAAGACGCATCTTTTTCGGCAACACTTGATCCATTACAGTTTTTTTCGATTGCTAAACGACAGTGGGCACACCTGGAGTCACATGTGCAAAACTCTAACTACAGTCTGCACAGCAGCAGTTCATGTGGACCAAAATCTAGTTCGTTTTTCATTGCTTGAACACAGTTTTCAAAACTCTACACACTTATCCCATGACTTTAACCACAACCTGCACAACACTGTGGATTTACAGCACTTTGTTCAAATGCTAACACACTGCTGTCAAAACTGTGAACCACACATTCAAAACAGAATAGATTTCAGCCTTGTGCCTTTCAAACACTGATGACTGCAGTTTCAGCTGAAAGGCTAAGCAGGGGTCTTGTTTTAGACTTGTTAGTGAACACACACACACACACACACACACACACACACACACACACATTTTAGTACTTTTAGTTTCTACCTTTTTTTTCTCATTACTGTAATTCCGTAAATTACTACAGACTATTTAAGCAAACTGCTAATTTTCATTTACCTTAAAGAATTGTTATGTTCTAAAAATTTTAATAAATCATGTGAAAGAATGTCACTCTTTTCTTTGAAGAAAACATTACTTTGTATGAAGTCACTGAAATTGTTCAAACTGTAAAGATGAAAAGTTAGTATTTTCTGTATTGGTGTTTGATGCTAGTGTTTTTCCTCTCAGTGTGTTCTGAGTGACAGTGTGTGTTATCTCAGTGAGGGTTGTGTGTAGTGTGTTTCCTCTCAGTGTGTTCTGAGTGACAGTGTGTGTTATCTCAGTGAGGGTTGTGTGTAGTGTTCTGAGTGACAGTGTGTGTTATCTCAGTGAGGGTTGTGTGTAGTGTTTGGCTGCACTGAGCTGTTTTGAGCCATGTGTTAAGAGTTGTGTTGCTTGGAGTGAGTTTTGCAGGTGATGTGAACTGTTTAGCTCAGGTGACTGTTGGTAGTGCAGACTGTAGTTAGAGTTTTGCACATGTAGCTCCAGTTGTGCTCACTGTCGTTTAGCAATCGGAAAAAACTGTAATACTAACACTCTCTCTTCTATATCTATTTATAAAAATTAAAAAAAGTACATGAAGTACATATACTGCGTTAGACTAAACTGGGAAACTATGTGACTAGCTATGTACGTAAGTCACTTTGGATAAAAGCATGTGCTAAAGGAATAAATGTAAATGTAAACGAATAATTTGAGTCACAGATTCAATGACTCATTCATAAACAACTGCCTCATTCTTGAATGAATCCGTCATTCGAACGAATCGTTTGAATGAATGACTCAATGACTCACTCATTAAGACGGTCACCTGCCGCCACCTACTGGTGGTTTAGTTTCGTGTTTAAAAGTATCATTCTTTCCCCAACATTTCTTATTTGTTAGGGTTAGTGTGTAAGTGTGTGCGTGTGTGTGTGTGTGTGTGTGTGTGTGTGTGTGTGTGTGTGTGAGTGTGAGTGAGTGAATGTGTGTAAGTGTGAATGTGAATGTGAGTGTGTGTGAGTGAGTGAATGTGTGTAAGTGTGAATGTGAATGTGAGTGTGTGTGTGTGTGTGTGTGTGTGTGTGTGTGTGTGTGTGTGTGTGTGTGTGTGTGTGAGTGTGTGTGTGTGAGTGTGTGTGAGTGTGAGTGTGTGTGCGTGAGTGAGTGAGTGGGCGTGCATGCGTGTGTGCGTGTGTGTGAGTGTGTGTGTGTGTAAACACACTTCTTCAGAAGCATGAGGACAGAGTTGGCAGTGCTGGCGTCGAGGCCTGTCGTCGGTTCGTCCAGGAAAAGCACAGATGGATCGATGATCAACTCCATGCCGATGTTCGTCCTCTTCCTCTCTCCTCCCGAAATTCCACGAATCAGCTGTGTGCCCACCTGTGAACCAGCCAATCAGAGCAGCCGTGAGCAAAGCCATATTTTAGTGTTTAATGATTATAACTCCTGAAGTGTGTGTTGTGTGTTACCCGTGAATCTGCCACTTTGCTCAAGCCGAGCTCCTGGATGAGTCTCTCCACCTTCTCATCTTTCTCTCGTTGTCTGATCGTCCTCGGGAGCCGTAAAGCGGCTGAGAAACGCAGATTCTCCCGCACAGTCAGCGTCCCCATGACCACATCATCCTGACACACACACACACACACACACTGTCAGTGTTTATACCGTGACTGAGCACTTTCTGAACACGCACACTTTGAGACGGAAGAGTGTCTCGTGACATGGCTGGCGTGATTTGAGATTAGATTAAAGAGTTATTAGATTTAGAGGAATTCAGACTCCAGAAGAAAACAGAAGTTATAGTAACTCTATTACACCGTACTTACACTCTTAAACATATTTAGGTTACACTTTATTTTAAGGTGTCATTGTTCTAGTGTAATTATATATTTAAGTACTGTGTAATGTAATATTAAGTAACTACATGTACTTACTATAGGGTTAGGGTAGGATTAGGGTTGAGGGTTAGTTGCATGTAATTATGCGTAATTTACTGTTATGACTATTTACAATATGGTAAAGCTGCTGCTTTAAAGCAATCTATTGTAAGTTCCTCTGCAGTCAAGTGAAAATTTTTCCCAGTGAAAATATTTTCTTTTTTGTTTGTTTATTTGAGTGTATCCTGACATTGTTAAGCACTGTGGTTGTTTCTGAATGTTTTATACAAATACATTTGAACTTTTAAACTTCTTCATGCCTTAAAATATCTTGAATGTAACTCGATACCCTTGCCTCATTTAGTATGCGCGGACCCATGAATATGCAAATGAGCCCCGCCTCCACTCACTCGCAGCAGCTCGGATTCCCTGATTCACTCACTCAACTTTACTCCAGTAAACGCTACACAATGTTTAATATTTTGTTTGGTTTAATTCAGTCATATATGTTTGAACCAGAAACTGATTCAGAAGATTAAGACTAAGAGCGAATTCTACAGGTTTGTCTACAAGTCGAGAGCATGACATTAATTAATATGATTAGACTTTTGCTTGACTACATTATTGAACAGCTAATAATGAGTTGCTAATGTCACAAAAAACATGTTCCCGTTGGCTATCTCCGCCCTCTCATTGACGGGTTTGGTCACATGATTGTGACGGTTCTATGAATATGCAAATGAGCCCCACCTCCACTCACTCACACAGCTCAGAGATCCACTCGTTGATGATCACACGTTGATCTGATTGGTTACAAGGTTTCAAAGCGTGTGTTTGAGACTGTCTTTGGTTCACTGCAGTTTTAAGGAGGAAAAACTCAGCAATGGCGTGAACTTACACATGGTTTGTTTTAAAGCATATACACCCAGACAGCAAATTAGTGTCGACCCAGATCCGGCCCACATCTGGTACGCGTTAAATCCACATGTTGCTGTCTGGGCAACATTAAAAACTTTATAAAGGTTCTTCAATGCCAATAAAGAACCTTTATTTTTAAGTGTGTATGGAAGGAAAACAAACTAAACTGCTCGAAAGTTACACTCCTACTACTCTAATCTTAGTCAGCAATCTCACAAATCCCTTAGTCACGACACGTTTTGTACAGAAAAACGAGTTCAACTTCCTCTTTTAAATGCTGAAGTCAGTATTAGAGTCAAGCATGAGTGTTAAAGTTGAGCGTTTGAGCTTCAGACATGAATGATTCCTCAAATCTCTGCTGCTTCTTCACTAAGTGTTTGTGCTCACAGTTTATGAACCAGTTCACTGCAAAAAATGCTTTTCTTACTCAGTGTTTTTGTCTTGTTTCCAGTCCAAATATCAAACATTTCTTAAATCAAGATGCAAAATGATCTGCCAATGGGGAGAAAAAGAATCTTAATTCAAACAGAAACAACATTATTTTTCTCCCCATTGGCAGATCATTTTGCTTTTTTTAAGCATCAACTCACTTCATTTTTATTAATTCCCCCAGAAAACAGGACATAATATCTTATGTCATTTTACTCATCTAGTAAATGCATCTTGATTTAAGAAATGTTTGATATTTGGACTGGAAACAAGACAAAAATAATAAGAAAGAAACGCATTTTTTTCAGTGAACTGCATTGATTTGTTTGGAAAAGTGTTTATACCTGCACTACATATCCCGACAGACACTTGAAGTTCGGTGGTTGAGGCGCTCCGTCTATAAGAACCTCTCCGGAAAGACCAGCGGGATCCTTACGAGCCGCCAGAACATCCAGGAACCTTCATTAAAACATTTAAACAACATCAGTGTCACGTCTTGTCTAGTCATTAGTCTTGTATATTTAAGCCCTCATGTTTGCCGTGTGTGTTTGTCAAGTATTGTTTGTGTAGCCACTGTTGGTAAGCGTTCTATTCTTGTCCATGTTTTGAGTTCATGCCATGCTATTGTTTTACACTGCAAAAAAAGCTTTTCGTAATCAGTATTTTTGTCTTGTTTCCAGTCCAAATATCAAAAAATAATAACAAATCAAGATGCATTTACTAGATAAGTAAAATGACAGTATATACACTAGATTTTTTAACTTTCTGTTAAGAAATTAATACTTTTATTCAGCAAAGAGACAGATAAGACAGATCTTACGATGATTTCCCGCTCCCGGTCGCTCCTAATATGGCATTCAGTCCCGGCTTCATGATGCCACTGGAGAAAATAACATACAGAATTATGTAATAATTATCATCACCTCATTTTCTTCTTCATCATCATTATATATAATTAAATAAAACCAAATATAAAGCCAAACACACACGGGATTCTGATTGGATGAGCCACATTCGAAGCTATCGTGAAATGCAGTTTCTTTTTGGGAGACCAGAATATTTTAATATTAAAGGGGTGGTATAATGCCCTTTTCACAAGATGTTAAATAAGTCTCTGATGTCCCCAGAGTGTGTGTGTGAAGTTTCAGCTCAAAATACCCCACAGATATTGTTATATAGCATGTTAAAGTTGTCACTTTTTGAGAGTGAGCAAAAACACACAGTTTTTGTGTCTGTCCCTTTAAATGCAAATGAGCTGCTGCTCCCGACACAGGGGGCGGAGCTTCAACAGCTCGTTCATGCACTGAAAATTTTAAAAACGTTTAGCCTTTTATGTTCAAACCGGAGTCAGACAATGATGGAGAGACTCAAGAAGAAGTGACAACATGTAGAAGCAACAGGACGTTTCCGAATGGTTAGTTGATGAATTTATGAAGCTTATGTAACGTGTTCCCGGGGGCGGGGTTTATGTATATTTTAGGGTTGGTGATGTCACTAACCCGGGAGGAATGTGGTGTAGTCTCTACCAGCCGTTTGTTGTAGTCCTTAAAGAGAGATTTCTGAAAAAGCAAATATCTCCCTTTGCTTTGAACTTTGAGTGTTGTAAGTTTGCAGATGTTGTTTATGCTCAAACAGCAACATTACACACTAACTAAAGTTAGAAAAGTCAAATCATAATCAACCACCCCTTTAATATTTAATCTACTACTGAATATCAAGCACTAGCATGCTGCAAATCACTTACAAACACCGGATGAATATAACGAGTCATGATTAATATTCCCTCCTATACCTCAGAGTTATTGGAGGAAACACCCAGACCTGACGAGCGCATGTCTCTGATCGGTGCAGATTAAATCATTTCATAAGTTCAGATGAGGAAATAAACATCAGCACTTATACAACCAGCTCAAACACACACACACACACACACACACACACACACACACACGGGTTAATGATCACACTCGGATGAGCTGACAGCAAACACAGGAATCCTGTACAAGGGTCGAACACAAGAATATTGGCAAAACATGTCACTCTCATTACAGTGGAAAAGACTAAAAACAGTATTTTAATAAATGACTAAAATTAAGTTAAATGATCTAATTAAGTATTCAAAAATAACATTTTTAAAAAGTACAATTAATAATGTACAATTTTGAAATTCTAAGATTATAGTTTTTGCTGTAATGAATGTGTCAATTTTAGGAAAGAAAAAAAGAATGAAAATATTAGGGGCAAAAAATCTAATAATTGCAATAAAATATTTTATATATTGATATATTGAGATACTGAATATTGAATAGTATTAAATAGATCATTTATATTTTAATATATTATTTATTTATTACTATTATACTATGTATGTATATATATATAAAATATTTAATAATTTATGAAAATATTAATATACTGTATAAAAAGAAAATTGTGTTCTGTTTTATAAATATTAATATTGTGTTCTGACAAGATGATTTTCATTATTGTATTACAGTGATAAGAATGTGATTTTTTTTGCATTGTTATTGAACATTTTAGGGGGTAGATAAAAAAAATGCAATTTAATTTAAAACATTTTTATTAATTAATTAAATTTTAATTTAAAAGTGCTAAAAATACGCTTCATTTAAATTAAAATTTTCCAAAGAAATGTATTAAGGCTTTGCTCTTGGCGTGTAAAACGTCTGCGAGTGACTCTGTCGGATGTGGAGAGTGAAAACCAGTGATTTGGGAAGAGAAATGAAGATTATTCAAGACCGTCCTGTTACGTGATTTCTGTTCTGTGACTCTTATCTGACGGCAGGTCAAGGGTCGAGGTCTGATGGCCGAAGCAAACCCTTCAAACCAAACACTGAAATAAAGCTGCGTTTAGTTTGAGCGAGTCTTGTGTTTTCCGCTCTCGCCGTGTGAAAGTTCAGCGCTATTGTTCTGCCGAGACTTTCATGTCGGACAATGACCTGGACACAGCGGGGTGTGAACACGTAACACCGGTCATCACGTTATGAAAGCACGTGTGTGTTCGGTAAACATGCACATGTGTAAAGTGTGTGTGTGTGTGTGAGCTCATCACAGGGTGTGTGTGTGTGTGTGTGTGTGTGTGTGTGTGTGTGTGTGTGTGTGTGTGCTTGTATAACAATGCTGTTTCTACACTGCAAAACATGCTTTTCTTACTCAGTATTTTTGTCTTGTTTCCAGTCCAAATATCTAAAAATTCTTAAATCAAGATGCATTTACTAGATGAGTAAAATTACATAAGATATTATGTCCTGTTTTCCGGGGGAATTAATCAAAATTAAGTGAGTTTTTACTTAAAGCAAAATGATCTGCCAATGGGGAGAAAAATAATGTTGTTTCTGTTTGAATTAAGATTATTTTTCTGACTCCATTGGCAGATCATTTTGCTTTTTTTAAGCATCAACTCACTTCATTTTGATGAATTCCCCCGGAAAACAGGACATAATATCTTATATAATTTTACTCATCTAGTAAATGCATCTTGATTTAAGAATTTTTAGATATTTGGACTGGAAACAAGACAAAAACACTGAGTAAGAAAAGGATTTCTGCAGTGAACTCAAGCACATGTGTTTCTGAGGGCAAATTTCGCTGGAGTTGGTTGAAACATCTCCATACTTCCTTCCTGCAATTCACACAAGCCCTCCCTGGTGGTTTCCTCAATCACACAATCACACGGCGCATGTTACCCCGCATCACGTCCACATGTTCTCAGACCCACGACCTCTGAAAGGATCAAATCCAGGAGTGAACACACAAGAATAACCAACACTACCATCACATTCATTCATTCGTTCATGCAAGGGCCAAACGTGCCTCTGTTCGCATCGACTCCGGGTTTCTCAGAGGGTACAAAAGAAGAAAAGCGAGGGAGAAAACAAGTCTGAACAAGAGATCTGCTGGCCACCAGACGTACACAAGACTGAACTCAACATCTGTAAAGGGGGACGCGTGAAATCAAACTCAGAATGAACCAGATTCGGTGACAACTACAGTATAAATCACAGCTAACGTCATTAATCGTCTCACATTTGATGAAGTTTGCATAAATTATTATGTACATTTTTATGTTTGTTACTGTGAAGCAGCTTTGAAACTATTTCAATTGTATAAAGTGCTATAGAAATAAAGGTGACTTGACTTAAAGGAGTGGTTGATTATGATTTGACTTTTCTAACTTTAGTTAGTGTGTAATGTTGCTGTTTGAGCATAAACAACATCTGCAAACTTACAACGCTCAAAGTTCAAAGCAAAGGGAGATATTTGCTTTTAAAGAAAAGGACTACAACAAACGGCTGGTAAAGACTACACCACATTCCTCCCGGGTTAGTGACATCACCAACCCTAGAATTTACATAAACCCCGCCCCCCGGAACACGATTTATAGATTATCAAGACAGAATATGCTAATCAATGACTAGAAGATAACTACACATCAGCTTCATAAATTCATCAACTAACCATTCAGAAATGTTGTCTACATGTTGTCACTTCTTCTCGAGTCTCTCCATCATTGTCCAACTAAAAGTTTTTGAAATTTCCAGTGCATGCGAGCTCTTGAAGCTCCGCCCCCTGTGCCGGGAGCAGCAGCTCATTTGCATTTAAAGGGACAGACACAAAAACGGTG
Organism: Leuciscus idus; assembly: GCA_021554675.1. Taxonomy (NCBI): domain Eukaryota; kingdom Metazoa; phylum Chordata; class Actinopteri; order Cypriniformes; family Leuciscidae; genus Leuciscus; species Leuciscus idus. The sequence goes on along the minus strand of CM038640.1, from coordinate 33,243,071 downwards.
CGTTTTTGCACACTCTCAAAAAGTGACAATTTTAACATGCTATATAAAAATATCTGTGGGGTATTTTGAGCTAAAACTTCACACACACACTCTGGGGACATCAGAGACTTATTTTACATCTTGTAAAAAGGGGCATTATACCTCGCCTTTAACATGGAAAACTAGTATTACTATAAAAACATAACTTAACAAAATAGATACAAAAACATACCAAAATAAACATAAAAACAGAGAATAATCCATAAAAAATGTAGAAGAAATACGAGCATGCATGCAACATACAAAAAATAAAAACATGCATACAAAAACACCCATTAAAACATGCATGTAAAATAGGGGTGTAACAATATATCGCAATACAAAAATGCAACAATATATATCGTGGATAGTGACAAAATGTATTGTGGATAGTTCAGCCAAAATGAAAATTACAGTGTGAGAAAAAAATTCTGGTTTTCAGAGTTTTAGTGTCAGTCCTACATTAAACTCCTATATATAGTGTTGAATATAATGTATAATAATGCACTGGGGGAATATTAGTGTGTCCTGATAATGCCAGATTACCAGTAAAAAGTGTCCTATATGATTTTAAATATATCTAGTCAGAGATTAAGCGTATTCATCTAAAATAATTCAGTATTTTCAGCTTCAGAATCATGAATATTGTTATTCTGGTGTCTCTATTGTCCTGTGTGTTGGGTTTCAGCACCAAGTCCAAGAATATTCATTCACACACACAGTGTAATATCAGCATTATTTAGCATTCTAATCAACTGTTTGTTTTTGTTAATCTTTTATCATAAGTCTTGGAGTATCGCAATAATATCGTATCGTGAGTTCAGTATCGTGATATGTATTGAATCGTGACATGAGTGTCTCGTTAAACCCCTAATATAAAAACATTTAAAAAAAAAGCATGCATACAAAAGAACAAAACATGCAAACAAACACATACAAAAAAACATGCATACAAAAATAAATAATAAACATGCATACAAAAATAAATAATAAAACATGCATACAAAAATAAATAATAAAACATGCATACAAAAATAAATAATAAAACATGCATACAAAAATAAATAAAAAACATGCATACAAAAATAAATAAAAAACATGCATACAAAAATAAATAATAAACATGCATACAAAAATAAATAAAAAACATGCATACAAAAATAAATAAAAAACATGCATACAAAAATAAATAAAAAACATGCATACAAAAATAAATAATAAACATGCATACAAAAATAAATAAAAAACATGCATACAAAAATAAATGTAAAAAACATGCATACAAAAATAAATAAAAAACATGCATACAAAAATAAATGTAAAAAACATGCATACAAAAATAAATGTAAAAAAAAATGTATACAAAAAAACATGCATTCAAAAAAACGAAACAAAAAACAAACACAAAATTCATGCATCATCTTTGCACCACTGTAACTCCACACTACTTTTATGCAAAGTTTGAGTTTCAATGCAAAACATACTGTGGTTTAAAGCTGGAACATATCCACCATGTTACTGTTTGATTACCACAATCACGTACCATGGTATTTGGATGTTACTGTAAGGTCAGCTATTGCCATAATACAGTCTCATATAATAATCAGCAGTATTTTGATTTATTTACCAGGGAGCTGAAATTCATAAACAATGGTGTTTATATGGTGCTTTCAAAGATACCATGGCATATTTTTTTTGCACACCACTGAATTTGTATATTTTCCCTTCCATTTAAATACAATGGAAGATAAATATGGTATATTAATGCAATATTTTGGTAACACTTTATTTTGATGGTCCCTTTTGAACACTCTTGACTATAAGTAACTTTACAACTACATGTCAGCTTCTACTAATACTCTACTAATACTCTAATGAGAGTTAGTGCAATGTTACTTATAGTCAACAGAATGTGTTAAAGGGACCATCAAAATAAAGTGAAACCAATATTTTTACATCAAAAGATGCAAATTTTTGGAAAGGATTCGTTTTATTAAGGAAAGGAAAGAGCATTGAGTCATTTACTAATTTGATGGGCAAATCTGCGGATTGTGTTGCTGTAATATTTTTACTCAGAAGTCTTCTTTAGTTGTTGTCATTGTTTGTTTGTTTTATTTTTCCAAATTTGTTCAATGGTTTGTTTTATTGTCCCTGATATGTTAGTGTGTAACCACCTGATGTAAGCAATATTTGTATTATAAAAAAAGAATAATAAAAAAAGAAGATGCAAATGTGAAAAGCGTAAAGACTCACTTGAGGTCGATGAGGATGTTCTTGCGCGTGATCTTCCTCTTGCAGAGGAAACCACTCTTCATCTTCACGTTATAGTTGATGTCGTGAAAGCTCACGGTCGCTCCTCGCCGGGACGCTGAAGAAGACATGTTGGTGGACACGTGAGTTCGGGACACATGATTCTCCAGATCCGAGACGCTGGTCAGCTGAACAACCGTATCTGCCATCGCGAACCCTGAGGAACATCAGAGGAACAGCAGAGGAACATCAGAGGAACATCAGAGGAACAGCAGAGGAACAGCAGAGGAACAGCAGAGGAACATCAGAGGAACATCAGAGGAACAGGAGAGGAACATCAGAGGAACATCAGAGGAACAGCAGAGGAACAGGAGAGGAACATCAGAGGAACAGCAGAGGAACATCAGAGGAACAGCAGAGGAACAGCAGAGGAACAGGAGAGGAACATCAGAGGAACAGGAGAGGAACATCAGAGGAACATCAGAGGAACAGGAGAGGAACATCAGAGGAACAGCAGAGGAACAGCAGAGGAACATCAGAGGAACAGCAGAGGAACAGCAGAGGAACATCAGAGGAACAGCAGAGGAACAGCAGAGGAACAGCAGAGGAACATCAGAGGAACAGGAGAGGAACAGCAGAGGAACAGCAGAGGAACAGCAGAGGAACAGGAGAGGAACAGCAGAGGAACAGGAGAGGAACAGCAGAGGAACAGGAGAGGAACAGCAGAGGAACAGCAGAGGAACATCAGCTTCATCTGGAGCTTTAATGAAGAACAGCAGCTTCACTCTGTAAAACATGCCTTTCTTACTTAGGGTTTCTGTCTTGCTTCCAGTCAAAACGAGACAAAAATACTGAGTAAGAAAATCATGTTTGCAGTGAATGCAAGGAAATTCAAGTTTATTTATATAGCATATTTCATACACAATGGCAATTCAAAGTGCTTTACTTAGAAAGGAATTAAAATAATCACAAAATACTTTACATGAGGTTCATTAGTTAATATTTTCCCATGGTGATTGTCTGTGGTGTTCTTTCGTCATTTTTGTCTAATAACAGATTCTCAACAAACCTGATCATCTCATCACCATATTCATGCATTCATGCGTTCATGGTATTTTAATGCTACTGTTATTGACACTTAAAAAATACCCAGGTATTGCCGTCATATGGTAATTAAACGGGAGCTGCTATTCACTAACCAATGCTAAGATTCTTTCAAAAATACCAAGTTTTTGACACTCGTGATGTATGATATTTTTGAAAAAGCCCTACATGGCATTTAAACACCAACATTAATATGGTAAATAATACTGTTTGAGTATACGGTTAACAGACCTTACTAATTAGGCTCCCGAATATGCTAATCGAACTTATTCTGTCATAAATATAAAACATAAATAGAACATATAAATATAAAAACAGCGCTAATGTTTCTTATTATGATGAGCAAAAGCACTACTTACTTCATTTCTCATCATGTTCATTCATATCTAAGCAAAACATATGCAAAACTTTGTAGAAATATCCCTCCACGAGCTTCACAAATCAATACAGACCAGAACAATCGAGGTCGTTTTTATCCGAATACCGGAAAAATACCGATTAACCATCGATTCTGTGGTTTAGAAAAGCCGCATTCACACACACACACACACACACACTCACCTGAAGAGGAGCCTACCGCTGCTCACGCGAGCACGTCTGGTTTTATACGAGGAGTGTGTGTGCGCGTGCGCGTGCGCGCTCTGTGTAAATATGAATGTGGTTTCATAAAGCACACGAGGCGCGTCACACGTGTTACAATGACCGGAGTGACTTTATATAATTTATGCATATCAGCATTACATATAAACATCATCAGCGTGTACAAGAGGGATCTTCTTTAGAAGTAGGCTACCATGCAGTAATCCTTAAATATCATGGCAATGGATATAGGCTATGGCATGGGTATCAAATTTCAAAGTATTGTGGGATTACCAGCATTTTACCACTATGATACAGTAACACACACACACACACACACACACACACACACACACACACACATAAATGTCATTAAATCGAGCCATAATTTGGATTGTTAAAAGATAACAGTTGAAATAAGATTAATAACAATATAGATCATTTTAAATTGTCCTAAAAGTAGTTTTTTCTTTTTTTTTTTTCTTTACTTAAAATCCTGATTTCTAGACAGGCAGTTCTTCAGGCAGGTTCTTGTGAGCTAAACTGATCCGCTCAGGACAAACTAAAAGCATCATTTAAAAATAAATGAAAAAGTGAAGTGAAAAAGTTGAAGTGGTGGTGAAGAAGTTTATTTGAAGAGGTGAAACCTTCAAAGTAATGGAGACCGGTATACATCATCTCGAAACACACCCGTTCCCTCATACACTGTAAAACCATGATATGATCAATAGCCTACGTTATGACAACATGTTTTAACATAGTTTAAAATCAGATCCAAAGCACGCACATCCAAAGCAAAGCAATACGATGCTCAGATACGGTGCTCAGCAAGGAAATTAATACAATTAATTTTAAAAAGGGGGAAAAAAACACCATGGCTCCAAAAATTTGAAAATTAAATGGTAGACTCACACACACGGTAACGCTTCGCCGGACCATTAAGAGTTAAACACAGCACGCCTTTACTCACAGGCCGCGGACACTTCACCAATTCTATTCCTAATAGAGGAAGAAACAGAATGTCTAAAAGTAGCAAAATGATGAGCGACCAAACTTTTAAAATAGCGCAACGATGTTCTTTAATGCGGGGTTTTAAAGATCTGCTAGTTTTGCCGCAAGGACAGCGCAACATGTACATGACATTAGCCGTTTTGCACCAAATTGTGCCTCTTAGGCCTATATTGAAAATGTTTGCAGCGTGAGGATGTTTGAATGTTTTAGTTTTGTAAGTGAAATTACATTATTGACAATCAATCACCACATCTGTAGTTACCAAACGGCACCTTGACTGAAACATGTGAAGGAGGAGTACATCCATACCAGCCTGTGTGAGTCAGCATGTGTGCCAGCAGTGCTTTCACTCATCGAAATAAGTTAAACAATGTTCAACTCTTTTATAAGATTCAAAATCTTTTTTTTAAGTCAGTTTAATGTGATTTAAGTTGAAATGACTTAAATATCCAAGTTGATTGTACTTAAATATTTAAGGCAGCAACTTTCTTCTTTTTTTCCCACAGTGTACAAATATCTTGATGTTAGAGACAAAAGTTGTCAAATCGTCATTTATTTAAGTAACTTCTGCTTTATATAGCATTCACATGCACATCTATGTTAGCAACATAAAGATCAGCATTCATGTAGTCGACATAAGCATATATGTTATAGCCTTATGAGCAAGACTTTATGGGGGAAATGACATACTTTAATACAGTTTAATTACTGTATTGATACGGTTTAATTAAACTGAGAAATTACGTGAACCAGAGAATCATGCCATTACTTAAACAGAACACCTCAAATAAAATGATGAAACGAAAAGTATTAAATTATGAAACAGCCCATATTTGGCTCTTCCTATAGGCTATACGGTTTTATTGTCTTTCTTAACAAGTTATACAACAGTGGGTTTGACTAACTCACGGCAACTGGACTCTGTCCATATATATAAACCTTATCAAAAAACACTCACTGAGAAAAAAAAAAAAAAAGCGACAACAAGAGTTTACAATCTCTTTCACCTCAGCCCACCTCGGCTCATATGCAAACACACACCAATGAGCCAAAAGGGAGATGTTTTAAATAACCACATGACAGTAGGCTACCGTAGGCCTATGTACTGTAATATTTGACTGGTTTTTCTGGTTACTCTGGAATTATTTATCTAACCACACGCTAGCACGCAACCGTCTGTCTCTCTGAATTAAGGCTTCACATGAGTTCTGTCTCTCTTTATCTGTGGCCACACACACACACACACCTTAGATCGTCCCACCTACATTACGGAATGAGGAAAAGAAACGAAATCGAAAGTGTTTGTCGAGTCTCTTTAACACAGAGCTCCCTGTCCTCCATGTAAATGGCTGATGAGAAGGACACAAACATGTGCTCAGTTTGCCTCCAGGACCTGAGGGAAAACACCTGTCCTCAGTGCGGGACAGATCCGGATGAATCCGTAGATTCGGTTGCGGAGAAACTGGAAACGATGGGATTTCAGTCGTGCGACTCCTGCACTGGTAGGGAGGAGAAAGCCATCCAGACTTGTCTGGTGTGTTTGGCGTCGTACTGTGAAACTCACCTGCAGATGCACAACGACTTGTTTGCTGGGAATGCACACTTACTAGTGGACGTCACTGGAAAACTCCAGGAAAAGATGTGCGGTGAACATCAGAAGCTCTTGGAGGTTTACTGTCGCACGGATGGTCAGTGCATCTGCTGTTTCTGCATGCTGGATATGAAGCACACAGGACATGATATGGTGTGTGTGGCGACAGAGCGAGCTGAGAAACAGGTAGAGTGTGTGTGTGTGTCTGGTGATTTACAACTGGGATGACTATTACACATTCCTAGTTCAAGTCATCTGGCACAGCAGGTTATGACACACACAGCTGGTGTCTGTGATTATCGCAGTCATTTCCACACTGTAAAAAATGATTGTGATTTTAACGGTAAAATACTGTAAAAATGCTACTGTGAAAACTGTGTTAAGTGGTTAACAGAAAGTTTTCATACTATATACGGTGAATAACTGTGATAGATCTTACCGTACATTTAATGTTATTTTACAGTAAAATACTATTAAATTTACAGTTTTTGGAAGTGAAAAAGAAAAATGCTACAGTGAAAAACTGTTTATTGGTTAACAGAAAGTTTTCATACTCTATATACGGTGAAAAACTGTGAATCTAGATCTAACCGTACATTTAATGTTATTTTACAGTAAAATACCGTTAAAGTTTTTGGAAGTGAAAAAGGACAAGTCATTGTATAATGTACAGTTAAAAACCGTAAACCGTATAATTATTATTTCTTTTTTTACAGTGAGGGAATGGGACATTTTATTTCTCAATCGCCCTAAACGTTCGCTCCCTAAAAAGTCCCACAATGCACAATATTTAAAAACACACACTGTTATTTCATCATATTTCATCATAAACATAAAATGATAAACAGGTAGTGAACATATGGTAAATGGTAAATGGTAAATGGACTGCATTTATATAGCGCTTTCACAGACCCAATGGCCACCAAAGCGCTTTACAATATTGCCTCACATTCACCCATTCACTCACTCATTCATACACCGCTTGAACATAATCCAGCTATCAGGTATAATTAATATACAGCTATATATAATTAATATACAGCTAAATCATAATTTACTGTAAATTGCATAAAATAATGTCAGAAAGATATCAGTTCTGCTATTGTTCAGAAATACCACACTGTCAAAAAACAAAAAAACTGTAAAAACAACAACTTTTTTTACTGTAAATTTCACAGTTGTTTTTTATATATATATATATATATATATATTTTTTTTTTTTTTTTTTTTTTTTTTTTAAATACGGTAGCAACCGTTTATGTTTTACAGGACTTAAATTTATGGCAAAAAAACAAAAAAAAACATTAGCTGTGGTTCCCAGTATTTTACTGTAAAAGAGTAGTAGTGCAGTAGTAACCTTTTAGATTTTACGGGATTTAAATTAATGGTACATAAAACCATTAACTGATAAATCGTTATTATTCCATCTCACTGAAGTACTAAAATCTGCTAATAAAAAAAACTGATAACCAACATAATAATACGTGTGGTAAAAATGATATCCACATGATGATTCAAACAAAGTTCGCTGCTGACACTCATGCTGTAGGGTCACAGAGCTAATATAATCAATAATGTGAAATTATTAAACATTCCTTATATAATCAAAGATAAGACTTTATATGAGATCCGTGAATTAGGCCACTACATGATGATTATGTCATCAACAATATGTAGCCAACATCCCCTGATCACATTTTCTCTTGGCTTTCCTTAACGAATGTATTATAAACACAGTTACAGCAGCCAGAAACACTAATGCGAGTAAGTCAAGGGTCAAGAGCCCAATTAAAGCACACACTGATAATGGTGAAGCGCATTATCAACGGTCAAGCACATGCAAACACAGCTGCCTTTTTTTTTTTTTTTTTTTTTTTTACCGTAAATTGAAGTTCAATGCCATAAAACCTAAAATATTACTACCGTATTTTTTTTTGTAAAGCTGCAACCACAGCTGCCTTTTAAAAAAATGTATACCATAAATTGAAGTCCAATGCCATAAAACCTAAAATATTACTACCTTTTTTTTTTTTTTTACAGTAAAGCACTTGCAACCACAGCTGCCAGTTGTTTTACCGTAAACTTTAGATCAATGGCGTAAAACAAATATTCCTACCGTATTTTTTTTTTAACCTGTGGTATGTTTTATGTGTTCTTCCAAAATCTGTACATTTAACAGTATTTTACTGTAAAATTACATGAAATGTCCCGTGAGATCTTACAGTTTTTCACTGTATATAAGGGTACATATACCACTAACCAATGAACACGTCTTTTACCGTTAAAATTACGAACAGTTTTCACAGTGCAGTAATGAACATTGGCATGTTGCCGGAAAGAGTAATCAGTGTCCCAATGTGTAGAGAGCCAGCGTCCTTACCAGTGTACGAATAAGTGTACATTATACAACAATTCACAACCTAGAGAGCTGATTGAGACAGACCCATGGTCTTGAGTCTTGTTGTCCAATGATTCCCAGAGGCAGCTGGAGAAGTCCAAGCAGATGATTACGGATCGAGTGACTGAGCTGAAGGACATCCAAAAGATGGCAGGTTCCCTCAGGGTAAGTCCGTGGCTCATTTAAAAGTGCAATAAGTTTCTTAATCTCAGATTAATTGGTAGAAACTATAATTAAGCCATTGGTGGACTTCACAAAGTGAGTTGAACCATGAACAATGGAAGATGGGACAAAAAGTTACACACTTTCACCATAGACTGTAAAATAAATATGTGTCCGTGACGCTTTTTCTGCTGTAAAGTTGGGCATTTTAACATGGGGGTCTATGGGATTGACTCTCTTTTGCAGCCGATCTCTAGTGGCTAGTCGATGAACTGCAGTTTAAGTCACTTCAGTGTTGGTTTCAAGAGAGAGACGGGAAAGTTGCCGCTTGACTTTCACACATGAACAACCAAATAAATGCTTAAAATCCTTGACTATATGTCCACTGACAGAACCTGACTCAAGCCACAGAGGAAGAAGGTGCCAGGATCTTCACCGAGCTGCTTGGCTTTATACAGAGAAGCCACACAGAGATGATTGAGCTGCTCCAAACTCAGATGAGCACGGAGTTGGACCGAATTCAGGGACGTTCGGAAGGTCTGGAACAGGAGATCTCAAAGCTGAGGAGGGAACAGTCCGAGCTGGAGCAGCTCTCACAAACTGATGATCACATTTATTTCCTCCAGGTAACACAGGGGTGTCCAATCCTGCTCCAGGATGGCCAATGTCCTGCACAGTTTAGCTCTGGCCCCAATTAAACTCACCTGAACCAATCAAGGTCTTCAGGATTACCGTAGTCTTCTAGGCAGGTATGTTGGTAAAAGTTGGAGCTGAACTCTGCAGGACGTTGGCCCTCCAGGACCAGTGCCCGGTTGCATAAAGCACCTTAAAGCTACAATATGTAATTGTTTTCGCCGCTAGGGGTCGCTAACCTCTTACAATAACAAAGGCGTAGGTTGATGACGCATAAGTGGAATTATGGAACTTGTCGTCATGCTGATAGATCTAATAATGTTTATGGATGAGTGAATACACTGATGTTTTTAACATGACTGTGGTGAAGCAGGGCGCTAATGCTAATGAGAGACAGATCTCAGCGCCACACGCGAGTCCCGCGGATATATAGGAATGAGGACATTTCATTCTACCGAACTAACTTACCCTCAAGTGCTGAATAATACTCACAGGTCAGTTTATTAGACGAATGAAACTTGTGAGGTAACGCAGCGCTGTTTCACTTGCTCTACAGGGATAGGCAACTCCGGTCCTGGAGGGCCACTGTCCTGCAGAGTTTAGCTCCAACCCTAATTAAACACACCTGAACAAGGCAATCAGTGTTTTCAGGATTACTAGATAGATACAGGCAGGTGAGTTTTTATCAGGGCTGAAGCTAAACTCTGCAGGACAGTGGCCCTCCAGGACCGGAGTTGCCTATCCCTGCCACTATCACACTAAACTGCATTTGAGTGTGTTAAAGTTATAATGTTATTCTGTGTGTTAGTTTGTGTGTATGAGACTAGCAGTGAGCGAGATCAACATTAGAATAACATATTGATCATATTCTAAAATTTCATCATGTTGAGCTATATAACATTGATTAGTTTTATGTACATTTGCTCATCTCTATATTTGCGCGTCTCTGTCAAGTCGAAGTTAGCCGCGGACGCTAGCTCTCGGCATCTCGAAAACGCCACGCTGATATTGATCCTCGTTTTATTTCTCCTTTTGTCCCAAAGTCTGCTTGCCATGGTCCATAATGTTTGAACGAAAAAACAACAGCGTGAGCTCGCCGTTAGACGTAACGCAGTTGTCCACGTCTGTCGCCATGGTTACTACGGCAGTACGAGCGGAAACCAGGGATAACGCGGATATTACGTCATTGACAGGCGACACGTGAACCAGGACGAGCCATTATTTAAAATTGGAATTTCTCTGAAATTAAAAATCTTTGGGAACTTTTGGGATATTGTAAGTACACAACTGCAGGAAATATATCACACTGTGCAAGTGATTTTTTGATATTTTATTACATATTGTACCTTTAAGTGCAATTTTCCCTTAAGAACGCCCTTAGGTTTCCCTTAAACTTAAGGGTCTTGCAAAAAAATAACCCTTAAGAGGTTCTTTAGTTGAAACGTCATAAACCCTAAGAATTTCCCTTAAATATCTATTTTTCCCTTAAGTAATCTGTTAAAAAACGATAAGTGTTGCATAAAGCCCCATAACTGTAATTTTCCTAATAACATAAGGTTTGGAAAACTTCACCTTAAACGAGCAGTTCCAATCCAAGTCTTCTAACGAGACAGGATAGGGCGCTTTCTATGATAAACTCATTTTAATTTTGTGTCGTTGTTTCACACATAAACACAAAGCACATCTTACATGGTTCACGGAAGCTCAAACATGCGTGCGTCACTTACAAGAACAAACATCATTGTGCTTCTGAAACAGCCCGAATCATACGGATTACTTTTATGTCTTTCAATAAATGGACAGAAATGATGAGCGAATATTACAAATATCTTTATTTGTTTCTAAACATGAATGAAAGTCTTATGGGTTTAGACCGACATGAGGGTGAGTATGACGACAATTTTCGATTTTGAATCGAAACTATAAATTTGAGTTTCTGTCTCGTCTGGTCCTTCTCTTTCATATTTGGTTTTCTTTTTTGTTTTCCTTATGCGTATTTCTGTAAAAACGAACCGCTATCTGTATTCAAAATAACGTGTCCATGGCAGCAATCATATTTTATAACGGGCAAACCCGGGTCGCTGTCGTGAAACACTTAACGGTTTACCGGGATTATATGCAGTCATTCCCTTGGCTGAGGGCAGTGCTTGAAGTGGGGGAAAAAAGGTGCCGGTACTCTCTTGCATTGGCAAATCATGACATTTGAGATTTCTACAGTGAAAAACAAAACTTGGAGTTATTGCTGGTACAACAACAATTTATTGTTATTTATTAACAACATAAATGTATTTAAACAAGTCGTGTGTGTGTGTGTGTGTGTGTGTGTGTGTGTGTGTGTGTGTGTGTGTGTGTGTGTGTGTGTGTGTGTGTGAAAAGTCTGCAAGTCCAAAAATACATTTATGGTGAGATTAATACATTTTATTTAATTAAATGCATTTATGGTGAGATTATTAGCCTATATTTTCATGTCAATCTGTGTTCATTTTGACCACGAATCATGGGATTTGGTTCGTGTCACTTTAATTCTTCGCGTGCAGCACAGCAAAAGAAACGATCGCTGCACTGCTGTATACGCACCGCACCTGGCTGGAACGCATTGCCGGACCGCATCCGCGTGCAGTATGAAATCTCTAACCTGTCAACATGGGTGCGGAAAAAATACGCACCACATACGCACTGCAAACGGAGTATGTGAAACGGGCGTGACCTGTCAGTGGTAGAGTACTGGCTACATGCGAGAAGTAGCGGTACGCAAGAAAAAGTGCAGGTACGCTTAAGAGTAAAATGTAGAAGTGCCGGTACTACGTACCGGTGAGTACCGCCCCACTTCGAGCACTGGCTGAGGGGAAATCACACCTTAAGTCACATACTTAAAGGGATACGTACTCCACTTTAAAATGAAAAGTCTGTCATCATATACTCACCCTCATGTTGTTTCAAACCTGTATGAATTTCTTTCTTCTGCTGAATAGAAAGGAGTTTTTTTAGAAGAATGTCAGTAACCAGACAGTTTCTGGTCTCATTGACTTCCATAGTATATATTTTTTCCCACTATGGAAGTCAATGGTACAAGAAACTGCCTGGTTACTGACATTCTTCTAAATATCTTCCTTTCTGTTCAGCAGAAGAAAGAAATTCATACAGGTTTGAAACAACATGAGGGTGAGTATATGATGATAGAATTTTCATTTTAAAGTGCAGTATCCCTTTAAGGGAAAAACTTAAGGTGCTTTATGCAACCAGGCAAGAAATACATTAGCCTTAAAGGGATAGTTCACCCAAAAATGAAAATGCTGTCAGTAATTACTCACCATCATGTTGTTCCAACGCCGTAAGACTTTCGCTCATCTTCGGAACACAAATTAAGATATTTTTGACTAAATCTGAGAGCTGTCTCACTACTTCATAGGCTCTTCTATGTTATTGAAACTTGCCGACCCAGAAAGTCAGTAAAGACAATGTTTAAAATAGTCCAAGTGACTACAGTGGGTCAACCTTAAGTTTATCAAGCGACGAGAATACTTTTTGTGCGCAATTACTGGGTAATTATTGACAGAATTTACATTTTTGGGTGAACTAACCCTTTAAAATGAAGCATGTATTATATATGATCAACAAATGGAATCAATATTATCAGACTCAAGCTCAGAGCTTGTTATCGGAGGGTTGCTTGTTGACGAGCAAACAGTTTACTGCAAGACGCTGTGGATAAAAGTGGAAACCAAAGGACTAATTTTCAGTCTGTTGTTTTAAGTCAAGTCAAGTCAAGTCAAGTTTATTTGTATAGCGCTTTTCACAATACAGATTGCATCAAAGCAGCTTCACAGTATTAAATTAAAATAATACAACAAAGTTTGTTTCAAGAGGAATTTATTGATTGATAAAATTAAATTAAATATCCCCAAAATATCCCCAACTGAGCAAGCCAAAGGCAACAGTGTTTTACCACTCATGATTGTTTCCAAATCTCATAGGAGGTTGAATCTCGCTGGCCGACTTCGCAGTGTACTGACTTCCCCAGCCTTACCACTAATCCACAGTTCTCTTTTGGAGAAGTGATCAAGTCCCTCTCCTCATTAACAGCACAAGTAGAGGACATGTGGAGACTGGAAATGACCAGGATATTCTCAGCAGGTAAAAAGTAATGTTTTACGAAAAAAGTTAGTCCACATAAGTGGTCAGTTTTAATTCAAAGTATGGGACTACTACTAGATCTTTGTTGTCCAAATTTCCATCCATCCAAAAGCAACAAGTACTCCCAGAAGCAGCCAGTCACTGACCTGAGAACTGGTGGATTTCAGCATCTGTATCTGAACAGTTGGTAGGTGGGCTGGCAAATGTAGTCTATAACTATACTCTTAAAAATAAAGGTTTCTATTTGGCATCAATGGATCCATGAAGAACTTTTAACATCCATGAAACATTTCCAGTGCAAGAAAAAATGCTTGAAGAACTGTCCCCAGTATCTTTTCAAAGGTTCAAAATTTTACTATTGTATTACTACAAAAAACAACAACATGTGGAACCTTTATTTTTAAGTGTGTGGTTCCGCATGGAATCTGTACCCACGGAATCCCAATGGAAAAATTATATTTCAGTGCATGCATTCCCTCGCAAAAGTTTTGCGTTCACCCACAAAACCCTACACAAATTTTCTCAGGGAAATGCAAATGATTGTGAGTTTCTCAGGGGAAAGCAAAAGCATTGAAATGTAATTTTTCCTCTTCATCTCATATTCATCTTTTCCATGTGCCCTCAGTGCAGTGACGGGCAACTCTAGCCGTTGAGGGCCACTCTCTTCCAGAGTTTAGCTCCAACTTTCCCTGGCACTTGCAACGCCAAGGTCATGGGTTCGATTCCCAGGGAAAACAAGAACTGATAAGAATGTAAAAATCTGTACCTTGAAATGCAATGTAAGGGTGCTTTCACACTGGCAGTTTAGTTCGGAACGGGGCACGGTTCGGTTTGCACGAAAAATCGCTAATGTGAACGCTGTCATGCGGACCCAGGTGCGCACTGGGTTACCGAACCCGAGACTACCTGGAGGAGGTCTGAGTTCGGTTGCTCCCGAACTGTGCTGCGGATCGCGTGAATGTGAAAGCAACACGGACTCGGGTGCGCGCTTGTTCTGGAAGTATATGACCCTACGCATGCGTTTTAGCTGGTTATTATGATGTATTTAGTTAAATAAAACACATGTAAGGGATGATAGTGTTGATGATTTACCTTGGATACGAGTGAGAGTGACCCTGCAGTGTATTCGCGCATAGCTCATGGAATCAGGGCAACAAATTTGGAAATCCACTGTCTCCTCAAAGGAGTCCGTTTGCAAGCAGCAGAAAACCACCTTATGCAACACACACACACACACACACACACAGTAAACCTGTGTTGTTCACTCAGCTGCGCATAATAGCACCGAATTAATAAAAAACACAATACATTGACCCGCGTTCTGTTTTCTATCATGCGCCATGCACGTTTGCGATGACGTAAAATGCACGCAAACGCACCAGAGTTCGATAGAATCAAGTTGAGTGTGAAACCAGACCAACGCTGCGGGGGGCGCCGGGAACAATTGCGCTCGGGCTTGGACCGCAGCAAACGAGCCCAGTGTGAAAGCAGCCTTATTCGCTTTGGATAAAACATATATGTAAATGTAACTCTTATCAAACACACCTGAAAAATCCAACCAGACTGCTTGAAAACTACAGGCAGGTGTGCTTGATCAATGTTGGGGTTAAACTCTGCAGGGATAGTCGCCCTTGAGGCCCAGAGAGCAACATAGTGTCGGTCCAGATCCGGCCCACATCTGGTACATGTGGATTCCACGCGCACCGGATCTGGGCAACACTATGTTGCTCTCTAGGTCCTGCCTAAGGGGCTACATAATACTTCACAGAACACTTGTGATTTACAAAATCCTGGGACGCGTCTCACATCCCTTGTGAAAAAGTCTGCATATTCCCATATAACCGATCCATTCCCTCACACCTCTAGTGACCGCAGAGAAGATCCTACTGCCACTGGAGCCCACAACGAGGGAGGACTTTCTACAGTGTAAGTCTTTCTTTTTGCTCACATTTAAAAATAACCTAAACTTTCTCCATCAAAGGCAGGACTAGGAAAATCCAGATTCCCTCCGTATTCCGAAGGTGGGATAGTCAAGAATCACACATGAATGTAGGGCTGTCCTCGACTAAAGATTAGGGCTGGGTAAAAAATATCGATTTCTCGATTTTAATCGATTCTCATTTTTACGAACCGATATCGACTCTTAAATCCCAAGAATCGATTAGTCATTCTGTTTTCAGTTGATGAATGAATGTAACATTGTAGCGCTGCATCCCATCCAATAAATCACAATAATCTTTGTGCTTTGTTACTATTGATATGAAACAAAGTCTCAGATTTCAAATTACATCTGGCTCAGCTCTAGAGAAGCACATGATCTTCTCCTCCACATTAATAACACCAGTTACAGCGCAAAATAAACATGAATGAGCATCTGAAAGTGTGTTAAAAGATAGAGTACAACTTATCGAAATCCGTATCATGTGACATGGAATCAGTCCAATCAGTGTTTCAACCGTGGAAAGACGTCAGTAAAACAGCTTGTAAACAATGTCATGTAACGTCACATTTACCTCAGAAAAACCATGTGACCATAAACTCGTCAGTCAGTGAGAAATATTAACTCTCGAGAGGAGCATTCTGCTAAATATATGCACCATATTACATAATCATAATTTTTAATGTTCTTCAATTTTTATCTGGCAAAGAAACGAATGAGACGACAAATCAAAGGAAAATATAAACAGGTGTGTGAGCAGTTACAAAAAAAAATTTTCTCTGTGTGTTTCTAAAAAAACCCAAAATGGTAAAAAAATATTAACGTGCAACAAGTACGCTACGCGCCGCTGCCTGTACACTGAGTGCTGAAATCAGTTACTCATCATTAAAGTCATTTTGGCTTCATTTTGGCATAAAGTTAAATATTTGTCATACCTGACCAGATGATGTTCAAAAAAATGTCACATCAGATAAGGAAGTTGTAGATTGTGTTTGAATAATTACGTATCTTATTTAGCTGACGTAAATTAAACGTAATTCTCACGTATTCTTGCTTGATGAAGAATGAGAGACGGCCCAACGATCAGTTGAAATTCAAAAGGCTGATTGGCGCTTCAGGGCAGTGACGAGTACATGTGTCGTCCAGTGGTTGTCAAGACACCGTTGGCACAACCTTAAGCAATGGCCCTGAACGGTGGTTTAATGTCAACATTGTGACAACGCTGTAACAACCTTCACCACACAACGTAGTTATAGCAACCTTTTGGCCATGTTGTTAAAACGTTGTTAGAAGGTTGGGTACGTTGCGCCAACGTTCTGTGTTTGCTGGGATATTTAAAGGTTTTTTCCTTGATAATAATGTCTTAATGCCTTAAAATAGCTTGAATGTAACTCGACACCCTTGCCTCATTAAGTATGCGTGGTTCTATGAATATGCAAATGAGCCCCACCTCTACTCACTCACTCAGCTCAGAGATCCACTGGCTGACGATCACACGTTGATCTGATTGGTTACAAGGTAGTTTGTGACGTCAGAAACATAGATATCATATAATAAAGGCTAGATGTCTCGTCCGCGCTGCTGGCCAATGGAGGTCGACGTCCGCACACGGCGGCCATCTTGCCACAGGGAGCTCGCTCACTCGTAACATTGTGTTTTAATGGTGCATGTACTTTTAAATAACCATAACTTGCTCAATTTTCTACCGATTTTTTTAATACTCAATTTTCAAACAGTTTAGTTTGTTATAAACGTCAGAGATGTAGTTATGACACTGCATACATATGAATAATTATAACATACATGTTCAAGCATTCGGAATTATAGCCACGTTAATAACGTTTGTAGGAAACCAAACCGTTTGTAAATCCATCAAGATTTCAGCGAGATAAGAGGATTTGTGTTCGTGCTGATCACTCACCTTACTTCAGATACCACAGAGCTCGCCAGAAAGCTTCCCTGTGACAAGATGGCCGCCGGTGATGCCGTTCGAGACTCCGCCTTAAGACATCTAGCCTTATATGGATATCTATGGTCAGAAACACCAGCGATTTCAAAGCGTGTGTTTGAGACTGTCTTTGGTTCACTGCAGTTTTAAGGAGAAAACACTCAGCAATGGTGTCGACTTATGAACTTACACATGGTTTGTCTTAAATCGTATTAAAAACACCACATAGACACATAAACAACATTAAAAGCTGGATTTTCACCACAGGGGGACTTTAAGGTACTGCACTTGTGTTTAACATTTCATGTACGTCAAAAATGTTTTAGCTCTTGATGAGCAGATCTATGGTTGTCTTTTGGTGTTTAATGAAGATAGGAACCAACTTTTCAAACATGTCTGGGACAAGTTTCCAATAAAGGGATAGTTTTCTATCATAGTATTCTGTCATTATTTAGTTACCAAAATGACTTAAATTTGGGTCTTTCCTCATATCCTCCTGGGACCCAGGAATAGACTTTTCTCCACTGTAGTGGACATTATATTTGAGTGAATTTCTCTGACACCACACATGTCACATGACACATGGGTGTCCTGTAAAGAGCACATTCAGGACTTTTCAGAGACAACAAATGTTTGGAGGTTTCACCATGAAAACAACTTCTCCTTGGTCTTTAAAAATGTCTGACATTAATTTAGTGATCAAATGTAGGAAATATGATAATATATTGTTATTATAATTTAAATCGGACTACTTTTTAAATTGTATTTCATAAACCAACATATCAGGAAAATGTTATGGGGTTTCAAATCAAAAAATTACTTTGTTACAGAAGAGGGCGTTGATTTCATACATGTCCACTATAGAGACATCAGGACTTACATCATGTTTATCAGGCATTCTGGGAGACACAACAAGAGAATATGGAAATCAATTATACATCAATATTCCTATGAAATATGTAAGGGTTAATGCCTCCGCTGAGCGTCGGACGGTTCACGCCTCGCCGTCGTCCATTAATACCTGACAATGGACACCTCGAAGGGCATTAACCCTTACATACCATGGACACTTGTAAAACAACATATTTTTAAAACATTAGTTTATATTTTAATTAGTTTTACAATCTAAATCTAAAGTTTTTACAAACAATAACTTGGTTTCCCTGGTTACGCCTGATGGTTTATTTAGCAACCGGAGATATTTATAGTCCGCTCAGCTCGTAGAAGCCTTCAGTTTACTGCCTGTTGCTATGGTTACTCACAGCTGATGTAGCCAGCGCATTTATTTATTCATTTCGAACGGTAAACAGTCAGTTTCACCAGGGGCCCGTTCTTCGTACTGCTTAAAACATCCGAGATCAAATGAGACATCCAAGATGATATCATCGTGGTAATCATGATCTGGCTAATTAGGTTCTTCGAACACACCTGCCGGTTATGATTAGTATTGAGAATGAGGACATACTCATAGGTAGATTGCTGTCACGTGACGAATTGAGCCCGTCCACCATTTTGGGAGGATACGCTATCGGTTGCCAGGGGCAACAGTTCAAGAGCAATACAGAGACGGAGCAGGAAAGACGGCTCGAGGAATTGTAATAGAAATTACGAGAAAATTAAGAAGAAATGGAGAAGAATGCGGCAAAAGAAAAGGGTCCTTACAGGGAGAAACTTACTACCAATGCCAAACAAAAATGATTTTTTTTTTTTTACTTTTAAATTTTAAAATACGAAAAAACTGTAACACATGGTTCCTACGGTTTCCATGACAATCGTGTGAGACACTGGAGCAGTTTTTTTACACAGCAGTGTTTTCCAGGCATTCTAAAATAGTTAGACAACCTCCTCTACTACCGATACAAACAATGAACGGTGCTGGCGGGTATCCTCCCAAAATGGCGGAAAGCGGAGGATGACGCGGTCTCTGAGGGCGGGGCGCTGTGTCGTGATGACATCTCCTCATTCTCAATAGCTGGATTGAGTTAGTGAGATAATTGCGCGTTCATGCGCTGGTTATGGCAAGCCGTTTTAGCTTAAATTGTACCCAGCGTTACTCGTCGTAAATGCATTTTTACTAGTAACAATTCAATTTTAGAGCTCCGTAATTAAAAATGAATGGAAGTCAATGGAGACATATGACTAGTAAAAATTCATTTGTAGAGCTCTCTAATTGGAATTGTTACTAGTAAGAATTACAATTAGAGAGCTCTACAATTGAATTGTTACTAGTAAGAATTGAATTGTAGAGCTCTCTAATTGAATTCTTACTAGTAAAAATGCATTTACGACGAGTAACGCTGGGTACAATTTAAGCTAAAACGGCTTGCCATAGCTGGTTTAAAAGGGGATATGTGTCAATAGTAGAAACATTGATCAGCAACGCTGCTATTGGCTGTTCAGCGTGGCCAAAGGGCGCGCTCAGTTTTTCTCCTCAGCAGAGCAAGAACTAATAGTCCAAGTTTATTCGGAATTTTAATGTTTAATTAAAACGCCAGGGAACACCTCAAAGTCTGCAAAAGCCAGGAGAGAGGGCTGGCAAAAAGTAGCAGACAATTTAAATCCGTTAGAAGTGGCCATGTTAGATGTTTTTATCACTTATTAGCCTATATTTTTGTATTTTAAAGGGACATTGTGTAGGAATTTCTCCCATCTAGTGGTGAAATTGTATTTTGCATTCAAACGAATAATGCTCTCCAGCGCCTCACTTTTTCAAATGTGCGTTGCATCTACGGTTGCTGTTATGTACCTAAAAGCTATGACAGGATGTCTTATAATAGCACTTCGAGTTTTTCTTCGGGTGAACAGGTTTGTTATTTAAAACAAACTGAAACTTGAAACAACGAAAAAAAGAATGTTACAGTATGAACTACTGACTGTCAAAAACATTAACTATGGTAATTAGTAGTAATGCCTTCTTTACTCGTTATATTTTTTGAAGTACGTGCATTGTTAGATATCATCATCATCAGAGCCTTCTCTAACGTTCCTTTACTCAATAGCTGCTATTCATCAAAGAGCCTGTTTAACTTTTAACTATAAATGTTCGACTGTCTATATAATAAAGTACACAACCAAGCAATGAAAAAAAGCTTGTAATTAAGACTGTAACATTGACTTACCTGTCGAGAAGAAAGCAGGAAACTTCAGGGTCTCTTTTGAAAGCTTTCTCCTGCATTAGCTTTCCCGACATTAACCCTTGTTTTTGTAATCTCCGGTCACGTTTCCTTTTACGATCTATTTTGGACTTTTTCGACGACGAGGACTCCTTATCCTGTGACTCATATGTATGTATGAATGAACGGTGTATAAATAACCGTGCAGTGCATCCTTTTAAACTTGCCGGTGCAGTGACAAGCGCCTCTCACTGCTCTGCTCCTCCGCTTCTGCTGGCTTCAGTCACGTGACGCTGGCTCTGAACGAAACGCGTTGTGGAAACGCGTTGGCCTAGTACTTTTTGTCCCTCTCTGCTATTATAGTTTTTCAAGATGGCGGAACTACATGGAAGCCTCCGTGGACTTACCCGTCCCATGTATATAAAGATAATAAATTCTTCGTTTACGAGGATTAGTCTGAACATTGGCATAGGTATTTGTACACCATTGAGGGCATATTTATGAATAAAAATATAGATTTTAGATAATAAAATACCTAAAAAGCTACACATTGTCCCTTTAATAATTGCATAATTACTTTGTTCATTGTAATGTCAGAGTCACCACACTAGAACATGGGAACAAAAAATATTCTACATAATGGTAATTTTTAGTTATATTATAGTCTCTTTTATAAAAGGCACTGTTAAATAAATGGTTATCTGTTTATAAAAATAAAACCAAAAAAAGGCTGAGAAAAAAAGAAAGAAAAGATCTTAGTAGCCTACACTGTAAAATATTTTTTGCTGCTTTAAATTAAGGCCGTATAGTAATTTCAGCTGTTAAATCTTGAGTAATGATGAATTGCTTTGACTTGTGAAAGTGAAAACTGATAAACTTATGTTAATGTAAAAATATTTTGCCATGAGTTATTGATCCCATTTTCCCCGAGTGTAGTTCATTGTAATGACATTGTGTTTTCCTCTTTTGTGCACTTTTACATAATACACCAACACTTGTATCTGTTCCCAAGAAAGTGGTGGCTGAAATATGTGCAGTAAGTGGACATTTTCTAACTTTCCAAAGGAAATAAAGTATAAGACTTTGTAATGTCCATTTGTTTCCATTGCACTGGACAGTGAATAAACCCTCTCAGATAACTGTCACATGGAGGAACTAGCCTACCTGCAAGTGCATAAATAACTTTACTTAATTTATACTTGTATGCTTTATGGCTGCAATATAAGTGTCAGGATTCCACATCTACAGAAAGGCCTACAGAAGAGTCTGCACAGACAGAGGAGACATAGGCCTAGGTGGGCAGTGGATAGACAACTTCTCCTTTTTATTTGTTGCATGAGGCATGTGTCTAATATCTCTTGTTGCAGGCACTTGACCACTGGCTTTTCTTTACAAAGAACAACTGAAATAAAACTCAAGGAACTAAGTATATTTGTCTTTTATTAAACATTTAATGAAAAGTGTTGTTTTTGTTGGCAATGTTGTGTAATATGGCACATGCAACAATGTCACAGGCCCTGTCAGGTGTGCAACCCTCAGACTTATCAGACACTGAAATCTTCCCTTTAGTTAGCCTAAGTTCATTTCATTGTGTGCCCTTGTCCTGGCTAGAGCTGCATTGTAACTGGTTTGGGTCAGGGAATGGGGTCTGCAGGCAGGAACATGTCATAATCACCTATGAAGAAATGCAGTTCTGTTAGGATCAGCATAAGTGTATGTAATAGAGTGAGCTTGATATTTAATTGTGGAACTTTCCTTACCACTTTCAAATAATGTGCATAAATGTGAATCTATTGAAATGCTTAAGTCATGCACAGATCCTGGCCATTTTGCTTTCACATTTGTGATATAGAAGATTTTAGTCAACTGCCTTTTTTTAGTTTGATATAATATTACTAATCTGGAATATTAAGAATCCCAATAGTAACTGGGCTGCACATTTACATTGTGAACCCCCTTTCTGTTCACATAATCCCCTTCATTGAGGCCTTGATGGCAGTCTATGGTCTACCTATAGTCTATGGTACCAATCACGTTAGTGAAGCCTGAGTGACTGTAATCGGCATGGTCATGATTGCATGATCTTCATAAAAAATTATGATAGCCTTAAAAAAAAACTGCTTTAAAACATTGGGTCTTAATTAGTGGCTTGGAAATAGCACAAACAAAACTAAAACTTATTTTTAAACCTAAAAGCGCCAGGTAAACTCCGAATGACACGACAGCACTTTCCATCAAGTTCTCCGCATCTCCAATAGTGTAAAGGAAAGAGCCACTCGCAAATAATCTTAGGGCAATGCAAACAGTTTGTGCTGTAGTTAAAGCCAGACTCCGACAAGTCGAAAATAAATGTGCGTTTCCAACAAATTAATAATGTAAACGACAATCTCACGAGTCACGAGAAAAAATATAAATCTCAGAAAGTGCACTATCGCGCTGCGCTGGACTTCCCGTATCAGCTCCGCTTATAAAGCCGCAGTCTAATCCTGTTCACATGAAATAAGCTGCTCACGAGCAGGTTTAAGATTGCGCACCTGTTGCTATGACAGCAAGTCCAGGATGAGCGTTGAAGAACCAAACAATCCAAGATCATGCCAAATTGCCAACAATCAAATCCAGCTAACTGAGTTAGCGACGTACGAAGAACGGGCCCCCGGTGTCCACTACAGTACACATCGCATAACGTATGAATAATTTTTTTTTTTTTTTACCATTTGTTTTTATGCTCTAAACAATGTGATGACATGGAAAAAAAAAAAAAAAAAAAAAAAATTTTCTGGGTCTCAGGAGGATATGACTTGAAATATATAAGTCACATGGACGCCTGGTCACCATATGCTCAATAAAGACTTCAACACAGACAAACGTTCAGTCAAGGTGCTTTTAATGGTCAGCTACGCAAAAGAAACAGATCATGCAGCATCTAAAAACTGAAAATTAACAAGTGTAATATATACCCAGGACTTCTTATAGTTCACAAGCCCTTTCAACCAAAGTGTGAATTCCTGGATAACGCTCTGACATGGTTTCCAGATCTTTAAACCACAGGTGAAGTCTCGATCAGTGAAGCTAGAGGGATCTATCTGGCGTTAGGTTATAAAACCTAGAGATGAACGCAACTAATACAAGCTTCTGGTTACAACTTACTGTTTTCCAAAACACCTGCTGATTTATTTGACAAACCACAACTCAACAAGCTCGTGAATTGCATTTTTCCTATTTTGCGCAGGTGATTAAAACATCTTACCCAAAGTAATGGTTCATGAGACGGAGATGGAGGCGTTACACTGCAAAACATGCTCTTCTTACTTATGTCTGTCTTGTTTCCAGTCCAAATATCTACAAACTCTTAAATCAAGATGCATTTACTAGAGGAGTGAAATGGCATAAGATATTATGTCCTGTTTTCTGGGAGAATTAATCAAAATTAAGTGAGTTGATGTTTAAAAAAAAAAAAGAGCAAAATTATCTGCTAATGGGGTCAGAAAAATTATCTTAATTCAAACAGAAACAATATTATTTTTCTGATAATTTTGCTCGTTTTAAGCAAAAACGGAAAAAAAAAGTATTTCCCCAGAAAACAAGACTTAATATCTTATATCATTTACTACTTTAGTAAATGCATCTTGATATAAGAAATGTTTGATATTTGGACTGGAAACAAGGCATGTTTTGCAGTGTGAAGCTCGAGATGTGCCTGGGGTCGAAATCCTCAAAACAAAAACACAACCCACACGATGTTAAAGTAACATCTTAAAGTTTCCAATTAAAGAGCGTCCTGTGAATTATGTACAAATATACATCATTTAGTTCCTTCACAACACCTTTCAGGGATTGGTTTACAAAGCTGAATTCCACTTTATTTGATTTTTAGTGAAAACAAACTGCGTCGAAGAGCATCTTGAAGCACTTTCCCGCTTAAAGTGCACGTGGATGATGAGGGATGATGAGGGATGATGAGGGATGAGAGAGGGATGAGAGAGGGATGAGAGAGGGATGAGAGAGGGATGAGAGAGGGACACGAGGAGAGAGAGAGAGAGATGGAAGGGGGGGTTAACAGGGATATATACGGAGAAAAGAGCATCATTCTCCGGATCGACAGCAAGCCCTGAAACCACACTGCAGATTCTGGCATCCACTGGCCGTGTCTGCATGAGGACCTGCAGAACCAGAGACGGAAACCACTTACAAACACACTAAACAATGACATTTACAGGAGATTTACTATTAAACTGAGAAAAACTAAGTGTAAATCTACAACTATGCTGAAGCAATGGTGTTCAACTGATGTTTCCCAGTACAAACACACTGCAAAACATGCTTTCTTACTCAGTGTTTCTGTCTTGTTTCCAGTCCAAATATCTAACATTTCTTAAATCAAGATGCATTTATTAGATAATGACATAAGATATTATGGGGGAATTAAGGCCCTTTCACACTGGACGCGATTTTGAAACACGAATAATTCGCGCGATGGTTTTATGTTGTGATCAGCTGTGTGTGTAATGAGCGCTTAAGCCCCGTTCACACTACACGCGAGAAAGCGACACGATACCATTCATTTCAATGGGGAGCGGGCGACTTCCGGCGACACGCGCGGTCGCGACCTTTGGCGACTGGATGGGGAGTGTCTGGCGACAAAGTTGAGAAATTTTTAACTTTATGCAAATGAAGAGCGACTTTCGCGAGCGACAACCAATAGGAGTGGAGCCTGGAGCGCGCATCATCATCCTCCTCCGCTCAGCCCCTCGCCCCATCGACAGAAAGATGGAGGAGTATTTTTTAAAATCTAAAATACTACTGTTATTGTGTCATGAAATGTAGTTATAAGAGTTTTTCAGTCGAGAATGTAGTTGTTTAAAGCTCAAATATGTGGTTTGTTTATACAGATAGCGCCTATTTTCAATTTTTATCTGATATTTTCGGAGTTGTGAGACCCAGGTACTCGTTCAACTTGCATGCTTTACGAGTCTAAATATTTAATATTTTCCCTCCAGAATGTTTGTTTTTAGCGGCAAGAAAACTGATTCGCTGTCTTTGGATGTTATTCTTAAACATTACAAGGCAACCAGTAGTGGGAACGCCCACTAGCGACCTCATCGCCAGCCACCGGCGACATGCAGCGACAAAGTCGCTTGTAGTGTGAACTTGTAGTTTTTTTTACTTTTGCGGCGACAGAAAAGGCTTCAGCCAATCACAGACTACAAGGACAACGATTTGAAAGACGATGTGTGGCGTAGCATTGCCAACCAACTCGGTTATCACAACTGTGAGTATGTTGTGTGATAGTTTTAGTCGTCGTATAGTCCTGTGCTGTGTAGGCTAGCAGGCTAAACTACATTTGGGATAGAAAGCTAACACTATTATCGTCACAGAGTCACATGACACGCTTTTAACGTTAAATAAAGCACATAAACAGCACCTGAGATCATCATCGCCACACTTTGTGTTTGTTGTTCCAGCGTGACGTCGCAGAAAAATAGAAACCGTTTCTAAAATAGAGTCGTTGCGTGTCGCCGTCGCGGCTGGTTAGGACACACACTCTGATTAGCATGGAGAAGAGGCTTTTATCGCGCGGCGTGTGTAGTTAGCACAGCTACAGATACTCACCGTTGAGGAGGTTGATGTGAATGTGTTGACGCGAACTATTCGCTTTTTCGTTACGCGTCCGGTGTGAAAGGGCCTTTAATCAAAATGAAGTGAGTTGATGCTTAAAAAGCAAAATGATCTGCCAGTGGAGTCAGAAAAATTATCTTAACCCTCTGATGGTCTTTATTTATGTCTACACTCGTGTTTTTTGGGGTCTCCAGAGACCCCAGACAATAACATTTAATTTTGTAACAAGATAATAGTTTTTTTTTTTACAAATGTAATTTTATTCTGTTTGTTAATGTTTTTACTCAACATTTGTGCAGTTTTTGGAGAATTTATGATATCTTTTAAATTTCTATAAATAAATAAATAAATATTTATTTAAATAAGCTTTTTACAAAAAAACAGCATTTGATGTAAAATTCACTTTATAAAAGACCCAGATTTCTAACTTTCATTCATGGGGATAACATGGATCATTTTAAATGGTTTAATGTAACATTTTTGGAAAATGCAGTTTAAAAAAAAAAAAAAAATCACTTTAACCACTAGATGGCCATAGAGCTCCACTATATGCTATTTGCTATTTGACTACCTGAAAGATATCTTTTCACAAGTTGGATTCAGTTGGATTCATATCTAAATATTATAAAATCACAATTATAACAAAAATAAAATATTTTTGTCAAAGTTTAGCATTTTTTTGTACTTTTTTTAATTTGAGCAAAAGTCATTTGGGGTCAAAAAGACCCCGTAAACCATCAGAGGGTTAATTCGAACAGAAACAAAATTTTTCTCCCCATTGGCAGATCATTTTGCTTTTTAAGCAAAGACTCACTTCATTTTGATTTATTCCCCCAGAAAACAAGACTTAATATCTTATGTCATTTTCCTCATCTAGTAAATGCATCTTGATTTAAGAAATGTTTGATATTTGGACTGGAAACGAGACAGGAACACTGAGTAAGAAGAGCATGTTCTGCGGTATATGGACTGAAACATGATATACGTAAACAAGATTAACTAGTATGAGCTATTTTACATTTTTATGTCAGATAAAAACAGGCTTCATAGCAAACCCACCCTTTACTTACCAAGATGATGTCATACTTGGGTTTGGACTTCATATGTGGAATTGTGGGCATTACAGTAATTTACATTTAGCAGACGCTCTCATATCATCTCATATCATATCTCATATCATATCATGTCACAGACACTCTCAGCCGAACACATTTGAGCTAAAAGATTTTCACAACGAACATTTTCACAAAGTTCTCGGATGAAGGAATAAATTATCCCACATAAAATAATCATGAACTGAAATATAATAAAGTATATAAAAAAAATTAGCTAGTTGCCAAGGCAACATTTTTCATTTTCATTTAGTATAAGGATGTAATAAAACAACAAAAAATTAATAACTGATACAAAATTACAAAAACGACAAACTTCAAATATTAATAAAACTATAATAGTAAAAAAAAAGAAAGAAATAAAACTGCTCTGACGTCAGTTAATGGTCACATGACATGCAGGTGAACAATTTATTTCATGTTATTTTAGTAAGTGTTATCATATTTTACAAATTATTTATTTATATTTAATAATAAAATAATAAAAATGTAAAATCAAAATGAGTAATTTTTTAAAAAACAATATGAATTTATATATATTTTCAAAACCAATCGAAATATAGAACGATCGATTATTAATAACTTTTGATCAACTCAGGAAACCCAGTCTGGGTAATTCTGATATAACAGAACATGGAGATATTTAATATTCATTCATATATATCAATTATTATATTAAATAATAAAAATGTAAAAACAAAATAAATAATTTTTTATTAAAACAAATCAAAAGATAGAACTATTTATTATTATTATTATTATGAATAACTTTGCATCAACTCAGGAACCCAGTCTTGGAAATTCTGAGATGTCATATTCAGAGATTCGTTATGTGCTCGTAAGTGAGTTATTCATTAATTAAAGGTGTTAATTAGGGATTCCGATAAGTTGTGTGTTCATATGGATCAGATAAATCACGTGTTCATCATGATTCTCAGCAGTGTGAGTGTGTGATGGTGTGTTACCGTTAATGTTATCGCAGTAGTAGAAGTGCTGTGTGTTGAGGGCGGGGCATGCGGACACCAGCTCCTGAAGCCCCGCCCCCGTGATGAGCAGACACCCCGACAGGTTCAGATGCTCCAGGAGAGGGAGTCCTCCACGCTGAGACAGACACCTGACACACACACACACACACTAATACTGAAGCATGACATTTTACTGAGCTATCACAATTTGTAAAAAACAACAACAACTATACAAACAATGAAATTAGACAAATCAGGAAAAAATAAAAAGCTGAACTCATCAGGCGCTTTCGTTGTAGGAACTACACTGCAAAACATGCTCTTCTTACTCAGTGTTTCTGTCTTGTTTCCAGTCCAAATATCAAAACATTCTTAAATCAAGATGCATTTACTAGATGAGTAAAATGATATAAGATAGTATGTCCTGTTTTCCGGGGGAATTAATCAAAATTAAGTGAGTTGATGCTTAAAACAAGCAAAATTATCTGTGAATAGAGTCAGAAAAATAATGTTGTTTCTGTTTGAATTAAGATTATTTTTCTGACCCCATTGGCAGATCATTTTGCAGATATTTGGATCAAATACTAAGTAAGAAAAGCATGTTTTGCAGTGTGGCCACCAGGGTGTTTCCCCGAGAACTAATGGTTCCCATAGGAACATTTTCCTGGTAGCATTCGCAGCGCCAGTAGGAACTCGCTTGCTGTTGGGACTTTTATTTTGACGGCACTGAGAACGCCAGTGCTCGTATTCTCCATGTTCATTAGTTTACGATCTGTCTAACAGTCCTGTCTAATACATTATTATATAGAACTGTTATACACAGAAAGTAGACCGTGATGAAGAGTTATTAGCGTTTATTACATGGCTTGGTTGAACTATAATGTAGAGCGGTGTGTTATTTCTTGATAACGGCTGCTAAGTATAACACACCGTTGCCATGATAAACAGAGCGTTGCTATGGACGCATGATTCTAACCGTCGAGACGGAACGGACTATTTTCTTTAGCGGAAGCAATACAATCGTTTTTAAATCAATAACCTCCTTTTTTAAATCAATATTTGTGTCAAATTATTGATTTATTTGGTAGATAGCCATGTAATAAGCGGGATAATGTAGAACGAGGCGGTTGTTATAGCGAATACAACTCCTTCAGGCTGATTCAAGATCCCTTCGCTTCGCATCGGGGTGGTGATCAGCCTGTCGGGGTTGTGTTCGCTATAACAACCGCCTCGCTCTACATTATCCCTTACATGGCGTGTGGTTGATGTCCAGTGATGCTGAGCAGAAATACATAATCATGTTTCTCCTGATCTCCTCAAAGTTGTGTTGGAGTTTCTCCTCAGCGTAAAGGTTAAGAGGCTCATCTATCACTGTTTTCCATGTTCGTTGAGTTAGTTTGTGGAGTAAATATATAGGCTATAATCTGTGTTTACGCTGCTTTTTTAAAAAGCGTGTGTTGGTGTTTGGCGTGCGTTCGGCCAATCAGCGAACACTAACTTCACTGTAGCTCCTATAGCGCTGGTTTAGACCGACTCTGAAGGAGGAGTAAATCAGTTCCTCCAAAAGGAGTTCCTAGAGCTCCTAGTTCCTGCGGTGACGCGCAAAATCCAGGAACTTCTGCCAATAGTTCTAGGAAGTATGAAAAGGATCCTCCGGTGCAAAAGCCCCTATTATATCACGGCGGTGTTTGTTGTGTACCTCAGGCCGAGATCCGTGATCTGATAGCATCCAGACAGGCTGAGGAACCGGAGTGTTCGAAAGGCTCCTGATTGGTCAGTCCTGTTGTTACGATCAGGGCAAGATTCGCCCTCAAATGAGCATTTAGTCCGAAAATCAACACTGCCCCCTGTGGCCTGGAGGTCACAGTGCATTTCTCTCACAGTCCAGAGCGACACATCTGATGTGCAACAGGTGGAGTGACCACAGTGGGCGTCACCCATTGAGCCATACTGCCAGGGGGAGGAGCTTATACCAGTCCTGAAGCTCCGCCTCCGGCTCCTCCTACAACAGCATGAGCCGACGCCTCCCTGCGACTCGAAAATGTGGCCACGCCCACTTCCCTGTGTAGACACGCCCCCTGGTTTGCTCCAGTCAGCTGCGTCCTCGATGTCGGCTAGTTTCACCGGTTCAAGAACCCACACGTGGGCGGGGCCACAGCCTGAGCCACGCCCACCAGGTCTCCGCTTGAATATGAGATCCTGGCAGCTACGTCCTATTGGCTGAAGGGAGTGCTCGTCTTGTAGTTTGATGGGAGAGGGCGGGGCTTTCAGCATTTTGGCTCTGCGATCCGGATTGGACGCCATTAAGTCGCCCAAACCCAGTGAGAGAATCTTCAGCGTGCGGTCGGTGATTTTGTCACAGCCCGACAGATCCAGGTGCTCTAGAGTATGACACACCCCCAACTCCGCCCAGCTGGAAAAACACAACAGAGTAACTGAGATATTCATGGGATCCACAAAATCAACATGCCAAGACTTTAGGAGTGACTCACTGAATCATTCATTCAAGAGATTCATTACAAAAACAGATTCATCCAGTAAGGAAACAAGTGAAGTCTATATAAGTGAGTCATTGAATCATTCATTCAAGAGATTCATTACAAAACCCAATTCATCCAGAAATGAAACAAGTGAAGTCTATATGAGTGAGTCACTGAATCATTCATTCAAGAGATTCATTACAAAACCCGATTCATCCAGAAATGAAACAAGTGAAGTCTATATGAGTGAGTCATTGAATCATTCATTCAAGAGATTCATTACAAAACCCAATTCATCCAGAAATGAAACAAGTGAAGTCTATATGAGTGAGTCACTGAATCATTCATTCAAGAGATTCATTACAAAACCCGATTCATCCAGAAATGAAACAAGTGAAGTCTATATGAGTGAGTCACTGAATCATTCATTCAAGAGATTCATTACAAAACCCAATTCATCCAGAAATGAAACAAGTGAAGTCTATATGAGTGAGTCACTGAATCATTCATTCAAGAGATTCATTACAAAACCCGATTCATCCAGAAATGAAACAAGTGAAGTCTATATGAGTGAGTCATTGAATCATTCATTCAAGAGATTCATTACAAAACCCAATTCATCCAGAAATGAAACAAGTGAAGTCTATATGAGTGAGTCACTGAATCATTCATTCAAGAGATTCATTACAAAACCCGATTCATCCAGAAATGAAACAAGTGAAGTCTATATGAGTGAGTCACTGAATCATTCATTCAAGAGATTCATTACAAAACCCAATTCATCCAGAAATGAAACAAGTGAAGTCTATATGAGTGAGTCACTGAATCATTCATTCAAGAGATTCATTACAAAACCCGATTCATCCAGAAATGAAACAAGTGAAGTCTATATGAGTGAGTCACTGAATCATTCATTCAAGAGATTCATTACAAAACCCAATTCATCCAGAAATGAAACAAGTGAAGTCTATATGAGTGAGTCACTGAATTATTCATTCAAGAGATTTGTTCAAAAACACTGATTCATCTAGTAATGAAACAAGTGGGCTCTACAAAATCAACATTACAGTATATCAAATACACAAACACGCCGATATGAGCAGTCAATGCCAAACGTTTTGAACAACCAATCAGAAGAAGAGCTAACCTGTGAAAGGCGGAGTCAGAGACGTCAGTCTGCGTGAGGTCCAGGTGAGTCAGGTTTGGGCACAAACTGAGGATCTGTCGCACCTGGAAGGAGAAAATATTATTATATATTATATTATTTCATTGATCCCAGATAAGTTTAAAAACATCTATTAATTCAATGTTATAATAATCAAAAAAATTCATGAGTTTAAAAGCAGGATAGACCAATTAAATATGGTTAATAGTCAAATAACTTATATATTTAATTAGATTTCATAGACATATTAGAGCTGCACGATTAAGATCGCAATCTCGATTCAAACACCCATGTGATTATTACATTACATCATTACACCATGTGTGTATCATTACACCATTACACCAGTAGGTGGAGACAAGTGACTGTTAAAACATGTTTGTCATTGAATCATTCATTCAAGAGATTCATCCAGTAATGAATAAAGTGAAGTATTTATGAGTGAGTCATTGATTCATTCATTCAAGAGATTCATTCAAAAACGCTGATTCATTCAGTAATGAAACAAGTGAAGTATTTATGAGTCATTGAATCATTCATTCAAGAGATTCATTCAAAAATGCTGATTCATCCAGTAATGAAACAAGTGAAGTCTATATGAGTGAGTCACTGAATCATTCATTCAAGAGATTTGTTCAAAAACACTGATTCATCCAGTAATGAAACAAGTGAAGTCTATATGAGTGAGTCATTGAATCATTCAAGAGATTCGTTCAGAAAACACTGATTCATGCAGTAATGAATAAAGTGAACTATTTATGAGTGAGTCACTGAATCCCGATCTTGAGCGACTGCTCTTCAGTGCCCAGTTTGGTCATGTGTGAGTGTTGATCACATGATCTGAGTAACGCACCATCTTGCTGGAGACGGTGGAGCTGTAGGCCAGGCTGAGTGAACGAACGGACGAGCCGACGACAGGCAGAAGCTTCTGGATCATCCCGTCGAGAAGAGTCTTCTCTCTCTGAACCGCATTAATGGCTGGAGACCCTTCACACGCCTCCTCTGAACACAGCAGAAACCACAACCGTGAACATACGCTTAAAGGTGCTTCATTAATAAAAATACATTAAACCTGTATATTAAACTATTTTTTATTTTAAAACAATTAATCAGAAAAAAAAATTCCCAGCCCTAATTAAACAGTACCGTTCAAAAGATTGGGGTCAGTAAGAATGTTTACTTCACAGCTACGGCCCGCGGGATCATGGGAAATGTAGTTCTAAGCGAAGGCTCACCTGATTCGTCGACGTCTGCGTCCTCGTCCCACTCCTGATAGGCTCGTCCCTCGTCCTGGAGACTCTTCACCCAATCATCATCCGGCTCCTGGTCCAGCTCGCCCGGAGGACCACAGTAATAGTCCCCTACAAACACCATAACAACCAATCACAGGTGACCTACAGCCAGCATATACACTGTGAGACGCTGTATCCCACAATGCAACATACGGACTCGATCTTCATTTTCTACATTAAAACTACATTAAAAATTAATAATGACGCTTTTTATTTTTTTTATTTTCTATTTCATTAATTAATAAAAATAATTAAATAATTAAAGACAAAATATATAAATGCATTAAACACGTTGCAGTAATGCAGTTTAATTACAATTTAAATAATTAATAAAAATAATAAAACTAAAAATATAAATGCAGGATATCAACATTTTTGACCCAAGTTTTATAATTATAAAAAAACATAATAAATACAGTGCACTAATTTAGTATATAATTTAAGTTTTATGATCATAAAAATATGTAAAATATAATTCACTAACACTGTTTAGTATTATTTTTAATAAAAGTTTTGTAATATAAAAAAATACAAATAATTCGCTAATGTAGTACTACTGCTTGTAATGAAAGTTTTATAATTAATTCTGAAAAACAAAATAAATTATTCACTAATGCGGTTTGAAATTAGTTTTAAAATATAAAAAAAATATTTAATAAAAAATTCTAAAAATAATTTGTTAAAGTAGTATTTTACATTTTTTATAAGTTTTATAATTCACTAATGCAGTATACTACTGTTTGTAATGAAAGTGTTATAGTATAAAAATGCTAAATCATTTGAATAATGCAGTATATTACTGTTTTTTATTAAAATTATTAATACAATTTAAATCAAAATGTATAAAATATTTGCTATGTAGTATATAATTTTTTTAATAAAGTTTTTAAAATAAAAATAATTAGCTATTATTGTTTTTTAATTAAAGTTACTTAATTATAAAATAAAAAAACACTTAATTTTTTTATTTTATATTTTATAATTAAGTAACACTAACACTCATACTGTAAAAATATTTAATTAAATTTAAAATCTTTTTAAAAGACACCATGAAATAAAATTTTCTACGTGCCTTTAATGCTCAATCATTGGTGCACATTAATATACTACAGGGAAAATATCTTTCATCTTAAAGTAATAAACACGCCTCAGCTGATGTTTGGTCACGAGGGGGCGATAAAGACACACGAACTCAAAGCGGACACTATCTATTTATTTATCAGAAATGAATGATTTCTGAAGGATCATGTGACACTGAAGACTGGAGTAATGATGCTGAAAATTCAGCTTTGATCACAGGAATAAATTACACTTTAAACTATATTAAAATAGAATTTTTTTTAATTGTCATAATAAAAAACTAAAATAATGATTTTTTTTGTGATTTGTAATCTAATAAATGCAGCCTTGGTGAGCAGAAGAGACTCTTAAAAACATAAAAAATCTTACCGATCCCAAACTTTTGACTGGTAGTGAATATTCACATAGAAAAAAGCTGTTTTACATTGTAATAATCTTTTACATTTTTTACAGTATTTTTGATACTTGAGTCAATTTAAAAGAATTGACCCATGTGACTGCTGGTCCACGGTCACATATAGTCCGGCTATGAGGAACACACGGCTAGCCAGAATAACCTTGAGTTTGGTTACATGCCGTTTTTACCAAATTAACTTGCGAGATGTATGATATTCCATCATGTACGCAAAGTCAACAGTGATTACAAGCGGTTTGGTTTCATTTCTTCACTCATTTCATTTCTTTATCTAATTGATGACTAACATTCACTGCAAAACATGCTGTTCTTAGTATTTTTGTCTTGTTTCCAGTCCAAATATCAAACATTTCTTAAATCAAGATGCATTTACTAGATGAGTAAAATGATATAATATATTATGTCCTGTTTTCTGTGGAAATAAATAAAAATGAAGTGAGTTTTTGCTTAAAATAAGCAAAATGATCTGCACATGGGGTCAGAAAAATTCTCTTAATTCAAACAGAAACAACATTATTTTTCTGACTCTATTGGCAGATCATTTTGCTTATTTTAAGCAAAAACTCACTTCATTTTTATTTATTTCCACAGAAAACAGGACATAATATATTATATCATTTTACTCATCTAGTAAATGCATCTTGATTTAAGAAATGTTTGATATTTGGACAGAAACCCTACGTAAGAACAGCATGTTTTGCAGTGTGTATCTTCACACATATGTGTGTGGTGAGTGTGTGTTGACGCACCTCTGGCCCAGCGTACGGGGTACAGGTGTCTCCACAGCGAGCCGGTCCTGGACACCTGAGCCCAGATGTTGCACACCTGCCCACAGCGACACAGATCCGCCGGACCCAGGAAGCGGAACACCTTGAGGAGCAGTTCCTGAGGCAGAGCCGAGATGGAGGCGCGCTCGCTGCCCCGCTCTGAGAGACACAACACATCCAACCACTGACACATGACATCTGAACATCTGATCTGAGACCTGAGGCCACAACACGCTCACAGGGTCACATGGTTTACACTCAACTCAGGGGAAACTTCAGGTTTGCATCAGACTTCAATGCGGAAGGAGGTTGAGAAATCCAGTGCAAGAGTAACACGGCAATGCCTGGCCTAAGAGGTCAAAGGTCATCTGCTAAAGATGACGTAACCGAAAACACTTCGCTTCCGCCATTTTAGGGTGAAAGCGACTCGGCACTCCACTAGCTTCTCGCTGTCGCTATGGCAATATCAGCTGCTTTGTTAAAACAAAAAAATAATAATAATAAGTAGCCTGAATGATGACAACACAAAACTCTCTATAAATCATGTCAGTTTGGGTTGGAATTCTTTGAAGTTCAAGTATTAGCCTTATAAACACTTAATTAATACCAACATATGAAATTAAATTAAAGGACATGCATCAGAAAAATTTGAAATGTTGGATAATAAATAACAGGAATGAACAGCTAGACCGTAAACTGTGTTTGCAGTGTGTCTTATTATACCAGTGAGAATAAACAGTCTGTTAAAGCAAGACTATGTAAAGAAGAAAAGAAAAAAGAAGCTAATTATGGGATAACAGACACAGCGACGCATCATATTCTGTAAGATCCAGGGGATTTAAACGTACTATATATATTTCAGACCTAGTGGAGTAATAATAACTAATAATAGTAATAGTAAATGTGTAAAGTTGCATAAAAAAAGGAAATACTCAACAAAGTAGGCTAAAAAAAAATGACCTACTGAACGGTTGGATTCCACAACTGATAACATAAACACACAGACTATAAGACAGAGGCTGTAGGCGTCATAAAAGTTACTGATGACTTCATTTTGCGCTCTCTTTCGTTGTCATTCTGTGTATCTGTGTATCTGTGCTGTTGCCCAGTTGGCATTTTCACTCCAAAATGGCGGCGGCGCTACCGACACGCCACCTAGTGGCTGTTACCTAGAGCACCTCTTGCCTTCTATACTCTCTTTGCTTAAGGGGTGGTTTAATGCCCTTTTCACAGGATGTAAAACAAGTCTCTGATGTCCTCAGGGTGTGTGTGTGAAGTTTTAGCTCAATATACTCAACAGATATTTTTATATAGCATGTTAAAATTGTCCCTTTTTGGGTGTGTATACTATTACTATTGTGATATTTCTATGTAAAATAAAAATTTGTATTTAAGAAAAATAACAATAATAATAACAATAATACCCAAACCAAAATTATTAAACTGTATAACTGTGAAAAATACACCACTTATATTTATGGCTGTCTTAATTTCTGCATTTACTGAAAACTTTCAATATAATTCAACTGAATAAAAAAAAAGAGAACTAAATAAAATAAATTATAAATCCTACATATATTATATTTATTTAAATAAATAAATAAATACAATTTGTAAAAAAATTGTGTTTGTGTGTGTGTGTATATATATATATATTATTCTTTACTTCTGTGCTTCTCCCAAACTCTACTCAACCCTCAACTCTACAAAAACTCACTCTCTGCATGTGCTGCTTGTTCAGGTTTCCAGTTGAGATGTGACGGTGATAATATTCTCCCACCGGTTAATCGACTTGTGACAACACCGGTAATATCGGTTTCACTGGGGGGGGCGTTTTTTTGTGTGTTTTTTTTTACATCGCCTTTAAAAAGCTGGTGCTTAAATTAGCGTCAATTCATCCTTCGCAGGGAGTTTGATTGACATGTCAATAAAAATCCACTATTTTTGTCCGACAAAGCAGTCAGGAGAGTTAGTAGATTAACGTCGGTGGATTTGAACTTGGCTTTAACTGAGGCAATCTGTCACGAGCACGACACATTAAAGAGCCACAGAACGATAGGCCTATTTGTTTCATTTTCTTTGACTGACCAAATTTGAAAGTTCAGACTTTGTTTCATATTAAATACATGCTCGGTCCTGTCTGTCAGCGCGTTGTCAGTGTCCTCTATTTTTCACTGCTTGAGAACATGGGTTGAATCCGAAAGTTTAAAAATAAAACTAATTCAAAATCAAAATATGAATAAAACTAAATAAAAAATTTAAATAACACTCCAGGTCTCCGCACCAGTCACGTAACTGAAAACTATGAAAGTATAAAACGGTAAAAAAATAAATTAAAATAAAATAAAAAATACATTAAAGAAATGATTCCCTCTGATTTTGTTTCATTAATAAAGTTTGACTACTCGCAGCAGTCTCGCATGCGCTTAGAGCTCGTGTGAATTGCACGTATAAAATGAAGTTAACGAACAACCTCGATCCATCAGGAAACGCCACATAGATCGCTGAATTTCACTGCGCTGATGAAAGTGATGAAACCGGTGTTGTGACTGAACACCGTGTAACACCGGTAACACCGACTATCGTAACAAGCCTAGTTTCCAGGCTATTGGCTATTGTTCACTTGTTAAATTATCTGAGTACTGTACTCAATTAATCGTCAAAATAGTCATCCAATTACTTGAACACCTAAAGGCTATTTATTCACTTGTTCAATTATCTGAGTACTCGATTAATAGATTACTTGACCACCAAAAGGCCATTGTTCACTTGTTAAATTATCTGAGTACTCGATTAATAGATTACTTGACCACCAAAGGATATTGTTCACTTGTTAAATTATCTGAGTACTCGATTAATCGTCAAAATAATAGTCCGATTACTTGAACACCAAAAGGCCATTGTTCACTTGTTAAATTATCTGAGTACTCGATTAATAGATTACTTGACCACCAAAGGCTATTGTTCACTTGTTAAATTATCTGAGTACTCGATTAATCGTCAAAATAATAGTCCGATTACTTGAACACCAAAAAAAGGCCATTGTTCACTTGTTAAATTATCTGAGTACTCGATTAATCGTCAAAATAATCGACCGATTACTTGAACACCTAAATGCTATTATTCACCTGATAAATTATCTGAGTACTCGATTAATCATAAAAATTTTGATTAGGGACTCACCGTCTTCGGTCTTCTCGTGGTCTGAGTATTTGAAGGCCTTGTGCAGCTCCTCAGCTTGACTCCAGAGGTTCAGGCCCTTCAGCACGTCGGCGGCGGCGGAGCTCCAGGATGGATTATTGCAGTGTTGCAGCATCACCTGACGCTTGATGGCCTTCAGCTCCTCGTACGTGAAGTACTCCATCAGCATGGGCTGATACACCTGAGAACACGCACAACACATCAGACATACACAGAGAGAGACCACACATCTGACGGGACGAATGCAAATTTAAGGTTAAAATAATGCACTTTAAATTCTGCATTATGGATCTGCAGGAATGCCATTGCAAAATTAAATTTCTTTATATTTAAAGGTTTTATTTGCTGAAAATTCAGCTTTGATCACAGGAAAAAATTACACTTTACTATATATTCACATAGAAAACAGCTGTTTTCAATTTTAATAATATTTCACAATTTTAATGTATTTTTAATCAAATAAATGCAGCCTTCGTGAGCAGAAGACTTCAAAAATGAAAATAAATAAATAAATTAATTAATTACAGACCCCAAACTTTTGGATGGTACGGTGTTTATAAAAATAAATAAAAAATAAGAATAATATACACAAACACGACTAATATATTTCTAACAAAATGTAATATTTATTGAAAGGTTGGATTATTAAATAAATCTTAGGATATACTTTATAAAATTAAAATAAATCAAAGGACGTCATTAAACCTGATGCGTCTTTGATCTTATTGAAAAATGTGTGAGTCTGTAAATGCTAAAATTAATGAAAAGATGCTGTAGTATCAGATGTTGAATGTTAAAAATAGTGCTTCAACGATTAATCGCATCCAAAATAAAAGTTTGTTTACATAGTGTGTGTGTGTACTGTGTATAATTATTTTGTATATATAAATACACACATGCGCGCATATATATATATATATATATATATACACACACAGTTTATATTATAAATAAATATATTATGTATAAATAGCATTTCTCTTAAATATACACATGCATGTGTATTTATATATACAAAATAATTATACACAGTACACACACGTATATTATGTAAACACAAACTTTTATTTTGGATGTGATTAATCGCGATTAATCGTCGCCCAGTACTTGTTAAAAATGAGTCTCACCTCCTCTTCCTCTTTCATATGAGGAAGGAAATCCTGAGTGAACGCCTCCAGCCTCTCCTTCAGCTGCTGCGCGTAATTCAGCTGCTCGTACTCGCTCTGAAACAACATCATCACGGTGAAAAATTACATGTTTGAGCATGAAAAAGTGAGTTCTTCTCTATATGAGTGTCTGTTTCTGAACTCCCTGAAACGCCTCCATTGTAGTCTTGAGTTTCTTCCGGGAACGAACACGTCACAATATTCCTCATTATAATAATTAATACGCAGAATAAAGGGGCGGGGCCTGGTTAAGTTAGTCAGTAGTGTGTTAAACTGGTGGTTATGGTACCAGTCGACCAATCACAACACACTGTTCCAGCCGACCAATCAGAGCACAGTGTGCTTTTCAGAAGGAGGGGCTTCATAGAGACAGGAAGTAAACAGAGCGTTACTGACAGACTGGGAAGAGAGGAGCCGCAACAATGGAGAATATGAGGAGAATAATCAACATTCAAGCAGGAAAACCTGTTCTAGTAGAGACCAACATCAAGACTTTGTGAAAGGGCGTAATAAGGCGTCTTTAAAAAGGACTATTGATTTCTTAATGAGTCAGTTTGCTCAGCACATTTCTCCTGACACCCGACACAAGGCGTTTCCGCTGCAGATCATTATGCTGTGTCACGATTACGAGACTACAAAAGCCACAACAAACGAGTCTGTGCTGCGACTGACAGATGATTCAGACACTCAGCTTAATTAAAATGTTCTTCTGTAACATCAAAGATGCTTAAAAGACCATTTCATTGTTGCTTTGTAACTGTTTTTCTTCATAGATTATATGTATTTTATACTGTTTTTCCCTGGTGTTTATATCAATATCTTCTCTACATACAGTTCATAAATATTCATAAATGTACACATACGCACGCATATATGCATGAATACATATTACACACACATTTGCATGCTATTTACTTCTGGTTTTTTATATTTGTTATGATTATACTGTTTTTTTTTTTATTCGTTTGATGCAGGGTTATTATTGTTAACTAAAACCATAAAAAAATTCATTATTTAAAATAAAATGAACGTTAACTGAAATAAAAAATGTAATATACAATTTATTATTTATAATACATTTATTTTTATTAATGTTACTTAATGTACTAAAATGAAAAAATAAAAATTTATAAAAAAACACATCACACAAAAAAAATATCAAAAACATGACTAGTTTTAACTAAAATTCAAATGAAGCTGGAAAAAATCCAAATATTAATAAAAATTATAATAGTATCTCAATGATACTAAAATAGGTTTGATGTAGTCATTTACATTTCTGTATATGGATGTATATGTATATATATATATTATTTTATTTTTTAATTGCAATGTAATATGAATTTGCATTTCCTTGCTTTTTATTGTATACATTTTATATTGTGCAAAAATAAGCTAAGCTAACAGGACATGCGACTCTGCGTCTCTCTCGAAACGGTTCAATAACGCTGTAAAATCACAGATGAACTGTTTTCGTCAGCATGAGAATTAATTAAGTTATTATAAACTCAAGATCAACTTCATTCTTTCCATTTTCCGGACAGGAACTCAGAGCAGGATTTCCCAACGCCCTGTAAATAATCAAGTGGAAAATTCCCCAATATTTGGCAAGTCTGGACTGACACGTCAAAATGGACCTTGTCTATTTTTTAAGATAAAAGCCTGTTTGGATGATTGAAGAGAGGATTTGTTAAAATACGTAAACAGAGAGTCATATAACACATGTTTTGTCTGGTCTCTGTCACGTCACGGCTGACGGTCGCTCGCTCTGACCACGAGTGTCCATGACATCATCAGTGATTAACAGTGTTCGGTTTCACAAGACGAGTGTGAACGTGCCAAACATCAGTGTGTTGAATCACGTTCAGTCTCTTGTGTGTTACGTGGGAAGCAGTCATTTTTGAAAAATTTTATTTTATTTTTTTACTTTATCGGAATGGTACGAAACTTGGTAAAGGTTTTGGCACTCGCTGTGTGAACACACACACACACAAAAACATGGACATGATTCGAACAGGTTAAATGGCCCTGAAAATAAGAGTCACACTTGTGCTCCTCGCGGTCAAAAATGAGCGTGTTGGAAATGAATGAGACGAGTTTCCTCTAGTGGAAGCGTTTGGTACTGCAGCCGAACACACTCTCACTGAAAGATAACTTTCTGAGATATCAACCTCAAATTTTAAACACAGCTTGTTTTGATTTTCTTGCAGTTTTAGAGTAAAACGTGATTTTGAACATTTATTTCATGTAAAAATGTAAAATAGTATTTTTGCACATTTTTCATAACAATAAACGTAAAATTCTGTTCGTTTTTTTAAGTTCACTTTTTAAAACTTTTTTCACTTCAGCAATAATCTGCCAAGTGTTATCTTTGAACAGAGATCAAACTTCAGTCTGTCGCTCTAAAGCACTCAAGTTTTATGACAGTTGAAGTTGGAAATGTAATTTTCAGGTCTATGATCAAAAAGTGAATAAATGGATTATAAATACAGCGTAAATATAATTCAGTACCATAAAATCCCCTAAAAATACAAAATATTAAATAAAATACATTATCGAACTAAAATATGGTACATTCATTTAATTGAAAAAAATATAAATAAATAAAAATTTAAATAAAAAAATCTGTCATTTTTTGACCAACACGTGAAGAGTGTGTAATTTCTGCTGCAGCAATCAAACATAAGACCTCTGACACACACACACACACACACCTTGACGCTGCGCAGCCCCTTCTCAAACAGCGACAGCATCTCGGAGAGCTTGTTGTCAGCGTGAACATGATAGACCATCTGACTGCGTTCCTGCAGAAGTTCGATGATGCATTTGTTCTCGATCTGCTCGTGCATCTTGAACTCCTTAAAGGTGGCGAGGAGCGACTGCAGAAAGGAGCGGAAATCCCTGTTGTTGGAGAAGTTCGTCTTGGAAAGCTGTGTTGGGAAAACACACGAAACAAGCAATGAAACATCCAGGACTGAAGAGTTACTGATGCATGAATGTAAAACAAGAAACTAAATCAGTTACATATAAAAGAGTATATATATATATCTCTAGCAGAGTGATATATCAGTCAGGCCCAAGGTTTTTGTAGTAAAAAAATAAAATAAAAATAATAATAATATTGACTGAAATAAAATAAAATGCATTTAAAAAAAATATATAATAATAATATATTTGCCCCGAAAGGAACATAATGGTGGAAAAAAATATGGTACGGGAGGAAAAATATATTTCAAAACTTTTGCGTTGCTTGAGAAAGTTCTGCGTTCTCTCCCGAAAGTTTTACGTTGTCTCCCGAAAGTTCCCAAAAGTTCTGCGTTCTCTCCCGAAAGTTTTGCGTTCTCTCACGAAAGTTCCCAAAAGTTCTGCGTTCTCTCGCTTTGCATTCTTTCGCGAAAGGTCCCGAAAGTTCTGCGTTCTCTCCCGAAAGTTCTGCGTTTGTTCCCGAAAGTTCTGCGTTCTCTCCCGAAAGTTCTGCGTTGTCTCCCGAAAGTTCCCAAAAGTTCTGCATTCTCTCCCGAAAGTTTTGCGTGGTCTCCCGAAAGTTCCCAAAAGTTCTGCGTTCTCTCCCAAAGTTTTGCGTTCTCTCCCGATAGTTCCCAAAAGTTCTGCGTTCTCTCGCTTTGCATTCTCTCGCGAAAGGTCCCAAAAGTTCTGTGTTCTCTCCCGAAAGTTCCCAAAAGTTCTGCGTTCTCTCCCAAAAGTTCAGCGTTCGTTCCCTAAAGTTTTGCGTTCTCTCACGAAAGTTCCCAAAAGTTCTGCGTTCTCTCGCTTTGCATTCTCTCGCGAAAGGTCCCAAAAGTTCTGTGTTCTCTCCCGAAAGTTCCCAAAAGTTCTGCGTTCTCTCCCAAAAGTTCTGCGTTCTCTCCCGAAAGTTTTGCGTTCTCTCACGAAAGTTCCCAAAAGTTCTGCGTTCTCTCGCTTTGCATTCTTTCGCGAAAGGTCCCGAAAGTTCTGCGTTCTCTCCCGAAAGTTCTGCGTTTGTTCCCGAAAGTTCTGCGTTCTCTCCCGAAAGTTCTGCGTTGTCTCCCGAAAGTTCCCAAAAGTTCTGCATTCTCTCCCGGAAGTTTTGCGTGGTCTCCCGAAAGTTCCCAAAAGTTCTGCGTTCTCTCCCAAAGTTTTGCGTTCTCTCCCGATAGTTCCCAAAAGTTCTGCGTTCTCTCGCTTTGCATTCTCTCGCGAAAGGTCCCAAAAGTTCTGTGTTCTCTCCCGAAAGTTCCCAAAAGTTCTGCGTTCTCTCCCAAAAGTTCAGCGTTCGTTCCCTAAAGTTTTGCGTTCTCTCTCGAAAGTTCTGTGTTCATTCCCGAAAGTTCTGTGTTCTCTCCCGAAAGTTCTGTGTTCTCTCCCGAAAGTTCCCAAAAGTTTTGCGTTCTCTCTCGAAAGTTCTGCGTTCGTTCCCGAAAGTTCTGTGTTCTCTCCCGAAAGTTCCCAAAAGTTCTGCGTTCTCTCCCGAAAGTTCCCAAAAGTTCTGCGTTCTCTCCCGAAAGTTCCCAAAAGTTCTGCGTTCTCTCGCTTTGCCTTCTCTCGCGAAAGGTCCCGAAAGTTCTGCGTCCGT
The DNA here is from genome assembly GCA_021554675.1 of Leuciscus idus. Taxonomy (NCBI): domain Eukaryota; kingdom Metazoa; phylum Chordata; class Actinopteri; order Cypriniformes; family Leuciscidae; genus Leuciscus; species Leuciscus idus. The sequence goes on along the minus strand of CM038640.1, from coordinate 33,198,377 downwards.
TCCCGAAAGTTCTGTGTTCTCGCCCGAAAGTTCCCAAAAGTTCTGCGTTCTCTCCCGAAAGTTCAGCGTTCGTTCCCGAAAGTTTTGCGTTCCCAGCGTTCCTTCTCGAAAGTTCAGCGTTCGTTCCCGAAAGTTCAGCGTTCTCTCCCGAAAGTTCAGCGTTCGTTCCCGAAAGTTTTGCGCTCGTTCCTGAAAGTTTTGCTTTCGTTCCTGAAAGTTCTGCGTTCTCTCCCGAAAGTTCCCAAAAGTTCTGCGTTTTCTCCCGAAAGTTTTGCGTATATTTCAGCTAGTTGCCAAAGCCACATTTCTCATTTACGATTAGTTTAAGTTGAAGTACTAAAATAACTAAAACTAAACTTAATAAAAACAAGGATAAAAATAAATTATTATTATTTTAATAAATTATAATAAAATAAGATCTAACTAACTAATAAAATAAATTGATTAAAATAAACAAATTATTAAAATTAATACAAAAAAAAAAAACGATTTAAATAAATAATACATAGCAGTGCAGTACTATAGTGAACTGGGAAATAAATCAAAAAGAATAACGTACCATTTGAAACTAAATATTTAACAAATAGGCCTACTATTTTACACATATTTATAACATTCATTTTCCCCAGTATAAATTACATCTTAATACATATAAATATATAGCCTGGCTTTAAAATTTTAGGATGGCGGTCCCTCGCACAAAGATCATATCTGAAAGATTGAAAACCCGCGGCGGCCTTTAAAAACTCATAGCATTAGTGTTATATAACGCTGGATGTGTGTCAAATGTTAAACGAGTTCAGATGAGTGTGTAGATGCACGAAACACAACAAACTACTGACACACACACACATTTGTGTCTTACATAATCATTGTGTGTGACTTGGCTGAACATGGGCTGAACTGAAGCTACACACACCCATTGAAAGTATTAAAATCTTCATAATCTCCATGCAAACCTGTTCAGAATAAATTACAGTAATCTGACTGAATCAGACTAATAAACCATCTCACTTTAACACCTCAGATCTCAATTTCAGATGTTTAGAAATGAGTTTAAAGTCAAATTCATCCATCAGCGAAGCGTATAAAGTGTGTTTTCAATCTAGAAATGATCTGATTATAGATCAGATACACTGAATGTGGTGTAATTCATATCTGTGTGGATGTTTAACACAGATTACAAGGGTTAGGAAATCAATATACAACAAAGATCAAAAGAATTATTGTTTTTAATCAGACGCAGCATATTTCCACATCTCACGTGGTGTCTGCATGTTGTTTATTATTATTAGTAGAAGCAAGTATTATTCAATACAAAATAGAGTGTTTTTACATATCTGAGATCAGACTATGATCAGACATTCACAATAAATGCAACATCGGCTTATTATTGTGTTTATATTACATTTAATAAAGTCTGTTTTCGTACAGATCTGAGATCAGTCGTTGACATTAACCTCTCATACTCTGGCTATAAGCTCACATGCTCACAATGGGTTAAAATCTTCACAACATATATAGATAAAGATAGCGTATCTGTGCTGATCTGAGATCAGATCGTTATCAGACGTTCATAATAAACTCTGTTCTCTGTCTATTAGCCGTTTGGCTAACACTAACGTTAGCTCTCCTCAAACAAACACATCGTCGGACCGCTTAAAACCACTTTAACTGGTGAAATGAGAGCTAAAACAGGTCTGACACGAACCTTCTCGCTGTAGAGCTCCACCAGCTGCTTCATGCGCCAGTGTGGCCCGGTAAAAACATCCACCTCGTCGGGGAAAGGAGCCATCGCGACTCCATCAGCGGCTCCGGGACTCAACACTGCGGGGGAGGCCAGATCCTCGCCGGGAAAACACTCCTCGAGGGATGAACCAGTCATTTAACCTCCTGAGACCCAGAAGAAAAAAAAAGTTTTTTGAATTTAGTTTTTTTTCCCCATGTCATCACATTGTTTAGAGCATAAACAACAAATGGTAAAAAAAAAATATTTTTCAAAAAAAATATTTTATTCATATGTTATGCTACGTCATCTGTAGTGGACGCCAGGACTCAGTTGTTTAAAAAATAAAATGACATGAAATTATATTATAATTTTTTTTTTCAATCACCAATACATTTTGGGGTTTCAGGATTTTTTTAACCAAAATTTGTATAAAGATGATTCTCAACTATGTTATGAAAGATATAACGGAATGAATAGATACACCATTTTACTTTATATGCAATATGTGGGTAAAATGGCCATAAATGAATATTCCCATTCAATGCAATGTATCTATACACTGTGCACATTATTGTGTTCTTGGAGCAACATTTAATGAAAAAAGAAGTGTAATAATTGGAGTAATAATTGGCAACATTTTAATAAATATATCTAATATTTCATAGGAATATTGATGTATAATTTATTTCCATATTCACTTGTTGTGTCTCCCAGAATGCCTGATAAACATGATGTAAGTGCTGATGTCTCTACAGTGGACACGTATAAAATCAGCGTCCTCTTCTGTAACAAAGTCATTTTTTTATTTGAAACCGCATAACATTTTCCTGAGATGTTGGTTTATGAAATACAATTTGAAAATTATAATTACAATATATGATCATATTTCCTACATTTGATCACTCTCATTTTTAACTCTCAAATGTCTAATGTCAGACATTTTTAAAGAGCAAGGAGAAGTTGTTTTCATGGTGAAACCTCCAAACATTTGGTGTCTCTGAAAAGCCCTGAATGTGCTCTTTACAGGACACCCAGTGACATGTGACATGTATGATGTCAGAGAAATTCACTAAAATATAATGTCCACTACAGTGGAGAAAAGGTTAGTTCACCCCAAAATCGTCATTCTGTCAGTAATTACTCACCCTCATGTTGTTCAACCCCGTCAGACTCTCGTTCATCTTCGGAACACAAATTAAGATATTTTTGATGAGATCTGAGAGCTGTCTCACTCCTCCACAGGCTTCTAGGTAATTGAAACTTGCCGGCCCAGAAAGTTAGTAAAGACAATGTTTAAAATAGTCCAAGTGACTTCAGTGGCTCAACCTTAAAGGAACACTCCACCGTTTTTTGAAATAGGGCTTATTCACCTTCTTTCCTACATTTAGATAGGTGGGCAAATGCATTTTTGTCTCAGTGCATGCATTGTTTTAGTTTGACAGGGTCGGCGCTAGCTTAGCTTAGCACAATGAATGGAATCCTTTGTTGCCAGCTAGCATGGCCTGATTAAAAGTGATATAAAAAATTTAAAAAACCCACCTAATTACTTCTTGTGGCCTGCGTATTCACAACGAGTACAAATAGTGATGCAGATTAACACTAGGCGATTTCCTAGGCAGATATTGACTTATATATTAAGGACTATATTAGGGGGAAGCACAGGCGAAGCACTGCTACTTGGGCGTGATATCTCTGCGCCCAAGTAGCAGTGCTTCACCTGTGCTTCCCCCTAATATAGTCCCAAGTCAATATCTGCCTAGGAAATCGTCTAATGTTAATCTGCATCGCTATTTGTACTTGTTGTGAATACGCAGGCCACAAGAAGTAATTAGGTGGGTTTTTAAAAAATGTTATATCACTTTTACTCAGGACATGCTAGCTGGCAACAAAGGATTCCATTCATTATGCTAAGCTAAGCTCACGCCGACCCTGTCAAACTAAAACAATGCATGCACTGAGACAAAACTGCATTTGCCCACCTATCTAAATGTAGGAAAGAAGGTGAATAAGCCCTATTTCAAAAAACGGTGGAGTGTTCCTTTAAGTTTATCAAGCGGCGACAATACTTTTTGTGCGAATTAAACCTAAAATAACAACTTTTTTCAACTCTTCATTTTCTTCTGTATGGGCCTCTGAGTGAGTTCACGTAGTGTAACGGTACGGGTCCACTTGTCCGTGCGACACTTCTGTCGCGCCGCACTCCACTTTATTCCTATGGGTGACGTCAAGCGACTTTAACGCACCCGCAGTGCATCCCGGGAAGGCGGCGCAGCATTTGGAAAAATGCTGTGCGTCAAAAAGCTGGCCAATGCCCATCTTTATGCAAATGAATCCGTTGAACGCGACTATCCAATAGAAGTAGAGCACATGGAGACTGGGCGAATCATGAGCCGCTGGCTCAAAACCACGGCCATAGCGGTAAACTTGAGGAATGCCCATCAACGTACAAATGAGGGGAGGCGTCGCGACACCACGCTTCAGTCATGTCGCAAAAGTGGATCCGTGCCGTAACAGCGCAGCACTTCAGGGTTGTACACCAGAACGTAGGCTCACTATTGGCCGACGCTGGTCATGTGTGTGATGCTGGCCAATAGTGAGCCGACGTTCTGATGTACTATCCCTCTGAAATCCTTCGAAAAGTGTTTCAGTATTTGAAAGACAGATTTGGTCACCAGAACACAGTGATTGAGTACTTCTGAACCGTTTATTCGTGATGGCGTTGTATCATTGAGCGAAGATGAGTCGGAAACGAAGCGTATCCACATATCCTGAGGGATACCGGCGCTGCGCAATAATTTATTTTAGAAAGTGTGTTATTCTCTAAACAATCAAGTTGTGATTCCGATGTGCTAGAGCAAGACATTGATCTTGCAGTTAAAGTTGCTTTGCACAATGTGTTCTTGCGATCTGGAATCATTTCAGGAAACGTTAAGCTAGCAGTCCGAGCTGAACCACATCACTGATACTATCCTGAGGGTGTGATAAAGGCTGGATCATCAACAGAAGAAATAAATAACAAAATAAATTAAATTAAATAATCATCGTGGCATAAGTGCACATGTATTAATTAAGTGTTACATAAAATAAAAACTCCACAATGAAAAACTAAATCTACATTAATAAAATAAAGTGAAATAAAACAATAATATTTTTTAAGTATAATAAACAATCTTCTGGGGAAAAAACTATTCACAGTGAGAAAACTAAAATCTACATTAACAAAATAAAAATTAAACAACGTACTATGACATTTAAAAAAAGGAAAATAAACCTTACTCTGGGAGTTTGTTTCCGCCACAGAATAAAAATAAAATAAAAAAGTTAATTGCGACTTTTTATCTCACATTTCTGACTTTATAACTTTATAACTCACAATTGCGTCTTTATAACACAATTGTGCTTTTATATCTTGCAATTCTGACTTTATAACTCACAAGTGCGAGTTAACATCCCACGATTCTGAGGAGAAAATAAAAATCAGAATAGCATGATATAAACTGGCAATTACCTTTTTAATGTTTTATTCTGTGGCGGAAGTAAGCTTCCATAAAAAACTAATAAAAAGATTTCAGAAAACAAATTCGTAATGCAATAAGAAAAGTCATTATGGTATGTATGTGCATACATTTATTATAGATACATTTCTATTACACTACGAAACATTAGTAGTAGTAGTATTCAAAAAAGTGTCACGTGTTAGCAACTTTAAACTGTATAATCAACACATGGCGACCACATTAAATGAAATGTTTCAGCACATAATAAAGACAAATTTCAGCGACTTTCCACAGAAATCATATAGGCTACAAATGAGGTTTAATAATGTGCCATTTCGTGAATTCAGGGGATTTTCAAACCAACTTGGCAACCCGGGTGACGTCATTACGTCTACGTGCGCGGTGACACGATCAAGACAGACACACACGACCAGTGTAAACACATGCGCACTATCTAAAAACTTATTTAAAACCGCATCAAATGTAATTTAATAACGTATATGTGTATATAGAACATGAACAAAACAACATTACATTACATAAAAGCTAACAGTATTTACGATGGGAAGAACCGCATATTTATACAGTAATATTGAAGGAATGCGGTGCATTGCTTACACAACAACAACAAACCAGAGAGTTTGAGAGACAAAGATTTTATTTAGGGCAACAAAAGCATGATTATTCATCTGTTAAGTAATCAGACAAGGTGCAAGTTTAAAATACAAACAAACAAACACAAAGTTATACTGAAGCTCTCACCTTACAATCATGTAAATATTGTTTGATTAAACATGTATGGAATTTTATCTCAAGAGAGAAACCGAACATTTTATAACTTTACCAAATCCTGCCACATGATGACCAGAGTACAAATATCAAATAATCAACATTCAAAAACAAATAAGGAATGAGAAGCCGTCAAAAACTAGTCGGAGAATCTCGATATGTGCGCTTATAGTGTTTGAGCATTGCAAGAAAATTCATCAAGTATTTTTATCTTGTTTTCCAGTACAAATATCTAAACATTTTCTAAATCAATATACATTCACTGGAAAAGCAAAATGACTTAACTATAGCGTTCTGAAAAAATTACGCAAAATTAAGTGAGTTTTATTATTAAAACAAGAACAAAGTCTTAAAGGAAAATACGATTCTTTTTGTTCATGTTTTATTCATAAATAAAAATCATAATTTTGCTTCTCCAGTAAATGTGTCATGATGATATTTGTACATGATAAAAAAAATAATAATTCTACAGCTTTTTGAGTTTTGGTTTGTATTTACACCTCTGAAAGAAGGCCATTCATGGCAGAAATTAGTCAGAAAGAAAAGATAAATCAGCAAAACTACATCTGATTTACGTGTTCTCACTAACTACGATCAGAGAGAGGAACCTTTTCTTAGTTACTGTGCATGTTGGCACATCACCGAATGAATCCCTCGACTGCTAAACATCATGTTTATGATAAACATTCTCATAGAAAACCCTGAAACTTCAGTTCTGTCCGCTTGATGAAACTGTTTTCATTTGCAGTGTCCTCCACACCAGAGGGGGGCGCTGTTGCGATTTAGCTGTCGTCCTGCAGCATCTCCTCGATCTCACGGTCCCAGATGTCTTCTCGATTTTCCGGGTCGACGACCACCTCGTATTCCTGAAGTTCCTGCTGCAGTTCCTTCTCCCAGTCGGCGGTCTCTTCTATCGGAGAAACAACAAAAGTCTTCGGTCAAAAATGGACGAGAAAATTTTACGTTTTAAAATTTTCATATTGGAATGCGATGAAACTTGGTGACTTTGGTCGCATTAGCCATGTGAACACACACAAAAATCACGGACATGATTCGGATTTGTTAAAGGGTCGGGAGAAGAAAAAAAAAGTCACACTTGGCTTGTTCGCGGTCAAAAATGGCCGACATAGGAAATTATTGGGAAATACGAAAAAACTGAATCTTTTGGTGGTAAAAACTACAAATCTACAATGACTACAAAAACTACAAATGTGTGAAATAAAGTCAATAATTCAGCCACAATGCAGTAAAGAAAATAAACAGCAAGGAAGAGGTTAAACAGACACACCCACTCAAACACACAAATAAACTGGTGTGATTGTAACAATATGGTCAAATTGAGCCAAAAGACTCAAATAAGAGGTTGAAATCAGATCAAATCCAGATTGATTCAGCTGTCATAAAGCATACCGGTTCATTTTTATTATATTTGTATTGAATTGTGATATTTAGTGTAACAAAATGTCTTTCTCTGTGTTCGGGTTTGACTCTAGTAAAAAAAATATGTAAAAACTGACACTTCAAATCAACATTAAAAACAAAACAAAATCTAAACCTTGTCAAGAAGAAGTCTGAGAATGTCCAAATATAAATCCAAATACAAAAATAAAAACTTAATAAAAGTAAGTAATTATGTCTAAAAAGCACTAGAGAATTGATAAGCCTCTTTATACGGAGCTGTACAGGCATCTAGTGGTTACACCACGGCATTACACACCTTTATTTGTTTTATTTACACCCACTAATCCAAAAAATTGGATTTTAAATGCCTCATCTCTAATTTAACATGGAATACTGCTTTAATAAAAATAATAATTTAATAATATTTATTTTAGAAAAACAATTATAAAATTTGTATAAATATTGCATAGTATCATAAAATCCCCCCAAAATTCTAAATAATACAAAATAATTACTGAACAAAAATATATAAAAACCAAAGTAAGATTTGAAGGCATCGGTCACTTCTGCTCCCGAAAGAGCCCAGTGTGAGTGTAGTGTGTAGTCGGTTCTCACCGTCCTTCTTATCCAGCACCAGCTGCTCCATCTCCTTCCTCAGATCCTCCTGGTTTATGTCACAGGCGTCAAACGCGTCGCTCACGAACTCAGACACGCCGGGGCTGGTGGAGATATCCTCCTCGTCCTGAAGGCAGAGCGGACACAGAGATGAGAACACACACACACACATGTGACCATGAAGAAGACCTGAGGGGAAACTGTACCTCGTTAGTCTTGGGTGTGGAGCTGATGGCGACTGGAGGAGTCTTCGGTCTGATCGTCTCTGTGAAGCAGGAAAACACACTTGATTTAAGAGTGTTTGATATCCGTAAGGAAAGCACGTGTGTGTGTGTGAGTGACTGTGACTCACCGGAGAGAGTCTGGTCGAGTGGAGCGTTGGAGTTCTTCTCCTCCGCCTGTTGTTGAGCCGCGAGAGCCGTGAGCTGAGCCGATTGCTTTATCAGAGACACGCGGTAGAAGTAATTCCTCCAGAACACGTCCTCCTTCACCCTGAAACACACACACACACTCAGAAATCAGCTCACAGAGACAGAAAACAAGGAGTTAACCCTCCTGATGCACTCGGCTCAGATTCTAGTCTTTTTTTTAATTCATAGTTTTTAGTACGAAAATGAAACTTTGCATATGTGTTATAGTCCGGGTGATATGTGCACTTTGTCATAAAACCATGAAACTCGGCACTAAAAATTTTCAGAAATGGAGCATCGCAAAAACGCCTCGTGGCGGCCATTTTACTTTCCACCATTACCAAATTATGTATTTTGCTTCATATCTCCTGAATCAAACATGCTAACACAGAAGAGATGATGTCTACCCCTATGTTTTGATGGTCAAGGATTACAATGATACCATATACAACATCATAAACTGTACATGTGAACCAAGTTTCATGCTTTTATGAAAAAGTGAACATCATTTTCACATATCACCTGGACTATTGAGACTGTCAAAATACACATCAATTATGTATTTCAGATTTTTTAGACAGAAAAATAACGATGTAAACTAAAGAGTTACACCTTTCACATTCCGTGTCTGAGGCTTTACACAGGAAATTATGCTTTTTGTTCATTTATTAGTTCGATTTGTCTCAAATACTTCCATAAAATACATTTATCCTCTCATCCACACACTCTTTTCCTTCCCACTGCGACTGCTTTTTGTTTATAAACATGCTTCACACACACACACACACTCACTCACACACACACACACACTCACTCACACACACACACGATAATTCTGAAATTAAAATATAATTAATGTTTGTTTGTAGATCAGAAGTTCATGGATCAAACAGTGTAAATATGTAAAAGGAAAGAAGCAGATTCAGGCTGTTTATCATCTGAAAGTTAAAGTTTATGCAAGTAAAATCAATATATTTTGTTTAAAAACATTAATTTAATACTGATGTTGTTTTGTTAGAAAAAGAAAGTGTAGTTTTCATAAAAATCAGTTTAATGAAATCCTCTGAAGTCAATGGTAATTCTCATTATGTTTTAAAAAAAATATTTAATGATATATTCAAATAATATTTCTCATAAACATTGATAATAAAAATAAATAAAAATATATATAATTTTTGCATCCCTAGATTTTTCTGTAGTTCTTGTAACATTTTAAATTTCAAAGGATTTCTCAAATTTTAATAAGTAAAAAGGGGGTAAATGAAGTAATAGCATGGTAGAAACATGCTAACATTTTTGTTCATTCACTTATTAAGTTACTAATCAGATACAATATGAAAAATATTAAGTTATGACTGTTTTATGTGTTTAAATCTTTTTATTTGGTATTTTAGCAGAAGATTGTTTGTAATTACACTTCTTTTTAAATGCAAACAAATAAAACACATCCTAACAAATATGCATGATTATGACTATTTAATAAGCACAGGTGTTCCAGTTATTAATGCATTGCGAGAGTTAAATATTTGTACCTTTAAGGTTCACACTGCAAAACATGCTTTTCTTACTCAGTATTTCTGTCTTGTTTCCAGTCCAAATATCAAACATTTCTTAAATCAAGATGCGTAAAATAACATAAGATATTAAGTCTTTTTTTCTGGGGGAATTAATCAAAATGAAGTGAGTTGATGCTTAAAAAGAGCAAAATGATCTGCCAATGGGGTCAGAAAAATAATCTTAATTCAAACAGAAACAACATTATTTTTCTCCCCATTGGCAGATCATTTTGCTGTTTTTAAGCATCAACTCACATAATTTTGATTAATTCCCCCAGAAAACAAGACACAAACACTGAGTAAGAAGAGCATGTTTTGCAGTGTATATTGTGGTTAAAGGTAAAGATGTAAGTCATAACTTGGTGCAAATCTTGCTTACACACACGTCTGTTTTACTGTGTGCATTGTAATGCGTTACGAAGCTTTAACGGAGTCAAATCTCACTGTTTAGGGACGAGGTCGAAGCGCATCCGGTTGAGAAGCTCATCTTCCTGTAACATCACGAGGGCGACGGAGGACATCTGATCGAAGTCGAAGTGAAACTGCACTCCAGCCGGAGGATCACGCAAGAAGTTCCTCTTGTCCTGAACGAAGACACAAAAACACAACTCAATCATGCTGTCCTGGTTTAGAATGATCAGGGCTCTCAGTTATAAACCTGTGTGTAGGATCCTCACTAAAAGTGTGTGTGTGCGCCTGAAGGCCAAAAATGGCGTACGGCAAAAAATATTCAGACTTATAAAACCATGAGAACGCCAGAATCTGTGATAAATTCCCTTTATAAACCCAGTCAGCGGAGGATTGTGTTCACAGACACGCGTCTCCTCCCCGAAATAACCAAATACAGTACAGGTCAAAAGTTTGGACACATTACTATTTTTAATGTTTTTGAAAGAAGTTTCTTCTGCTCATCATTTATTTGATCAAAAATACAGAAAAAACAGTAATATTGTGATATATTATTACAATTTAAATAATTGGTTTTCAATTTATTATACTTTAAATTATCATTTATTTCTGTGATCAAAGCTGAATTTTCAGCATCATTACTCCAGTCTATCACATGATCCTTTAGAAATCATTCTAATATGATGATTCATTATCAAAGTTGGAAACAGTTCTGCTGCTTAATATTTTTTCATAACCTGTGATACTTTAGGATACTTTGATGAATAATAATAAAATAATAAAAAAATGTAAAAAAAGAAGCAAATGTTGTAAAAATAGAAATCTTTTGTAACAACAATATCCACTACTGGTCAGTCATTTTTTTCTTTCTTTTTTTGAAATAAATCAATACTTTTATTCAGCAAGGATGTGTTACATTGATAAAAAGTGATAGTAAACATAACTTCACAAGAACTGTCAACAGAGATCACTAAATTAAAACTAAATAAATCACCAGGCACAGATGGGTTTACGGCTGAATGGTACAAGAAATTCAGGGAACAACTTGTCCCTATCCTCCTTCCAGCCTGTAATGCTACATTTCATGGAAGCGAGATTCCCATTTCATGGAATGAAGCGATTATCTCTCCTATTCCTAAGGAAGGAAAAGATAAACTAGAATGCGCTTCGTATAGGCCCATCTCAGTCTTGAATGTTGATTATAAGTTATATGCAGCAATATTGACTAGGAGGATAGAAAAATTACTTCCAGAGCTGATCCACAACCATCAGACAGGATTCATTCAACAAAGACAAACACAGGACAACGTTAGACGCACCCTACACATAATGAAACACATTCAAGAGAGTAACATGCCAGCAATGATAGTGAGTCTAGATGCTGAAAAAGCCTTCGCTTCTGTCAGATGGTCATACCTATATAGAACACTAGAAATATTTGGTTTTCATGAAAACATTATTAAAGCCATACAATTAATATATTCGAGACCACAAGCCAGAATTAAAGTAAACGAGAGTCTATCTAATTTTTTTAATCTGGAGAGAGGCACAAGACAGGGATGCCCTCTCTCCCCCCTCCTTTTTGCCCTCTATATTGAACCCCTTAGTCAATGGATACGGCAAAATCATTATATTAGCGGGATAAAGATGGGTGAAGATGAACATAAAATATCGCTATTCGCAGACGATGTTATGATATACTTGAGAGACCCGGCAATATCATTTACAACCCTTATGTCAACACTAGATCAATTTAGCACTCTATCAGGATACAGACTAAGTCATTTGCTATAATTTTATTCCATCTGAAGAAATAAGGACCAAATATAGGATCAATTATAATGTAGATGTAATTAAATATTTGGGAATATACCTGCCAAAAGATACTAACACCCTGCTAGATGTAAATTATAGACATTTAAATGGTAAGCTTCACGCAGATATCCAGAGGTGGAGTGTTATCCCTTTTTTGAATTTGGGGGAGAGAGTGGATATTATTAAAATAAATATGCTCCCGAGGCTTCTATATCTTTTTCAGACACTTCCAGTAAAGGTCTCAGAAGAACAATTTAAACATTGGGATAAATGGATTATAAGGTTTATTTGGGAAGGTAAAAAATCCAGAATTCGATATAAAACACTCCAGATACCTAAAGAAAGAGGCGGCTTAGCCCTTCCCTCCTTAAAAGAATATTACATAGCTGCCCAGTTAAGAGCCATAGTTTGCTGGTGCAACCCAAGCTATACAGCTAGATGGAAACAAATTGAACTTTCCTTTTTCTCTGAAGTACCAATCCAAGCAGTAATCGCAGATGATAAACTACTAAGAGCCCATATAAGTAAAGAATATCCATGGATTACTACCACACTAGAAATATGGGCCTCAATAATTAAAAAATGTGAATTGAAAGACACTTTGAAAATAATTAGATGGTGTGCATATGATACAGAATTTACCCCCAATACTTTAGACGAAGTTTTTAAGAAATGGATTAAGAAAGGAGTTACGTCGTATTATTCTATCACAAACAACAATATTTTCTTAACCTTTCAAGAATTTAAGAATCGGTTTGAAGTGAGTAATCAAGATTTGTACAGATCAGAACCAGAATCCACCTCCTATATCAGAATTAAATGGGAGAAAGAAGTAAACATCACTATATCAGAAGAGGCTTGGTTAGAAACATGTAAATACCAATGGAAAACGTACTCGGTTACTAACGTAACCTCGGTTCTCTCTAGAAGAGGGAACGAGTACTGCGTAAGATATCTTACGCTAGGGGAAAATCCTTTTCCGCGAGATATTGAAGCCAAAAATTATCCTTAATTTTGTAATAATGCAAAACGCGTTGCAGCAGCAATGCAGACATAGGCGAGACAGCTCGCGCGCCTATTGGCTGCTCTGCGGCAACTGCAGCAGCCTATCGAGCGAGGCCTGGCGTGACGCCAGACCCAATCAGGGCACTTCGCGCCCGCTGCGTCACGTCCCGCCGAAATGGGCGTGGTCTAGGCCTATAAATATCGCTCGCAGGCAGCTATTATCTGGTTTTTCATCATCGAAGCAACCAGAGCGTGTGCATGCACGGCAAGATACGCAGTACTCGTTCCCTCTTCTAGAGAGAACCGAGGTTACGTTAGTAACCGAGTACGTTCTCTTACGAGAGGTCTCTCGTACTGCGTAAGATATCTTACGCTAGGGGACCCAATGTAAAACGCCGTGCATGCTGAGATCTGACACCAAAGACCCAAGGGCGAAAGCCCGGGGTACATATAGTGCACAATCACTCAGTGAACTCACAGAGAGTCCGGGAAGAAGGAGGGGTGCAGCCTCACTTTTCCACATAAAGTAGCGCCGAAGGGACGCGAATTTCATCATACAGACAGGGCGGGGTACGGCCTGAACTGATGGGAAAAAATGTGGGTCTTACACAGTTTGCCCAGCTTTAAACTGTCGAACATCGAGCTGTGCTCAGCAAACGCAGCATTCTGAGCTGAACGCATCAGGTCAGATAATACTGGTAGTTTAGACCGACAGCAGCCTGGCCTGCAGGGCGGGAACCTCTAGGTTATAAAACCTTATAAATGTAGACGGGGAGGCCCAGCCTGCCGCCATACAAATATCTTGCAAGGCAATCCCACTTGACCAGGCCCACGAAGAGGCCATGCCTCTCGTGGAATGCGCTCTGACACCCAAAGGGCACTGCATGCCCTTGGAGGCGTATGCCAGCGCTATAGCATCAACTATCCATCTGGATAGGCTCTGTTTCGACGCGGCTAGTCCCTTAGAACGTCCGCTAAACGAAACAAAGAGCTGTTCCGTCTGTCTGAAAACAGACGAGCGAGACACATAAGCTCGTAATGCCCTGACTGGGCAAAGGAGGCTCGCGTCTCTTTCCTCATCAGGGACCGGTAGGGCTGACAGAGAGATAATCTGCGCCCTAAACGGTGTGTTGAGGGATTTTTGGAACATAACCGTGCTTAGGTTTGAGTATAACTTTTGAGTCATTGGGCCCAAACTCCATGCACGCCGCGCTCACAGAGAGCGCGTGCAGATCCCCTATGCGCTTCACTGAAGCGAGAGCCAGCAAAAACACTGTTTTGAAAGACAGGTGTTTTAAATCAATTGACTGCAAAGGCTCAAATGGCGCACCTTTCATGGCTTCCAGAACCGTAGAAAGGTCCCATACGGGGACTGAGGGAGGTCTGGGAGGATTCAGTCTCTTAGCTCCTCTAAGGAAGCGGATGACTAAATCGTTCCTTCCTATTGACTGACCAAGCGTTGTTTCTGAGAACGCTGCTATAGCCGCCACATAAACTTTGAGCGTGGAGGGGGCCCTGCCCCCATCCAACAGCTCTTGTAGGAAGGAAAGCACCTCCGTCACATCACAGTTTGTGGGTGACACACCACGGGCTGTGCACCAGCCCGAAAACACTGACCATTTCGAAGAATAGAGTCGTCTTGTAGACGGAGCTCTAGCCTGCGTGATCGTGTTTAATACTCCTTTAGGGAGTCCAACATGTACCCGTTGATGGCCCAGACATGAAGGGACCATAGTTCCGGGTGAGGATGCCAGATCGAGCCGCGGGCCTGTGAGAGGAGATCTCTCCTCACTGGTACTGGCCACGGGGCAGTACTTGCTAACTGCATCACGGCTGGGAACCAAGGTTGGTTTTTCCAGAACGGTGCTACCAGCAGTACTGAGCATCCTTCTTCCCTGATCCGTTCTATCACCTGAGGCAGGAGAGAGACGGGGGGAAAAGCATAGAGCGGGCGGCGGGGCCACACATGGGACAGCGCGCTCCTGCTCTTGGAGAAAAATTCTTGACAGTGAGCGTTTTCTTGAGACGCAAACAGGTCCACTTTCGCTCTGCCGAATTTCTTCCACAGCAGTTGGACTGTCTGTGGGTGTAGGGACCATTCGCCTGCCGGAACATTGTTCCTGGACAGTCTGTCTGGTCCTATATTCATGATCCCTGGCACGTGCGCTGCTCTGAGCGAGCGCAGGTTGCACTGAGCCCATACTAGGAGGCGTTCTGCCAGCCTGTACAGTTTCTCGGATCTGATGCCGCCCTGGCGATTTATGTAGGACACCACAGACATGTTGTCCGAACGGACCAAGACGTGGTGACCTTTTATTTGGGGACAAAAACGCGTCAGCGCGTTGTCTACTGCCAGCATTTCGAGGCAGTTTATGTGCAGGAGCTTCTCCCGTTCTGACCACTGGCCGAAGAACGGTCTGCCCTCGAGCAGCGCTCCCCATCCCGAGGTGGACGCGTCCGTGGACACCACTTTCACCCTCGAGGAAGTCCCCAGGCTTACACCTGATTGGTACCAGTCGTTCGCTTTCCAGGGTTTCAGAGCTGTAACGCATTTCTGATTGACCCTGAGGCGAAGCAAACCGGGTGCCCACGCTTCGCGTGGGACTCGCGCTTTCAGC
This sequence comes from Leuciscus idus, assembly GCA_021554675.1. Taxonomy (NCBI): domain Eukaryota; kingdom Metazoa; phylum Chordata; class Actinopteri; order Cypriniformes; family Leuciscidae; genus Leuciscus; species Leuciscus idus. Next base: position 33,182,534 of record CM038640.1, on the reverse strand, counting down.
CAAAACTGCAGCGGGCGCATGCGTAGCAGACCCAGCTGGAGCACTGACGATGCTGAGGCCATGAGACCTAGCATCTTCTGAAATCTTTTGAGCGGGACAGACGCGCCGCAGCGAAAAGAGTTCGCTGTGCGTCGAATGTCTACCGCGCGCTGTTGTGATAGTCGCGCTATCATGGATAGTGAGTCCAGTTCTGTGCCCAGGAAAGATATTTTCTGACTGGGTGACAGGGAGCTCTTCGCCCAATTGACACTCAGACCCAAATCCTCGAGGTGATCGAGTAAAATGGTCGTGTGTTCTATGAGCACTGCGCGAGATTGCGCTAGAATCAGCCAATCGTCCAAATAGTTCAGCACTCGCATGCCTCTCATTCTGAGGGGTGCGAGCGCCGCGTCCATGCACTTCGTAAATGTACGGGGTGCTAGGGACAAACCGAACGGCAGGACTGTGTACTGATTTGCCTGGCCCTCGAAGGCGAATCTCAAATATCGCCTGTGACGTGACGCTATCTGTATTTGAAAATACGCGTCTTTCAGATCTATTGACACAAACCAATCTCCTTGGCGAATCTGCACAAGGATTTGCCTGGTCGTGAGCATCCTGAACTGTCGCTTCACAAGCACTTTGTTCAGCTGCCTTAGATCTAGTATGGGTCTGAGACCCCCGTCTTTTTTCGGTACCAGGAAGTATCTGCTGTATAGCCCTCCCTCGCTCTGATCTTGAGAGAGAGGTTCTATGGCCCCTTTGCTCAATAGTTTCGTCACTTCGGCTCGAAGTAGATGTGCTACTTCTGTTTTTACCGTGGTCTCGACGCGCGCCACATAGCGGCGAGGGCGTCGGCGAAACTGCAGCGAATAGCCTCTTTCTATAATGTTCAGCACCCACTTCGAAACCCCGGGTAGCTTTGCCCATGCATCTGCATGGATAGCTAGGGGTCGAATACGAAGCGCGCTCCGCTCGCTCAGCGATGGAGAAGCTTCGGTGTGCTGTAACACAAGCGTGTCGCTCGTGACATTTGAGGCATGGGGCGCGCTGATGACAGCGGGCAGATTGCCCGCGCTCGACTCCTCTACGGTGGTTAACCGCGAGGGGGAGGGCTGGGCGGTTCCCGTGGGAACTGTCATGTCTATGTGTGGATGTGGGCGCGGGACAGCGGGCACATTTATCACACTGAAAGCATCGTTCGCTTGCGTGAAGCGAGTGCACGTTGGTTTCGTTTTTACAGAAACCGTGAGACATGCATAACGTGGTGTTAGTGGGCACTGGGTAGTGGGCACGTTCACCATGTTTGAAGCGCAACCGATCTGAGTCGGTTTTATGTGCGCGAGCCCTGTGTGACAGGCTGTGCTTATGTGTAGGGATGGGCACTGGGCAGTGGGCATTCTTACTACACACGAAACACCATCGGCCGTGGCCGGGACACCAGAAAATACACTCTTTTGGGGATTTATCTGGGTAGCCGTGAAAACGGCATTTGTGTGCAGGCAAGCGGGTGACAGAACCGACTTGTTGGCTGCAGAAAACACTGGAACAGTCACATTTTCTGGAACTGGACGAGCGAATAGCTTTGGTGTGAGTCCGGCCGCAGCGGGACTGGAACACCGTCGTTTTCCTAGCTGTGCTAGGACGACTTCGGGGCCTCGGGCTTCACCGTGATCCTAGGTCGCGAGCCGCGTCCTGCGGGGCGGCGACCGGATGAGCGGGAGCGCGGTCTCGCGCTTCTGGCCTGGCGGCGCTGTGAAGTGGAGGCAGTGGACGGTGGCTGTGGCTGTGAGCTCTGAGCAGACGGTTTCGCACGGCCTGCTGCAGAGCTGGAGCGCTTCGGGAGGAAGTGCTTCATGGCCTGAGACGCTTTCTGTACCTCTGCGAATCTCTCCGCGAAATCTTTGACGGAGGATCCAAAGAGGCCTGTGGCGGAAAGCGGGGCGTCGAGGAACGCGGTGCGTTCAGACTCGGCCATTTCCGAGAGCGTCAGCCAGAGATGTCTCTCAGACACGGTGAGAGAAGCCATAGTCCGTCCAATGGCTTGCGCTGCGGACTTAGTAGCACGAAGAGCGAGGTCCGTGGCACTCCTTAAGTCCGGCACACAGATCGCGTCAGGTCCTTCCTCATCCAGCTTACGGAGGAGATCGGCCTGGAAGATCTGGAGCGTTGCCATGGTGTGCAACGCTGACGCAGCTTGCCCGGCGGCGGAGAAAGCGCGGTGGAGCAAGCTCGACGTCGTGCGGCAAGCTTTAGAGGGCAGGGCCGGCTTAGCGCGCCGTCCAGCGGAGGGCGGGCATAAGTGGGCCGCTATCGCCTCTTCAACCGGCGGCAGCGAGAGGTATCCTCTGTTCTTGGCATCGTCAACGGCGGAGAATGCCAAAGAAACAGCAGGACGCACTCTAGCAGAATAGGGGGCGCTCCAGGACTTGGCGACTTCTTCGTGTAACTCAGGAAGAAAAGGCGCCGGTCTGGACACAGGCGAAGCGCGCTCCCCAGGCAGGAAAAATCCATCCAGCCGGTTGTGAGCGGGCTGCTCAGGCGAAGACCACTCGAGGCCGAGGCTCGCCGCGGCCTGTGCGAGTACTCGCATGAGTTCCGTCTCAATAGAAGCTCTCTTGCCTGACGAAGTGCGGGCAGGGGGTGCGGGGTCCTCAGAGCCCGCCCAATCCTCACTGCCTGACGCCAGGATAGAGCAGGAATCATCCTCTCCCAGCAGGGCTTCCTCATCCGCGATATCAACGGAAGCGGCGGCAGACGGCGGCCGCTGTCCGTCAGGAAGCGAAACAGAAGAAGCCGGGGAAGCAAGCGGGCGAACCGGCGAGCTTTGGCGGCTGAGGGAGGGTTCCGGGGCCCGCTGGGCACGGCGCTTTTTACGGCGCGACGCCGCGGCGGGCGGGGGAGCAGTCTCGGTGAAGACGGCTAGGCGAGTCCTCAGAGTCGCCATTGCCATCAGCTCGCAGTGAGGGCATCCGCCGTCAGCGAGCGCGAGAGCTGCATGTTCCTCACCCAGGCAGGAAACGCAGATCACGTGGCGGTCCCCGTCGCTGAGTGTGGCTCTGCACGAGCCGCAGGAAGGCATCTTTAAAAAGACGCTAGCTCTTTTAGAAATGTGTGTCGCGGCGGCGACACACACACACAGAAATACAGTGCAAATAAAAGAGAAGGATATAAGCGCCGGAAAGCGCAGCAGGAAGGCAGGAAGGCGGCGCGGCCAGCGACTTCAGTGACTCGTCCCGCTGAAGGTGCTCTCTCTCGACGGCGCGGCTTCTAATCCAGCTCCAGCGATGCGTGTGCTTCGCTTGAAGGATGAAAAATCAGATAATAGCTGCCTGCGAGCGATATTTATAGGCCTAGACCACGCCCATTTCGGCGGGACGTGACGCAGCGGGCGCGAAGTGCCCTGATTGGGTCTGGCGTCACGCCAGGCCTCGCTCGATAGGCTGCTGCAGTTGCCGCAGAGCAGCCAATAGGCGCGCGAGCTGTCTCGCCTATGTCTGCATTGCTGCTGCAACGCGTTTTGCATTATTACAAAATTAAGGGTAATTTTTGGCTTCAATATCTCGCGGAAAAGGATTTTCCCCTAGCGTAAGATATCTTACGCAGTACGAGAGACCTCTCGTAAGAGAACTACAGGCTCCCATCAATGGAGGCTATTCGCCTGGAAAAATATAAGTAGATTCTTTATTTCACCTGCTCAAAAGAGCCATAGTGAAGTAGGATCAGGGTGTTGGAGACACTGTAGTTCAGAAGTAGCAAATCACCACCATATATTCTGGCCGTGTCCAGTCATTCACTTATTTTGGAAGGATGTTCACAGGACTGTAGAGGCTATATTAAGGATAAAAATTCCATTCCAATGGTATACCTTCTATCTGGGAAATCTGGATTTACATGAAACCGATTATATATACCTATGGAGAATATTCCTGGTGGCAGCTAAAAAGGCTCTTACTCGTAAATGGCTTCAACCCACCTCACCCACTATAGAAGACTGGAAAGCAATTGTAAATGAAATATATAGGATGGAAATCCTTACCTTTTCTTTAAGATTGAAAAAACAAAAAGGGGCTCTGTTGTGGAAGAGATGGAATTATATAACAGATGTAATCATAGACTATTATTGGAAATAAAACACTAATGATGCAAAGGTGCCACTAGACTGCACTGTACCCCATTTTTGTTTAGTTTTTTCTGTTTGTTATTGTTTTTGTGTTTTCTTTGTTCTGTTTTTATATTATACAGAAATGGACATTTATGTATGTATAAATATATATTCCTTTGTTTGTAATAAAAAAAAATAATAAAAAAAAATAAAAAAAAAGTGATGTTAAAGAAGATTTATATTATTAGAAAATATTTTTTTTTATTTTGAATAAATGCAGTTCTTTTTAACCTTTTATTCATCAAATATATTAAGCAGCAGAACTGTGTCCAACACTCATAATAAATCAGAATATTAGAATGATTTCTAAAGGATCATGTGATAGACTGGAGTAATGATGCTGAAAATTCAGCTTTGCATCACAGGAATAAATGATAATTTAAAGTATAATAAATTGAAAACCAATTATTTTAAATTGTAATAAAATATCACAATATTACTGTTTTTTTCTGTATTTTTGATCAAATAAATGCAGGCTTGATGAGCAGAAGAAACTTCTTTCAAAAACATTAAAAATAGTAATGTGTCCAAACTTTTGGCCTGTACTGTACAATTCAGAGAATGTTTTTCTCAATGTTTTCCACTGGCCGAATAGTATTTTTAAGTGCTTTATATTTTTAATGGAAACAGATTGTGCATCATTGATCATTATTTGCGTGTAAATATTTCCTCAGACCGTTAGTTCCCGCTAGCAGGACGTTTAAGTTTACTTCACTATATTACAATTAAATCCTAATCTAATCATGACAAACTATATATCATTGGAAAGGTCTAAGGCTCCTAAATAGATATTTTAGGACTGTATTTTTGTTACAAATTATGCAGGAACAGTAATAGATGAATTAATGACAAGAGTGCACCTCAAAAAATCTGGAGTTCTGGAGTTTGTCACAAAAAGTCGACGCACACACTTTTAATAATTGAAACGTTGGTTTTCATGCTAAAATTTCATAAGGAAACATATAATCTAGTATTTGTCAATAAAAAACTATAAAATAATATTATCTTCTAAAAAGTATAATATATATATTATCCTCTAAAATATAATATTATCTTTTTTTATCGCTTTTTTTATTACATTACATATTTTAGTAGTTATCATAAATTAGGTATAATTTGAAAGCTTACGATCTCAGAATTCATCCTGTGAAAACTGTTTTGAAATTGGACATTGTGTTACCATAGAAACGGTACTCTAAATTATTTTATCAGCCTTTTGGGCATCCTTATGTTTCATAATTTATGATAAAAATATTTTCTAATCTTGACAAAACAAATACTGTCAGAAAGGTCTGAGTCTCAAGGTTCCATATTTTGTGACAGAAGTGATATTTGGACAGAAATTTATTAATTTGTTATGGCAGAATGCATACAGTTAAATTCAATGGAATTCAATGACACCTGGTGGCTATTTCTGGTATTACGCCTAAACAAAATCTCATGGGAACTTCAATTTTTGTGATTTCAACTTCAAATTTGGAACAAAACTTGGTTAGATATGTGGCTTTGATTTTATAGTAATTTAACAGTAAAAAAATATTTTCTAAAATGTATATTTAATACAAAAGAAAAAATATTAAGTACAGTATATTTGATTTACTGTAAATTTAAACTTCCATAACTTGTTCATACTTTAATTTTTGAAAGTGCTTTCACTTCAGCAATAATCTGCCGAGTGTTTTCTTTAAAACAAGACCAAACTTAGGTCTATATTCCAAAGCATTCTTGAATTACAACCATTTAAGTTTGAATAGTGCATTTTAATATCAGTTAATGGGTTAGCATTAACACACTTCGGACTTCGCATTAGAGCCCTGCACGGGCCTCAAATCTAGGCCCGAGCCCGGCCCTGGCCCGAGACGCTCAGGCCCTAGCCCGACCCGTGTCCGACAGCTCATCAGAATTATCAGCCCGAGTCCGACCCGAGCCCGTTTTGCAGCCATTAAAATAGGTCCGTTTTGTTAGTTATGTTTCTTTTCTTTTCATTTCTTTATTAAGTTAATTAAGACAAATGTTTGGAGCATTTTTTTTTTTTTTTTAAATGACGACCAAGCAAGCCGAGCCGACAGCGAGTAAAACATGTTTGATCAATTTAGCCTATCAAATCAACGCTAATACTTTACTTGGCTACAATAAAATCCATAGATATAAAACACTTCAAGCATATCAAACAGACAGCTAGTTTAATTTTTATTTATTAAACCACAGTGAGTAAAACAACATTTTTTGAAATACTGAGGCAGGCTCAGGCTGCTCGCAACAGCGCTCGCAAACGAAATGAGCAATAGCCAATCTAAACAAATTAAATAAATCAAAAACAAACTTGCAGGTTATCTTACCTCAAAAATGTAACCACAGAACATGGCCATTCTTTTTTCCAGTAGTTTCCAACAGTTAAACGAAAATAAAGTCGACGTCAACTTCTCATATTTTTTTTAAATTAATGTCTACAAATATAAAAAGAAGGATAACCCAAAAAAGGCCCGAGGCCCGGCCCGCATGTGAACTATGACGTGAAAATTGGCCCGAAGCCCGGCCCTAGGGGCGTGAAAAAGTCGGGGCCCGTCGGGCTCGGGCTGAAATGCAGGGCTTTACTTCGCATGCCTCCGGAAAACGAGAATGCCATATTTCATCTAAATGTGTATATCAGATGTAAAACATAGTTCAAATAATTATTGTATGTATTTAAACTGTTATTGTGAGCATGCACTGTATGATTAGGACTGGTTTTCCTTCATCAGTCCCTCAGATCTCCGTCTCTAACGTTCATACGCAGGATTAGAGTTACTCACAGATTCTCCCGTCAAGTGAGTTTCTATAAGTCACACTTCATGCGTGTGACGTGGCGTACGGCTCTCTCAGGGCCGGTTCTGTGCGACGCAGCGCTTATAAATGAGTAGGGCTGGGTGTTGACACAAATTTCACAATTCGATTCGATTTCGATTCGATTCAATATTGATTATTTGGGATATCAGGTGCAATACATGGCAAAAGGAAAACACATCTCTTAACTAATGCTGTAAACTATGGGAGTCAGTGGTAGCCTATAGGCTTCATTAGCCTACTGTAATATTGAAGGTAAAAATGAACTGATTTGTATACAAACACTTAAATTGCACTTATATTTATTTTCATAATAATAAAGTTATATGAAATATAAACATTTAAATGGTGGCTGTCATAAAAACCTGCCAGATTTATTCAAACATGCATTAAATATTGAAGGACATTAAAAATTATGAATATGGTGCATATATTTAGCAGAATGCTCCTGCTAAGCTACGTAATATGCTATCAGTTTCTGATGCAGAAAAGTTAGTTCATGCATTCATGACCTCGAGACTGGATTACTGTAATGCTTTATTAGCTGGTTGTCCTGCATCCTCAATAAACAAGCTACAGTTAGTCCAAAATGCCGCCGCTAGAGTTCTTACGAGATCAAGAAAATATGATCATATAACACCGATTTTATCATCACTGCATTGGTTACCTATAAAGCTCCGTATTAATTATAAGGTATTGCTACTGACTTATAAAGCCCTAAACGGCTTAGCTCCAGTCTATTTAACGGATCTTCTATCGCCCTATAATCCATCGCGCTCTTTAAGATCACTAAATTCAAGGCTTTTGGTCATACCTAGGATATCCAGAACCACCAAAGGAGGGAGAGCATTTTCACATTTGGCTCCAAAACTCTGGAATAGTCTTCCTGATACTGTTCGTTGCTCAGACTCGCTCTCCCAGTTTAAAACTAGATTAAAGTCGCATCTCTTCAGCCAGGCATTCATATAATCCTACAGTTCAAACTACAATCCGTCCTCTAGCTCATAAATGCCAGAGGAGAACTGGCCCCCGACTGAGCCTGGGTTCTCCCAAGGTTGTTTTTTTCTCCATAAGGTCACCTGATGGAGTTTTTCGGTTCCTTGCCACTGTTGCCTTTGGCTTGCTCAGTTGGGGATATTTTGGGGATATTTAATCTAATTTTATCAATCAATAAATTCCTCTTGAAACAAACTTTGTTGTATTATTTTAATTTAATACTGTGAAGCTGCTTTGATACAATCTGTATTGTGAAAAGCGCTATACAAATAAACTTGACTTGACTTGACTTGACTAGAGTTCATATTTCTAGCTGACTAACGAGTTTATGGTCACTGGATATGGTTTTTCTGAGGTAAATGTGACGTTACATGACATTGTTTACAAGCTGTTTTACTGACGTCTTTCCACCGCTGAAACACTGATTGGGCGACTCCATGTCACATGATACAGATTTCGATAAGTTGTACTCTATCTTTTAACACACTTTCAGAAGCTCATTCATGTTTATTTCGTGCTGTAACTGGTGTTATTAATGCGGAAGAGAAGATCATGTGCTTCTCTAGAGATGAGTCAGAGCGATCTCACGCCACAGCGACAAAACGCTATTTATGTTTTTGAATTTCGTAAGAAAATGGACGTAATTTAAAATCTGAGACTTTGTTTCATATCAATAGTAACAAAGCACAAAGATTATTGTGATGTATTGGATGGGATGCAGCGCTACAATGTTACATTCATTCATCAACTGAGAACAGGATGACTAATCGATTCTTGGGATTTAAGAGCTGATATCGGTTCGTAAAAATGAGACTCGATTAAAATCAATGTAATGAAGTAAAGCTGTAACTCACAGCAGATAAAGCCAGGATCTGCTGCTGGATGGTCTCCTCCTCGGTGTATCCGACCCAAGGCGGCACCGCTGCGTCTGCGGACACACACACACACACACACACTCCAGGACATATAGAAGTGCACACAAACACATCTCTTCAGAAACACCTGTGTGACATCATCATACCTGTTTTCTTTGCATTTTTCTCTTGCACAAATTTCTCCTGTTCCTTCTGGAAATCTCCCAGAATGGTCTGAAAGAGAATCAGTGCAACTGGGGTCAAGGTGAGCAGAATCACACACTTCTTCTGTGAGTTATCGTGTGTTAAAGGTGCAGGATTTTTAAGTATATAAAATAAAATTAAGTATATAAAGTAACAAAAATTTATTTTTCTGCACTTTGTCTGTTTGCGTCTGTAGATTTCTCATAAACTCAACAAAAGTTGGCGTTGTAAATCCTCCCGCTGCTCCCTGTCATCACGTTAGAAAGCTCTCTCTCTCCTGTACAATGCTGTCGGATCCAAATATGGTCATTTCCTGTCTATCAGCAACCAATCGTGAAAGTAAAAGGGCTGAATGCGCAATCTCATTGGCTGATGATAAATCTTTAAAGCCCGTTTTCTCAAAATGACTTTTCTCTCATTCTCCAAGTCTGAAATCTCCACTTCAGTCGCACCGATATACACCAAACCTTCCAGTCTTGTACCTAGTTATATTATGAAGACATTTACCGAGGGATTTGTAAATATATTATTCCTAGCCTGATTTATATAACATTTTATTCCAAAAAACATGGCGAAAATAATTTTTTTAAGGCTATTGACAGTATATTCTGATTTACAGGAAAACAAAAGTAGATATCCATAAATCCCTCTGTAATGGTTTTCCCCATCTAATATGTGAACACAATGAAAAAATAATTTCAACCTGGCTTTATCCAATACTCAGATTTCGGTTTTTTAAATATATGCAAATGAGTGCATATTTAATTAGATATTGCCTAATTTGCATATTTAAACATTAAATTACAGAAAACTTGTAATACATTTTTTTCTCATCTTAATGTAAGTAATCAACTGGGAAAGTTTCATGGTGATATCTGCTAGTTAAAATGTTTACCCTATTCACCTGTAGGGTCTCGCCTTAACATGTGATAACAGATCCAAAACCTCTTCAGGCATAATCATAATCTTCCTAAATAAGTGCTTAAGTGAAATAACTTCATAAAAGAGCATTCCACTAGTATTAAACCCAGGACAGCCTGTAACACATGTTTGGTGGACAGAATGCGTGTATAAATATGATATTAAGAGTGAGATATGAGTTAAGGATGACAGAAACCTTGTCGATGATGCCGTCGATGTTGCTCTCCTCCACCGTCTTCTTGATGTTCTGTGCAGTTTCTGCCACAGACTCGGAGATCTTCTTAGTCGCGTTACTCGCAAAGTTCAGGATGAAGCCTGGAAGAGGAGAACACACACATCACACACACACACACACACATCACACTGAGAGGTTCTGCGTCACTGCACTTAAATTACCCATGATGGTACTACTATAGTAAAGGGTCAGTAGATGCATATATATATATATAGTCTCTATTTCTACTGTTCTACATCTGGGAGGAAATGATACCTGGAGAAAGGCTACTTGTGCCGAAACATTGGGGATAAATGCGCTTAAGTGTGTGTGCAGTTATTTTTTCTTTGCATAAAGCAATACCGCACATTACTATATCGATTAATCGCATCTACCATAAACATTTGTGTTTATATAATATGTGTGTGTGTGTGCACAAACACACACATACTGTATATATGTACAGTATATATATACACACACACACATATATATTATATAAACACATTTTATGTTAGATGCGATTAATCGATTTGACAGCCCTAATTATACACACACACACAGATATATATAAACACACACACACATATTGAAGCCCATTTCATGCGCATTAGAAAAAAAACATGCTTTTGTAAATCATCAACTTGTTATTTGTATCTTAGTGTCATAATTTCGACTTTATCTCATAATTATGACATAAATAGCCATAATATGACTCAATAAGTAAAACATTTTATTCCGTTTCAATTTCCACTTTTTTGAATATGACTATTTTATAATCTTGACGTATTATCTAATAATTTCGACTTAATTATGGATTGTTTTCCATAATTATGACTTTTGATGTCATAATTTGGACTTTTCAGTGGCATAATTAACATTGACCAAAGCATGATTAGTTGTGTTTGTATATCTGCTCTTCCACAGATGATATATGTATAGTTCTGTGCTGTGTGTGTACAGTGTGTGTGTGTGTGTGTGTGTGTGTGTGTGTGTGTGTGTGTGTGTGTGTGTGTGTGTGTACAGTGTTGTCTCACCGCTGAGTCCTTTGGCCTGTGCTTCTCCAGTCTCTGTGTTTATGTTTCTCTCCTCCACTGTTTCCGGTTTGTCGGTCTTCTCTTCATTCTCCGGTTCTCCGCCCAGCCACGAGCTCCAGCCCTTGAACATGCTGCTGTCTTTCAGTCTCTCTGCGGTGAAATAAACGATCTCTGCTCGTTTTAATCAGGATAATTAATAATTTTACTCCATGTCTCACACACATCCGCACTGGGCCACATCAACAACACCAGCTGCATCCGAGCGCTTCCTCGGTCCTCGTACAGAGGCTGTTTCTGCGGCTCCACAGCGACACCTGCCGCCTGGAGGAACAACTGAGCGCCACTAGCGGCCACGATAAACACGTTTCATCTGTTTTGAAATCGTTTAAAGGGGTGGTTGATTATAATTTCACTTTTTTTAAACTTTAGTTAGTGTGTAATGTTGCTGTTTGAGCATAAACAACATCTGCAAACTTACAACACTCAAAGTTCAAAGCAAAGGGAGATATTTTCTTTTACAGAAATCTCTTTTTAAGGACTACAACAAACGGCTGGTAGGGACTACACCACATTCCTCCCGGGTTAGTGACATCACCAACCCTAAAATTTACATAAACCCTCCCCCGGGAACACGATTTATAGATTATCAAGACAGAATATGCTAATCAATGACTAGAAGATAACTACACATAAGCTACTCAAAGCGTTTTGACTTCTGATGTTATTTGACTTTAGTCCACAAAGAAGTTCTAGTCTGAGGTCGATATAATGAAGCATCAGGAACATCATTAATCTCCAAAGAACCATATAAATCAACTCGAGAACCTCATGGACAGAAACTCAAAAACCACTGAAGAACCTTGTAAACCAGCACCATTTTAATGGGTTTATCATACCCAATAACAGAAAATCGGATTAAAACATCATTTTAAGACATCAAAAAATAGCTTATAAGTTAATAAAACAGATTTTAGCTGTTGCTATGTGGTTTTTAGGGTGTTCTGAGCAGTTGCTGTGTCATTGCTACGGTTGCCAGGGTGTTGCTACAGTATATGGTCGCTATGGTGTTCTGGTTTGATGATATGCTGTTGCTATGTGGTTTTTAGGGTGTTCGGAGTGGTTGCCGGGTCATTGATATGGTGTTTTGGGTGGTTACCAGGGTGTCGCTACAGTATATGGTTGCTATGGTGTTCTGGTTGGTTGATAGGCTGTTGCTAAGTGGTTTTTAGAGTGTACGGAGCGGTTGCCAGGCCATTGCAATGATGTTTCAGGTGGTTGCTAATGTGGTTCCTACGGTATTCTGAGTGGTTGCCAGGATGTTATGTAGTTCCTATAGTGTTCTGGTTGGTTGATAGGCTGTTCCTATTTGGGTTTTAGGGTGTTCTGACCGGTTGTCGGGTCAGTGGTATCGGGTGGTTGCCAAAGTGTTGCTATGGTGTTTTTAGGGTGTTCTGACCGGTTGCTGGGTCATTTGGGTGGTTGCCAGGGTGTTGCTACGGTATATGGTTGATATGGTGTTCTGGTTGGTTGATATGGTGTTCTGGTTGGTTGATAGGCTGTTGCTATGTGGTTTTATGGTGTTCTGAGCAGTGGCCGGGTCATTGCTATGGTGTTTCGGGTGGTTGCCAGGGTGTCGTTTTGTGGTTGCTAGGGTGCTCTGATTGGTTGCCAGGGCATTGCTATGGTGTTCTGAGAGGATATTAAGGCATTTTAAGACATACAAAAATAAGCTTTAAACATGAATTTGCAAAAAGCATTTATTTTTAATTTATTATGATCTAACAATTATTTAAACTTTATTATTTGAATAAAATGAAATACTCCTGTTACAGCTCTTAACATTTATCAAATATGACAAGTGAGAGCGTCTTCAGATGTGTGGCGTCACACTCGATGAGAGTCACATGACTGCACAGCTGGCGTCCTGATTGTGTCTCGGACCCTGAAATAGACACAGATTGATCATTCACATGAGAACGCCTTTATAAACTCTTCTGATTGACCCTACAAAGCTACTGCATCACATTTGACACGCAAAGCCCTCTAAATGATCAGCATGATCAAAAGCTTGCTGAAAAAAAAAAAAAACTGTCATCTGATAGATAGTATACACTCTTTTAACAAGTAAACTAAGGTTGATCGTAGATTTAAAACAGATGCCTGTTCAGTTCATTTGTCCTGTAACTATGTATTGGTTATCAGGGCATTGCTATGGTGTTCTGAGTGGGTGTCAGGTCATTGCTATTTGGTTGCCAGGGTGTTGCTATGTGGTGCTCTGAGCGGTTTCCATGTTGTTGCTAAGGTGTTTTGGTTGCAAGGGTGTTTTAATTGGTTGCCAGGGCATTGCTATGGTGTTCTGAGTGGGTGTCAGGTCATTGCTATTTGGTTGCTATAGTGATCTGGGTGGTTGCCCGGGTGTTGCTATGTGGTGCTCTGAGCGGTTTCCGGGTTGTTGCTATGGTGTTTTGGTTGCTGGGGTGTTCTGATTGGTTGCCGGGGTGTTCTGATTGGTTGCCAGGGCATTGCTATGATGTTCCGAGTGGGTGTCAGGTCATTGCTATTTGGTTGCTATGGTGTTCTGGGTGGTTGCCAGGGTGTTGCTATGTGGTGCGGAGCGGTTTCCATGTTGTTGCTAAGGTGTTTTGGTTGCTAGGGTGTTCTGATTGGTTGCCGGGATGTTCTGATTGGTTGCCAGGGCATTGTTATGGTGTTCTGAGTGGGTGTCAGGTTATTGCTATTTGGTTGCTATGGTGATCTGGGTGTTTGCCAGGGTGTTGTCTTCTGATTGATAGTTTAGACTTTAACAAATAAACTAAGGTTGAGCTTAGACAGAAAACAGATGCCTGTTCAGTTCATTTGTCCTGTAACTATGTAGAAACAAATTTCTGTGATAAAGGTACCAAACGAAAACAAGGAGTCAAAACGAGTCTCAGAAAAGCGAGAGTAATTCCTCGTCATATTGAACTAAAACTATGCATATCATTAAAATGCAATCATGCATAAAAACATTTTTTTTTTTTTTATCACAGCTAAGCAAGCTCAAATCAAAATGTGTTACAATGATGATGATGCACTGCATTATTAAACATGCAAAGCCACAGTTGCTGCTAAAGCGAAGCACAAATGGTCGACTGGATCCATCTCACCTACAGATGCTTCTGGATCAGGAGAGGGAACAACATTTCTTTTTTCTTCTTTTAGGCTTTTACAAAACAGAGGTGAAGCAGAAACAAACAACAACAGATTTCAGATGTTGTTATGTGGTATTTAAAGTGTTCTGAGCGGTTGCTGGGTCATTGCTATGGTGTTTTGGGTGGTTGCCAGGGTGTTGCTATGTGGTTTCTATTGTATTCTTAGTTTTACGTGGTTGCTATGATGTTCTGGTAGATAGATATGTTGTTGCCATGTGGTTTTTAGAGTGTTCTGAGTGGTTGCCGAGTCTTTGCTATGGTGTTTTGGATGGTTGACAAGGTGTTGCTATGTGGTTTCTACTGTGTTCTGGTTGGTTCACAGGCTGTTGCCATGTGGTTTTTAGGGTGTTCTGAGTTGTTGCTGGGTCATTGCTATGTAGTTGCTATGGTGATCTGGGTGGTTGCCAGGGTGTTGCTATGTGGCTTTCTGAGCGGTTGCTGGGTTGTTGTTATGGTGTTCTGAGTGGGTTTCAGGGCATTGCTATTTGGTTGCTATGGTGATATGGGTGGTTGCCAGGGTGTTGTCATGTGGTTTCTGAGCTGTTGCTATGGTGTTTTGGTTGCTAGGGTGTTCTGATTTGGTATTCTGAGTGGGTGTCAGTTCATTGCTATTTGGTTTCCAGGGTGTTGCTATGTTGTGCTCTAAATGGTTTCCGGGTTGTTGCTATGGTGATTTGGTACTAGGGCATTCTGATTGGTTGCTAGGGCATTGCTGTGGTGTTCTGAGTGGCTGTCAGGGCCATTGGTATTTGGTTGCTATGGTGATCTGGATGGTTGCCAGGCTGTTGCTATGTGGTGCTCCGAGCAGATTCCGGGTTGCTGCTATGGTGTATTGGTAGCTAGGTGGTAGCTAGGGCGTTCTGATTGGTTGCCAGGGCATGGCTATGTGATTTTTTTAGGGTGTTCTGAGTGGTTACCAGCGTTGACATGTAGTTTCTGTGGTGTTGATGGAGTCTAAGATGTTCAGGTCCTTCTTTCAATGTAAATCTGTTGCTCTGTTGCTCCAAAACGACTTGCATTGCATTAAACATTTCATGACTTCATGCATTGGCTGAGAACATGATGTTGGAGATGTGAGAGCCATCATCTACAGTTTGAGCTCCTCTTATTGAAAAATCAGAAAATAATATAGAAAGATGTCTGATATTTTTTTTACTGAACAATGATATGAGTGCGTATCAGACTGAAATCTATTCGATAATGTCAGATGACATTACATTTAGTAATTAATTACGACATTAAGCCGCTAGGTTTCACAAGAGCTCGACTGTTTTACCTGTCGGCGCAGATGAATGTCACGGGCCGCGATGTTTTCATCATAGTCTGGATCCTCTTCAGCTTTACCCTGAACACACACCAGACAATACTCCGCAGTCTCCTGCACGCACACACACACACACGACCTCGTCAACACCACAGTAACAGCAGCTGTGATTTAAACATACATTTTCATGTTGTCATACTTCAGAGGTGAGTATAACTGGAAACATTCGGAAAACAGGACATAATATCTTCTGTCATTTTACTCATCTAGTAAATGCATCTTGATTTAAGAGTTTTTAGATATTTGTACTGGAAACAAGACAAAAATACTCAGTAAGAAAAGCATTTTTTTGCAGTGTGTGCACTGAACCGTGACGATTACATGTACCGTTACACCACTACTGGCCGACGTATTTTGCTTTATCACAAGAAATCTCCATGACTGTGATATTCCCCGATACTCTCGGTGACGAGTGTGTCTCACCTCGTTCTGTGTGTTCATCAACGTGACTCGGACGTCCCCGAATGGGCCCCACGACTCATGAGTCCTCAGGAGCAAATCACCCACAGGGGGATCCAGCCCAGCACCAGCAGCCCAGATCTACACACACACACACACACACACACACAAACAAACAAACAAACACACACACATGCGCGCACACACACACACACACGCAGACTTCAGCAGAGTCAGAGAGAAACCCTCAGCTCACACTCAGTGTGTCACCGTGAGCATCTGTCCAGTGTTCAGCACACACACACTTGTGCATCTATCTTTATGAGGACATTTATTGACACAATGCAATCTCTAGCCGCTTACCCTAACCTTACCCATCACAACTAAGTGCCTAACCCGACCCCTGACCCTAAACCGACCCTTAACCTCATTATAACCTTATCCCTAAAACCAAGTCTTGACCCTCAAACAGGCCTTTAAAGGCTCTCAGAAACTGAGGACCGGCCAAAATGTCCTCACTTTCCTTGTTCTTGTGTTTACCGTGAGCATCTGTCCAGCGTTCAGCACACACACACAGCCTTGTGTTTACCGTGAGCATCTGTCCAGCGTTCAGCACGCACACACACACACACACACACACACACACACACACACACACACACACACACACACACACAGCCTTGTGTTTACCGTGAGCATCTGTCCAGCGTTCAGCACACACACACACACACAGCCTTGTGTTTACCGTGAGCATCTGTCCAGCGTTCAGCACACACGGCGAGGGGATCTGGAAGACGATGTCCTGCACGTCGGCTTCCCTCTTCCTCAACACCCAGCCTCCCAGAGCCTGATCCTGAAACACAATCACACACACTGATCACACACACACACACTGATCACACACACACACTGATCCTCAACACCCAGCCTCCCAGAGCCTGATCTTGAAACACGTTCAACCGCAGGGTCTCCTCCCGGTGTGGTGCGCCCGGAACAGCTCCCCGGGAAGGCGTCCAGGAGAAATCCTCTCGATGTGGAGGAGCAGCGGCTCTACTCTTGAGCTCCTCACCCCATCTCTAACACCGTGTCCTGACTACACGAGATAAAGGTATCTTTTCCACGTTAATCAGAGTGTGTGTCCTATCCAGCCGCGACGGCGACACGCGACGACTCTATTTTAGAAACGGTTTCTATTTTTCTGCGACGTCGCGCTGGAACAACAAACACAAAGTGTGGCGATGATAATCTCAGGTGCTGTTTATGTGCTTTATTTACTGTTAAAAGCGTGTCATGTGACTCTGAACATCATTTAGTGCTCCAGCTTTGTGGCTGTAAAAGCAACAGTGGATAATTCACCTCAGATCTAGAAATTAAACAAATGGAAACAAGAACGTTCAAACTGTGAACAAACAAGTGTATTCTTTGACAAAGATTGTTTTAGTAACTCAGCCTATGTATTTTTAAAGGTCCCGTATTATGCCCCTTTTCACAAGATGTAAAATAAGTCTCTGATGTTCCCAGAGTGTGTATGTGAAGTTTCAGCTCAAAATACCCAACAGATAATTTTTTACAGAATGTTTAAATTGTCATTTTTTGGTGCTCAGAAAAACGCGCTGTTTTAGTGTGTGCCCTTTAAATGCAAATAAGCTGCTGCTGCACGGCACAGGGGGCGGAGCTTCATGAGCTCGCGCTCAGTCTGTCAGGACAATCTCATCTCACGGAATGATGATAATATCAGAAACTCTCAGTAACGGTGTTCATTTCGAGTCGGACAATAATGCCTACAGAGTCAGAGTGCTGTATAGAGATGGAACAGGTATAGTTTAGTAGTTTAATTACGGTTATTATAACGTATTTGTCATCTGCTTGTATATATCCATTATTTATTAATAGCCTAGAAGTCTGCTGTTTCGGACCAGGTCCGAATGATGATCAAACATATACTGATGAGTTTAATAAAGTTTATTGTACATCACACAAAAGATGAAGCATCAGTTTTACTTCAGAAAATCACCGTAAGAGCTGAGTAAACACAGTAAGTTATAAGAAGTGCGCAAGTACATAAACGAATTTCGGTAGAGTTGAGGGAGCATTCCTGTGGGCGGAGCTAAGTCAAAAAACTGTTCTAGTGACGTCATTAAAGAAGGAAGTAGAGGCATGTAGTCCAAACGGGCCGTTCGATGTAGGCGACTTCTGCTAAATAAAATATCTCGCTTTGCATTGAACTTTATAATTTTACAGATATCATTTATGCTCTAACAGCAACATTACACACTAACTAAAGTTTGAAACATGGGATCACGAAGAACGGGACCTTTAATAATGTTTAAATGGTGTAATATTTGTTAATTTTATTATGTAGCTGCTTATCCATTTTCTTGCGAGTGCCGTCAAGATTACTCTCTGGTGCCGCGAGACTCCGCCCACACACTGTTCTGATAGGCTGACTCCGCCCACACACTGTTCTGATAGGCTGACCCCGCTCACATGCTGTTCTGATTGGCTGACTCTGCCCTCACGCTGTTCTGATTGGCTGTGGGATTTGATTGATTTCGACGCATCTCTCAGTCGTGTCGTGTCTAGTGTGGACAGACAAATTATTTGTCGCTGGAATCTTATCGCATCGCGTCTGGTTAGGACACAGTGTTAGGGATCGCCCAGCCACCCTGCGGAGAAAGCTCATTTCGGCCGCCTGTATCCGAGATCTTGTCCTATCGGTCATGACCCAGAGCTCAGAGAGTAGGAACATAGATTGACCGGTAAATCAAGAGCTTCGCCTTGCAGCTCAGCTCCTTTTTCACCACGACAGACCGGCACATCGACCGCATTACTGCAGAAGCTGCACCGATCCGTCAGTCAATCTCCCGTTCCACCCGTCCCTCACTCCTGAACAAGACCAAGAAAAGACCAAATCCTGTGGTCCCCAAACCGGACACCCTCCGGCCCCTGGCTGCGCCTAGAGATTCTGTCGAATGCCTTCTCCAAATCCACAAAGCACATGTTTTTAATTTTTTATATTTTCAAAACATTAATAAAAACTATACACACATTAAAGGGACAAAAAAAAAAATCTAATAAAAATGGAAAATATGAAGCTAAAACAAATGATTAGTGTATCAATGACACTGAAACAAACCCTGTGATAGAAACCCTCCTCTTCGTCGTACCTTGTCGGAGGTATTCTTGAGTTTGATGAAGCGCCCTTGCGGGTCGATCTCGTCGATGGACACGTTCCCGCGAGAGGAGGAATGCTGGGAAAGCTTGTAGTTGGGAGAGAGACCTGAACTCGAGCCCTCGTGTTTGCGTTTCTTTCCCCAGCCCTTGCGCACGGGTTGAGCTCGCGTCCGAGAGACGGTCGGCGGCTGGATCGGACTCGGAGACAGATTCAGTCTGAGGAGGAGAAGCGTGCGTGAAACACAAACTAATAAAACCAATATGTGACCCTGGATCACAAAACCAGTCATAAGTCTTAACATCACCCTGCAAAAGGGATGACGGATGAAAATTAGCCAGTGTTGGATAAATCTGCTGCATCTTACATATTGTTATGTACTATTAATGTGTCCCTGATTAAATAAATAAATAAATAAATAAAAAGTTGCACGGGTTTATTTGTGGCAATAGCCGACAATACATTGTACGAGTCAAAATTATCCATTTTTCTTTTATGCCAAAAATCATTAGGATATTAAGAAAAGATCATGTTCCATGAAGATATTTGGTACATTTCCAACCGTAAATATATAAAACATGTATTTTTGTCTTGTTTCCAGTCCAAATATCAAACATTTCTTAAATCAAGATGCATTTACTAGATGAGTAAAATGACAAGATATTATGTCTTGTTTTCCGGGGGAATTAATCAAAATTAAGTGAGTTGATGCTTAAAAAAATAAACAAATAAATAATCTGCCAATGGGGTCAGAAAAATAATCTTAATTCAAACAGAAAGAACATTATTTTTCTTCAGATTGGCAGATAATTTTGCTTTTTTTTTTTTTTTTTTAAGCAAAAACTCATTTAATTTGTATGTATTTCCCATAGACTGTAAAAAATAGGTATTTCCCCAGAAAAAAAGACTTAATGTCTTATGTCATTTTACTCATCTAGTAAATGCATCTTGATTTAAGAAATGTTTGATATTTGGACTGGAAACAAGCATTTTTTGCAGTGTAGGGGATAAAGCTCACCGTTTCTCCTCGCCCTCCAGCATCTTGCGGTAAGCGTTGATCTCCATATCCAGCATGAGCTTGACGTCCAGCAGGTTCTGGTATTCCTCCAGTTGCTCCTGCATCTGCTGTCTCAGATCCGCCATCTCTTGATCCTTCTGAGAGAGCCGGTGCTGATTGGACTGTCTCTCGCGGTCCAGCATCTGCTCCAGCTCCTGAACACGAGCCTCCAGCGCAGAGTTCTGATCCACACACACAAACGTGGACATCCATATTATGCTCTATTACATCTTCATCTTCCTTTAGTGCTGCTGTTTGAGCATGAAACAGCTCTTCAAAGTCCCTCCAGCGGTAAATCAGTCGCAATTTCGGCGCAGGCTTTGCAAACAGACTTTTACAATATGGACTCGATAGTAATGCCACAACATGCAAGTAAACTGTTAATTCTAATGCTTTTATGATCAAAAGATGCACTTTTATCATGGATAGATGCACTTTTATGATGGACGGATGCACTTTCATGATGGATAGATGCACTTTTATGATGGACAGATGCACTTTCATGATGGATAGATGCACTTTCATGATGGATAGATGCACTTTTATGATGGACAGATGCACTTTTATGATGGATAGATGCACTTTTATCATGGACAGATGCACTTTTATGATGGATAGATGCACTTACATGATGGATAGATGCACTTACATGATGGATAGATGCACTTACATGATGGATAGATGCACTTACATGATGGATAGATGCACTTTTATCATGGACAGATGCACTTTTATGATGGATAGATGCACTTACATGATGGATAGATGCACTTTTATGATGGATAGATGCACTTTTATGGACTTCAAAACAGAAACAGCCATTCACTGCCATTATAAAGCTTGTAAGAGCCAGGACATATTTTTAATATAACTCAGATTGTATTCATCTAAAAGAAGAATGGCTAGGATGACTTGAGGGAAAGTAAATAATGGGCTAATTTTCATTTTTGGGAGAACTATCCCTTTAAGTCCTAATGCACGGCGTCCTTGATGAATGAAAGTATTATTTTATTTTTTTCAAATCGTACTAACCCCAAACTTTTGAATGATAATGTAGCAAAACCTTTCGGATCTCTACCTTTTTGTGCAGGTTGTTGATTTGCAGCGACTGAGACTCCATACGCATTTTAGTTCCCGCCAGTTCTTCTCTCGTTGAAGAAGCGAAGTCGCTGTTTTTCACCGCCGTCTGCTTCGCGTTCTCCAACTGCAAGAGATAAACCCATAACACCGTTACGGCAAACCAACGAGAACATAGTAATCATTTGTTGGAGAGCAAACCATTCTCTGAGGTACCATGAAAGACAGATGCGACGAAATCAAGCGTTTCGTGTGTGTCCAGGTTACCGTCTCTTCCTTTTGCTCAAGTCCCTGAACTACACTTCTCCTGCAGACTTCACTTCTCACTGCTGTAAAATCCTCACGCTGATTTACTGTCTTTAATGCATGAAAACACACTGATTTTTGGGCATTCTGAAACGCATTAATAAAGCAATAGTGGACACAAGTGTAAACCGGCTTCATCTACAGTCGGTTTTCTCTGTTTACAGTATCATAACTGAACACTACCAACATCTGAAGACTTGGGGAGATTTTGTGTCTTTTCTATTCTGCCAAGGAAGGATGAAAAGCCTGTTTTTAATTCAGAGTTCATGTCTTGCTCTTGCTTTTACAGTTTCATTGGCTGTGTCTCAAAGCTGCTTTCTTGCTCGTCAAATACTGTATAATGTCCACAGCTGAAGAAATGTATTGCCATTACTGACTGGCAGCGTGTTTCAATTGTTTTACCAATTTATTTATAATTATTACTTATATATAAAGAATATAAATGAATAAAATATGAAATATATATATATATATATATATATATATATATATATATATCATATTTTATTCATTTATTTATTTATATATATATATATATATATATATATATATATATACATATACACACACACAATTTACAATTCTAGTATTTTTTATAAAATAAATGTAAAAAAATATAATTTTTTTATATATATAAAATATAATTTTTTTAATTTATTTTATAAAAAATACTAGAATTGTAAATTGTGTGTGTGTATGTGTATACAATGTGTACATTGTAATAAAAAAAATTCTCTTCTTATAAAAATAAGAAAATATAATTATATTTTTAATAAATACATTAATTGTACCCATCCATTCATAGTTATTACTTTCATATAAGGAATATTAATAAATTAAATATGAATAAAATAATATATTATAAAAATAACAATATACTATATAATAATAAATTAATTATATATATATATATATATATATATATATATATATATATATATATATATATATATATATATATAAAAAACAGTGTCATTTATGTTGTATTTTTATATAAATTATAGGCTATGAATAAGATAATATTATATATCACATTTTTTTTATACATTTACATATTTTATATAAATACATTACATAATTCATATTACTAAAATTAATATTTATAAATATTACTTGTATAAGGAATATTAATAAATCAAATATATGAATGAAATACACACAAGTTTTGTATGACCATTTTCTAAAAAAGTAAACAACAACCACAACTCTGTGCAGAACAAACGCGCGCTGTGTTTTACCTTCGCAACGAAGGTTTTCTCCAGCTCCTCTTTGTACTGCTGGATTTGAGCTTCATGTTCTTCTCGGAGCTCCTTCATGGCTTCAGCTAATTTACCTTCAAACTCCTTCTGTCTGCCGGTGTCGAGCTCCATCAGCCGGCTCTCGTGACGACTGCGCATCTCACGCACCTCCTGAACACACACACACACACACACACACACACACACACACACACACACACACACACACACACACACACACACACACACAGAGAGAGTCTATGGGGTGATCGACATTACAACCAACCTGGGGTGTGTTTCCCGTACAACGGAGTAACCAGAGTTGTAACTTGAGTTATGTAATCAGATTACTTTTTCCTGTAACTAGTAAAGTAACGTAATACTTTTAAAATTTACAACAAAATATCTGAGTTACTTTTTCAAATAAGTAACGCAAGTTACTTAGTTTTCCCATTTATTAACTGACAGCTCTCCTGTCCCCATGTTGAGACAAATCGAAGTGCAGAGGCGTTGTGTGTGTGTGTAAACATGATGGTTATTGCAGTTCTAGACTAAATGTGAGTGTGTGTAAACATGATGGTTATTGCAGTTCTAGACTAAATGTGAGCATGCAGTTACTCATCTCACTTGCACAAAAAAAAAAAGATTCAATGTTCCTCAAAATGAATGAAATCAGTGAACTAAACTAACTAAATATGTTAAATAAAACATACATTTTTATGCATTTAATCTCACTTTATTGACCTTGCAATAAAGAAATAATACTTGCTTCTGGCCTTCGATGATTCAGTTCAACCATAAGCAAAAATGACTATAGATTTTTTTGTTTTTATTGGTAATGTAAGTGTTAAACTTTCTTCTCCTGCATCCAGAACAACCTTTTTTGTGATAAAAAAAAAAACAAGCCCAGCCGGAAAAAAGTAAACGCAAAAGTAACGTAACATTACTTTTCTAAAAAAGTAACACAATACTGTAATGCATTACTTTTCAAAGTAACTTTCCCCAACACTGGGTGTAACTCGCTGCCTCACTACCGTAGTACGATGCGTCGTTGAAGAGATCAACTAGCTAATCACGACGTCGTGTTGCAACTTGGTCGTTCAACCACTTTGGTTAATGTTGTCACACAGATGTTGGAGGAATAACGACTGTTAATGAATCTGTTTGAGATCGAATTAACGATAAATGTTTCACTATAAATTACAGACATGACATCTGAGGACTATTTCTCATTTTTCTCAGTTATTTGCTTTATTTCCAGATTCACTCATAGACTCGATCTTACGCACTAGAGCTCGTTCACACACACGCACTCTTCAAAAACTACGCTTTAAATTTCGACATAAGACGTAAATGACATTTGTATGTATTCTAGATAAAAGATACAGATTGCACTGAATGTCAGCTTGCTTATTTTGCTTAAGATAAGGATTTATTGAGTCCACATTTCATGCAGGTTTTGCAGTTTGGGAATGTTCGCTGGAACTACGGCTTCGGGAAACACAGATTAGTTGAACTGCTGATAATGACGGAACTTGCGACAATAGTTGGCTAACGAAGCTTTTGAGAAACACACCCCTGAATAGTAACGAACACCAAATATATACATAAAAACGGCTCGTCAGTCAGTCAATAAAAAAATTGAAAAAATAAATAGGCGCGTTTCCATTACAGATTTGCGCAAAACTTTTGAGATTTTTTCTAAATGTCGATAAAAAAACTTTTGCTCAATGATGGCATTTCCATGAACCGATGTTATGCGACTACAAACGAAGGCGTAAATCCAAGCATTAATGGCAAGGAAAGACTCTTATTCTCGTATGAGGAGTTTCTCACTCATATCTGCTTCAAGCTCTTGATTGTGGCATTTCTTTGAGGTTTAGAATCCAGAATTCCTGTAATTCTTTTGTCTTTTATGAGTTTGATGAAGAACTCTGTCTCGTCCAAACATACCGCATCATCTACGTCAGGTGACCAGTGAACTGTTTCCATTGCAGTTTTTCTGAATTGCCTGAAAAAGCACCTCATGCGAGCGTAAAAACGTTTTTGCGATAAATGGGAGTTTTTGCGAAATTGACGCGTTTCCATTGGGCGTATTTTCAATTCGCAATTTGAAGGGTAATGGAAACGCGGCTACTGAATGAAACATCAGTGTTTTTGATAACACAACAGAACCTGTTCGCTGAGATGCCTCTGGAAGTCCAGCTGCTCCTGCATGGTTTGGATCTGGTTTTCAGCATCAACTCGACGCAGCATCTCAGAGTTCAACTGGGTCTTGACGTTCTGCAGCGCCGCTTCCAGCTGTAAGGCAGAAGAAACATTTAAACTTACATTAATCGAGTTCAAGGTGTAGTAAGCAATTTCACTGTGGATATTTGAAATCAACCAAAACAAACACGCCCCGCCCCCAAAATCCACGAACACGCAATGCAAGAGTGGATAGAGTCTCTTTATCAAAGAGGAAGCGAAGCAAAATAATGCTTCAAAAGAAATAAAGTGAAGACAGTATTCCTCTGAGCTTTTCTCTTTTGTAATGTCTCTCAGCCATCTCTCTTTCTACAGTCTTTCTTCAAATCTCCCTATTGCTCACTCTCTCTCCTCCCCCATCATGAGTGGACACGCCCCCTGGCTAGGTGCATTGAAGAAATTAATTATTGGATGTGCCAGAATTTTTTTTTTATTAAATGAGGATAAAACCGAGGTGATTGTTTTTGGAGCAAAAGACGAACGCCTAAAAGTCAGCACTCATCTCCAAACAACAATGCTAAAAACAACTGACAAAGCCAGAAATCTTGGCGTAATTATGGATCCAGACCTGAACTTTAACAATCATGTTAAGGCTGTAACAAAGTCTGCCTATTACCACCTTAAAAATATAGCAAGGGTTAAAGGTTTTATGCGCCAACAGGATTTGGAAAAACTTGTCCATGCTCTTATCTTTAGTAGACTGGACTATTGTAATAGTGTTTTCACAGGCCTCCTGAAAAAATCTATCAGACAGTTGCAGCTGGTTCAAAATGCTGCTGCTCGGGTCCTCACAGGGACCAGGAGAATGGATCACATTACTCCGGTTTTGAGATCCTTACACTGGCTTCCTGTGTCGCAAAGAATTGATTTTAAAGTACTCCTGCTGGTTTACAAATCACTAAGTGGCTCAGGACCTAGTTATATTTCGGACTTGCTTGTAAGCTACGAACCATCTAGACCTCTCAGATCATCTGGGACAGGTCTGCTGGCTGTCCCCAGAATCAGAACTAAAAAGGGGGAAGCAGCGTTCAGTTTTTATGCGCCACATATCTGGAATAAACTTCCTGATAAGTAAACTTCCTGTAAGTTCGCAACAACTCTCAGTTCTTTTAAGTCAAGGTTGAAGACCTATCTTTTTAATGTTGCTTATTTTTAATTCATTCATTCATTGTACTGTATTGTAAATTTTATTCTTTTATTTTTGTATTTAATCTGTTTTTAAATGTTGCTTTTATATTTTATGTTTTGCACCTTGTAAAGCACCTTGAATTGCACCACTGCTGAAATGTGCTATATAAATAAAATTGCCTTGCCTAATGCTGATTGGCTCACTCTCTCTCCCCCCATCTCTCTCTCCACTGCTGATTGGCTCTCCCTCCTCCCCATCATGAGTGGACACACCCCCTACTGCTGATTGGCTCACTCTCTCCTCCCTCATCATTAGAGGACACACCCCCTACTGCTGATTGGCTCACTCTCCTCCCTCATCATTAGAGGACACACCCCCTACTGCTGATTGGCTCACTCTCCTCCCTCATCATTAGAGGACACGCCCCCTACTGCTGATTGGCTCTCTCTCCTCCCCCATCATGAGTGGCACAAACACTAGTACAAATACCTTCAGTCTTTCCCGTTAGTTTCATGCATGTTTTGTACTCACATTAGCCACTTGAGTCTCGAGATTGGAAATATCATTCTCCAGTCTGCGGTTGGTGGCCAGTACATTTGCATAATCCGCTTCTTTAGAGTTCAGCGCGGCTTCGAGATTCCTCCAGTGTCCGACAGCCGTGTTCAGTTCACACTCTTTCTTATTATTCCTGAGACACAAGAGAACAAACTTTAGATTAGATTAAGGTGTGTTAACAATAACACCAAAAAGCACCTGGAAGGAGCACATTTCATACATTACATCCAGGGTTTGAAATGAACACCCGCCAACCGCGTGTTAAAATCATCTGTGGCGGGAAACGCTGTCGAATCACGAGCCAGTTTGGAGTGTTACCATGTTTACTCAGTTTGCTGGGGAAGTTTGTGTAAGACAAATCTGTGCATATTTAGCGCAAATACTCATGAGTCATCATGATATATTAAATAGTGTATTGCACAGAATCTGCTCATATCTGGCTTACTTGAACACACACGTCACTACACAACAAATAACGGCACGCTTGTTCATTTGCATTGAAACAATAGTGAAGATTAAAAAGCTGTATTGATCTGTCCATCTAATACACATGTTTGGTGATGAAGATGAAAGAGGAAGAGGAGATGCTGGATGACAGGGTTTTGTTTGAATAAGAAATTAACGTATGAAATACACATTTTATTTTATATAAGCTGTGACGTAGTTAATCTGGGTCATTTCTTTTCTTTTCTGGCTAGCAGAAGCTCTGAATGGCCGGTAACTTGAACATTTAGAAGCCGAATTGGCCGGCAAGTGAAAAAATTAATTTCAAACCCTGATTATAAACCCCCCAATTATTTGCAACAGACAACCAATTAGTAAAAGTGTGTGAAGGTCAGTAAAATTACTAATAATATAAAATATGGGCCTCTTGTGTGTGAGTGTGTGTGTGAGTGTGTGTGATGGTCGTCCTGTGTCTGTGTGTGTGTGTGTGTGTGTGTGTGTGTGTGTGTGTCAACACCTGGCAGTAAGTGTGTGATGGGCCTCTTGTGTGTGTGTGTGTGTGTGTGTGTGTGTGTGTGTGTGTGTGTGTGTGTGTGAGAGAGAGAGACAGCACCTGGCAGTGAGTGTGTGATGGGCCTCTTTTGTGTGTGTGTGTGTGTGTGTGTGTGTGTGAGCACCTGGCAGTAAGTGTGTGATGCTCCTCCTGTGTGTGTGTGTGTGTGTGTGTGTGTGTGTGTGTCAACACCTGGCAGTAAGTGTGATGCTCCTCCTGTGTCTGTGTGTGTGTGTGTGTGTGTGTGTGTGCACCTGGCAGTGAGTGTGTGATGGTCCTCCTGTGTCTGTGTGTGTGCGTGTCAACACCTGGCAGTAAGTGTGTGATGGGCCTCTTGTGTGTGTGTGTGTGTATGTGAGCACCTGGCAGTAAGTGTGTGATGGGCCTCTTGTGTGTGTGTGTGTGTGTGTGTGTGTGTGTGTGTGTGTGTGTGTGTGTGTGTGAGCACCTGGCAGTAAGTGTGTGATGGGCCTCGTGTGTGTGTGTGTGTGTGTGTGTGAGCACCTGGCAGTGAGTGTGTGATGCTCCTTCTGTAACTGCGTGAACTCGATCTGAAGTCTCGCGCGCTCGTTCGCGATGACGTCAAGACTTTTGCGCGCGTCCGAGAGCTCGGTCTCGTACAGGCGGCGCACGTTCCCGATCTCCTTGCGCGCGCCCTCCTCCTTCTCCTCCAGCAGGATCTGCATGGATGACTTGTCATTCTCCAGCTGTCGGACCCGCTCGATGTAATTCGCGAGTCGGTCATTCAAATGCCGCAAGTCCTCTTTCTCCTGCAGGCGCGTGATGCGCGTCGGGCTAATGGTAGACGGGGACGCGCCCGCGCCGCTCCGCCTGGACGCGCGCCCCGTGGACGCGCGGCTCTCCATCGGGCTTGAGGTGATCATAATAACTGACGCACTTTCTCTAAAAAAACACACACACAAAACGAATATAAAAGGGCAAATTTGCTCAGAAAACACAGATTTCCAGACACAAACTCAGAGAAGTGGAATAAAACTGTCACTCAAACACGTGTGTGTGTGTGTGTGTGTGTATGTGTGTGACAGGACCTGGCAGTGAGTTTGTAATAACTGACGCACTTTCTCTAAAAAAAACAACAACGAACAGACTAAAAGCACAGACTTGCTCAGATAACCTGACACAGACTCAGAGAAGTGGAATAAACTGGCGTTTGACGCGTTGCACAGTCGCTCAACACATGTGTGTGTGTGTGTAACGCACGCGTTACCGGGATGTGTGAAGTCCACAAACACGGGGTTTGCTGGTGTTTCTCTCAGACTAGATGCTCAGTTGCGCTTCATGACTGTCAGCTGGGCAGCGATGACGTCACATCGCAAGACCGGCCGCATTTAAAGGGAAAGATCCGATAAAAACAAACGCAGAAAACTCAAACCCAGAAGAAGAAGAAAAGGGTTTTGAAAAAAATAACAACAATAATAATAATAATAATAATAACGAATATAAAAGAGCAAACGTGTTCAGATAACACAGATATCCTGACACAAACTCATGAGAGTGGAATAAAACTGGCGTTTGACGCGTTGCGCACGCGCCACAGTCGCTCAAACGCGCGTGCGTGTGTGTGTTTAACGCACGCGTTACCGGGATGTGTCAAGTCCAAAAACACACTGGATTTCACTGAGGTTTGCTGGTGTTTCTCTCAGACTACACACTCCGTTTGCGCTTCATGACTGTCAGCTGTGCAGTGATGACGTCACGTCACAAGACGGCCGCATTTAAAGCGAAGATCCGATAAAAACAAAAGCAGCAAAGGGAACTGGGAATACAAATACAGGAGGAGTCCTGGGAACAGGCTATAGAGAGGATACGTTCCACCACGACTTGCGCTCGTCTTGGACTTATTCAATTTAAGGTCCTACATAGAGTACATTTCTCTAAGCTTAGATTATCTGAAATATATCCGGATGTGGAAGACAAATGCGATAAATGTCATGGCTCACCTTGTCATCTTAGCCACATGTTTTTTTTTTGTCCTGATTTGAAAGATTTCTGGTTGGGTTATTTTAACATTATGTCCTCTGTTCTTGGGGTAAATCTCCAACCTTGTCCTCTGATTGCTATATTTGGAATTCCTGACCCCTCACTTGCACTTAACCCTACACAAAAGGACATCATAGCTTTTACATCTCTACTAGCAAGACGCTCTTTATTGTTACACTGGAAGTCACCTAAATATCCTTCTGTCTCTCGATGGCTCAGTGACGTCATGTATTTTTTAAAACTTGAGAAAATTAAATACACGTTGAGAGGATGTACAGTCAAATTTTTCCACAAATGGCAACCTTTTATTTCCTATTTCACTGATTTAGTGGTACTACCCAATTGAATGTGTGCCCTTTTTTTTTTTTTTTTTTTTTTTTTTTTTACTGTTTGTATTGCATAAATAACCAGTAATATGTATGTTGGTCGAGGTGTGCCAAGTGGGTGGGGGGTTGTTCATTGTTTATTATGGTACTTTGTGATCCATTGTAATTATTTTCTCCTACATCTTTATCAAAGTGTTTTTGGATTGTTTTTGATTATGCATTTTTTTATGTGCATGTATGTGTGTGTGTGCATATGGATGTATATATATATATGTATGTATGTTTTATATGCGTGTATATGCGTCCATGTACATATTCACGTATGTTTAAAGAGGGAGAAAAAAGAAAAAAAGGGAAAAAAAAAGGATAAATTGTATCTGTGAATGGAAATATTGTATTGTTTTGCTTTTCCCAATAAAAAGAAAGTTAAAAAAAAAAAAAAAAACAAAAGCAGCAAAAGTTTATCGTATTAATATTGTGGCACAAGCATCTAAATATGTGTTTATTAACTAAGGCTCTAATTTAGTTTACTCAAGTATATTGATAACGACAGTGAAATAGTTTTTTAAAGTGCCTTAAACTGTACGGTATTTGAAAATAAATTATATATAAAATAAATACATTTTGCCATACACTGTTTTTTAAAATAAATGATATATATATACACAGACACACACACACACACACACATATATATATAAATGAGCACCATAATAATTTTGCATTGATCGAATTTGAGTATATTAAAGATTTACTAAATGTATGTTCATTTTTTTTATTTAAAAATATCCACAAACTGACATTCCAGCAAAGAATGCATTCATCAAAAATGTTATTTCTCATAATTTCATGTAAAATCAGCACACTTCAGTGGACTTGTTTGGAAGATGCAACAGTACTGTGTCGCACAGTAATCTTTGACAAGTAATATACTTTACTTGTCAAAGCTAAACCCCCACTAAACCCCCACAAGTAATATACTCTTTTTATACTTGAACTTGGTCACACCCAAGTTCAAGTATAAAAAGTTTGGAGGCCGGTCATTTGCCGTTCAAGGCCCAAAGCTGTGGAACGCACTTCCGGGACAGCTGAGAAGCATCACTGAGTTGTGTGTTTTTAAATCGCAGTTAAAGACACATCTTTTCAGACAAGCTTTCGATATGTAGCCACTGACTCGATTGTTGTTTTTATGTATATTTGTGCTTTTATTTATTGCTGTTTGCTGTGTTTCTTGTTTTTATTCTGGAAAGCGCCCTGGGCACCTTTCAGGTTGTTGTAAGGCGCTATATAAATAAAATTTGATTGATTGATTGAATATACAAAACAATAGAGTGCAACAGTCGAAAAACTAAGTAAAAACTCCATTCATTTTCTCCGTAGGGAAATAGATTTTTAACGATAACTTATAAACTGAGCTATGAGGTCGTTAATCGAGGGTATTTGCTAATGTTGAATCCGTCAGCTAACATTACTTCAACTTAGTTTTTAAACAACCGTTTAACAGCAGAGTCCGTGGTGAAGAACTACATTACCCATGATGCTGTGCAGAAAACTCCACCAATCAGTCGAAACAAGCAAAACTTGGCAAAAGTTCTTGTTAGCTCCGCCCACTCCCATGAAGCACTGCGAATGAGGTAATCTATCTCTACGCTCTCAAAATACTGAAATATTTATGTATATATGCATATTTTGCAATAAATGTAAAAAAATTTTTTTAATGTTTAATTAACATTTTTATACAGTAGAGGCGTGTCCACTAATGATGGGGGAGGAGAGCCAATCAGAAGAAAGGGGTGTGTCCACTCATGATGGGGGAGGAGAAATGAGCCAATCAGAAGAAAGGGGTGTGTCCACTCATGATGAGGGAGGAGAGAGAGTGAGCCAATCAGAAGAAAGGGGTGTGTCCACTCATGATGGTGAGGAGAGAGAGTGAGCCAATCAGCAGTAGGGGGCGTGTCCACTCATGATGGTGAGGAGAGAGAGTGAGCCAATCAGCAGTAGGGTCGTGTCCACTCATGATGGGGAGGAGAGAGAGTGAGCCAATCAACAGTAGGGGGCGTGTCGACTCATGATGGGGGAGGAGAGAGAGTGAGCCAATCAGCAGTAGGGGGCGTGTCCACTCATGATGGGGGAGGAGAGAGAGTGAGCCAATCAGCAGTAGGGGGCGTGTCGACTCATGATGGTGGAGGAGAGAGGGTGAGCCAATCAGCAGTAGGGGGCGTGTCCACTCATGATGGGGGAGGAGAGAGTGAGCCAATCAGCAGTAGGGGACGTGTCGACTCATGATGGGGAGAGAGAGTGAGCCAATCAGCAGTAGGGGACGTGTCGACTCATGATGGTGGAGGAGAGAGGGTGAGCCAATCAGCAGTAGGGGACGTGTCGACTCATGATGGGGGAGGAGAGAGTGAGCCAATCAGCAGTAGGGGACGTGTCGACTCATGATGGGGAGAGAGAGTGAAGGCTTGTTTGCCTTGAACCGGCGCTGCACAGACCGATCGCTTTATGACATCAAAGTACCGCGAGAGCAATTCAAAAGCATAAGGAGCCGTCTACTCTCTAATCGCTCTCGCGGTACTTTGATGTCATAAAGCGATCGGTCTGTGCAGTGCCGGTTCGAACAAGCCTTGAGCCAATCAGCAGTAGGGGGTGTGTCCACTCATGATAGGGAGGAGAGAGAGTGAGGCCTTTACAAAAAGGTTTCTTATATATATATATATATATATATATATACATGAACTAACAATACTTCTAAAGCATTTATTAATAAAAATGTCAACATTTACTAATACATTATTAAAATCAAAGGTTGTATTCGTTAACACTTGTTAATGCACTGTTGGCAAACTAGACTTTTACTAATTAATAGGCTAATTAATAAATGCTTTGATGTTTATTTTACATCGCTCATTTTTAGTTTACGTTAGCAAATGAGACTGTATTGTAAAAATGTTGTCATAGAATTCTAGAAGACACAAATTCTAGTAAATTGTTGCCCATCTTCTAAATAAATAATTTTTTACATAATTATATTTATCTCATTGATAATCATAAAAAAATTCTCAGATTACAAAATTGTGTTAAAATGTTTCTAAATAATATTATAAGGTATTATATTTACAACAGATCATATAATATCGTTCATAATCATATTTACATTGAATATCTTAGAAATTAAACATTAACAGATTCCTGAACAATGAGTATTTTACAGCGTTCGGCTCAAAACAGTGGGGAAAGTAGTCCTTAAAACACCAAATGGAGAAAAACAAATAAATAAATAACATAATTGATGTTAAAAGCACATTAAACACTCACCGGCTGTTAAAACTGTGAGTTCTTCTTCCTCTCGTCAGTGTTTTTGTTCTCGCGGGATATTAGCGCCATCTGCGGTGCTGGCTGAGAAAACAAACAATTTGTTGTTCAAAATATAAGGCACTTCTTAATTCAAAGCAAATTATATTAATAAATGTTAAATATGACAGTAACGACACAGTGATATACTCGGTGAGAATATCGTTTAACAGCACAGCAGATATTCTGATAACAACGCGGTTTTCGGTGTTATCAGACTGACAGGATTATACACGACTGACAGGATTTTCTGAGGTTAATAAACTGTATTATTGATATATTAAATAACGAGACAGACACTCTGAGAAAATGTCGTTTGATATAATATTCTGACAAGAAAGCGCGGTTTTCATTGGCGCCTTTTTCCAGTAACGTTTCTCTGAGGTAAACTGTATTAATGACTTTTAAAAACTCATCAAAATAACATAATGAATAACGACAGCGACATTTTGATTAAATATAGTTTGACAGCGGATGTCTAACAAGAAAGCGCGTTTTTTCTCCAGGAATTCTGACATAAGTTTATTAAATCGTAATGACTTTAAAAGGTAATAACATGACACTGATAAATTCTGAAACGTCTCATAAAACATACTTTCAAATAAAGTTTCGAAAATGTTCACCATAGAGAAACTTTTAATAATATCATATACAACTTTGAATACAGACCTTGGTCGCTATAAGTGCTATTTTCTAATGTAAAAAACACAAGTCACGTGTTTAATAACCAAATTCCCGATGAGCTTCACCTCCACTAATTATGCTGGATATCCGTCAATCTGTAAATTTGCTTAAACAAATAATTATATATTAAACAAATAATTAAACAAATAAGTCTCCTTAAACTACTTGTAGGCTATATTTGCATTATTTATTTATTTTATCGTATACAAATACAATATATGACTGGAAGTCAATATTTCTATATTATACCATTGTTTTTTTTTGTAGATTACATAGTTTGTAGACTAATGTTTCACGGGATGCATAATTTATTGTACACAGTCTCTTTCCTGCTTTAGTAGGCCTACTCAGAGCTTTTTTTGCTGGAGAATTTTAATGGAATTAACCTGGAAAAATAGTTGGAACGAAAGATACAGGAAAAGTGGATCATTAGCCACACAATTAAGCATCACATTTAACCGTCTCTGAGTAAACATTGTTAAGCCCTATTCGGAAGAACTAGTGTTTTGTTCATTTTTAAATATGTTTGTACTACTGTAAAATGAAATTTACTTTTATGGACTACAATCATCTCACTTATCAAACAATATCTTTATTCATTCAAAAAAAAATAAATAAAAAAAAAATATGTGCAGCACACACGCAAAGTGTGCAGTGACTGAGACAACTTTACTTGTGGGAACATTAACAATAGAAATAGCCAATAGAAAGGAGGTGTAAACTTATTATAGAATTCTTATTAAAAATGTGTCATAACAGAAGAAAACAAAGGATATCATTTGTAAAATGGAAAGCATTTCATTGTAAATAATTACAATATTGCAGTCTGACTTGTTTGCAAAAAAAAAGAGGTTATTTTTTAACGCAAATAACAGGTATAAGGTATTCAAAATACAGCTTATTTAATCATATATATTAAATACAAAGTTTATGGCTGTTATTGTTCAATATATTTAATATTATAATGTTGGCGTACTCGGTATTGAGAAATAAAAATTACATAGTTACGCCAGTAGGTGGCAGCAAGAGACTGACTTTAAGAGCAAGTTAGTAGACCATTCATTAAATAATAATAATAATGATTATTATTATTAAAGTCCCCCTGTAGCCAATAATTTCATCCCTTAAAACTCATCATTGATCATATATATTATATATACAGTACAGGTCAAAAGTTTGGACACATTATTATTTTTAATGTTTTTGAAAGAATTTTCTTCTGCTCATCAAGCCTGCATTTATTTGATCAAAAATACAGAAAAAAAAATGTAATATTGTGATATATTATTACAATTTAAAATAATTGGTTTTCAATTTATTATACTTTAAATGATCATTTATTTCTGTGATGCAAAGCTGAATTTTCAGGATCATTACTCCAGTCTATCACATGATCCTTTAGAAATCATTCTAATATGATGATTCATTATCAAAGTTGGAAACAGTTCTGCTGCTTAATATTTTTTCATAACCTGTGACACTTTTTTAGGATACTTTGATGAATAAAAAAATAAAAAAAAATAAAAAAAGAATTAAATGTTTCAAAAATAGAAATCTTTTGTAACAGCAATATCCACTACTGGTCAGTCATTTTTTTTTCATTCTTTTTTTGAAATAAATCAATACTTTTATTCAGCAAGGATGTGTTAAATTGATAAAAAGTGATAGTAAAGAAGATTGATATTATTAGAAAATATTTTTTTATTTTGAATAAATGCAGTTCTTTTTAACCTTTTATTCATCAAATATATTAGTCAGCAGAACTGTGTCCAACACTCATAATAAATCAGAATATTAGAATGATTTCTAAAGGATCATGTGATAGACTGGAGTAATGATGCTGAAAATTCAGCTTTGCATCACAGGAATAAATTATTTTTTAAAGTATATTCAAATAGAAAACTATTATTTTAAGTTGTAATAATATTTCACAATATTACTGGGTTTTTTTTTCTGTATTTTTGATCAAATAAACGCAGCCTCGATGAGCAGAAGAAACTTCTTTCAAAAACATTAAAAATAGTAATGTGTCCAAACTTTTGGCCTGTACTGTATATATACAAATAAATAAATGGTCATGGAAACATATTGAAGAATGTAAGGATAGGCAACCTTGTGTGTTACTTTAAGAGAGCATCCATACATGTTCTTAATATGATTTAATTGTATTCATAAGTCTGAGCACTGAAACATTCACAATTAAGATTATCCAATCTTTTTTTATTCTCATCCCTTCTCCTGCTTTTCCCAGGTGTTCCCAAGATAGAAGACTTGCTTCGGCGTCCGGGATCGGATCCGATATATATGGGATATTCCTGACGTGGAGATCCATCCGGGCACAAACGTTCTTCAATCCGTCATTTCTTTCAGGTAGTTTGTGTTGAACACTGCAAAACATGCTCTTCTTACTCGGTATTTCTGTCTTTTTACAGTCCAAATATCAGACATTTCTTAAATCAAGATGCATTTACTAGATGAGTAAAATGATATAAGATATTAAGTCTTGTTTTCCTCGGGAATTAATCAAAATGAAGTGAGTTGATGCTTAAAAAGAGCAAAATGATCTGCCAATGGGGAGAAAAATAATGTTGTTTCTGTTTGAATTAAGATTATTTTTCTCCCCATTGGCAGATCATTTTGCTCTTTTTAAGCATCAACTCACTTCATTTTGATTAATTCCCGAGGAAAACAAGACTTAATATCTTATATCATTTTACTCATCTAGTAAATGCATCTTGATTTAAGAGTTTGTAGATATTTGGACTGTAAAAAGACAGAAACCCTGAGTAAGAAGAGCATGTTTAGCAGTGAGCTCTCTCTCTCCTGTCAGGATGTTTCAGTGATAGACAGACTCACAGGTTATGCATCAGTATATACAGCTGTTTATTTGTGATTTTTTTTTCCAAAACATCTCATTTACTACATACAACGCACAAAATAAATGTGTAATGGACATTCAAGGGCAAAAAATAAAAATAAGAGAGATCAACACGTATGAGACGGTACAGACCAAAATCAGGTGTACACACACCGACTGAATCAAACTACGCAAAATCATACATTACGGCCTTGAGCTTTTCATGTGTTTCTAAAGAAGGTGAGATGTGTTTTTGTGATTTGGGAAAGTCATGATGGGATCTTGGGAGATCCAAAACCGTGATCCACCACCGATTTCACTTCAAAACTGATCTACAATAAAACATTGATGAAGAGTGTTGGGGAAAAGTTTGTTCATGACCACGTTCAACAGCTTTAATGCTTTTCTTTCTGGGAGAATTGGACTAATTTAGAATTTTTAAATCAGTGATAGTTTTACTCACCCTCTCGTATTACTTTTTTGTTCTCCCATGAAACACGACAGATTATGTCTTTACCGCACAGAGAAAGTGGACAGTGACTGATGAGCCACATACCAAAAAGGACAAACAAAAGAAGCATATAAGTATCATAAACTCGTGCACTATATTTGGCAGGATAAATCACCGCCCACTTTCGCTGCACATCTGGCCCACATCTGGCCCACACCTGGACCACATCTGGCCCACATCTGGACCACATCTGGCCCACATCTGGCCCACACCTGGCCCACATCTGGACCACACCTGGCCCACATCTGGCCCACACCTGGCCCACATCTGGACCACACCTGGACCACATCTGGACCACACCTGGACCACATCTGGACCACATCTGGACCACATCTGGCCCACACCTGGCCCACATCTGGCCCACACCTGGCCCACATCTGGCCCACATCTGGCCCACATCTGGACCACACCTGGACCACATCTGGACCACATCTGGACCACACCTGGACCACATCTGGACCACACCTGGACCACACCTGGACCACATCTGGACCACACCTGGACCGCGCGGAGTCCACCAAATGTGGGCCGGATCTGGGCCAACACTGTTGCAAATCTGGGTTAAAATGACAAAAAATAAACATCCTGTTTTGTGTTTCACAGAAGAAAGTTGGGAAATTACACGAGGGCGAGTAAATGATGCCAATTCTGAAGAGAAAACCTGGCCAAACCAGAGTCAGTGGTGAATACGTCTCAAACAGACGAGTACCGTATCCAGAACAGCATGATATAAGTGCCGCTTTTCCAACCAGCTCATCCCAAAATTACATTAATTATCATTCATTCCTTGAAAACACCTGCAACCAAGTAATGAACGCATCAAATCAGTGATATAAAAAATGAAACGTTACTATTTATAAATCACAACACTTGACTATTTCTTGCTAGAAAAAGCCATTATTTTACCTAATAGTAAAAGAAAACTGCATATGTAAATGTAACAATCATGCTTTTTGAGTGAAAGTAATATGGATAATAAGGCACCTGATACCAGGAGCGTTCTCTCGGACCGTCTGTCTGAGACTAAATGTGTTCGGATCGCTAAGAAACCATACAGATTTTCCTGTGGTTTGGGTTTGGTTTCATCCCGAGAGCCGAGAATCACAGTTAGACTGAACAAGAGTCACGCAGGGTCGAAACGAGACGCTTCCGGCTACACAAACTCTTATTTAATGCGCCGTTGAGTTTTCCTTATAGCCATTATAATGAACGTAAGCGTAATTTACTCTTTCAGATTTCAAAATTACAAATTTTTATGGAATATTTGCAGTGTTTATTGTGCCTTGTAATCTTTTAACAAAATAACTTCGCCTTAAGCGACAACATTCCAATCAATTTCCAATGGACAAAAAAGTCCCAATATTTGTTTTCTTTGCTCAAGAAGCCATTTCACTTTGATATACACACTGCTGTTCAAAAGTTTTGGATCGGTAAGATTTTTATTTAAAATCAAGAATTATAAAATCATTTATTACATAAAAAAAAATAATAATATTGTTAAATATTTTTACAATTTAAAATATCTGCTTTCTATTTTATTATATTTTAATATGTAATTTATTCCTGTGATCAAAGCTGAATGTTCAGCATCATTACTCCAGTCTTCAGTGTCACATGATCCTTCACAAATCACTCTAATATGATGATTTAATGCTCAAGAAACATTTATTATTATTATCAATGTTGAAAACAGTTGTGTACATTTTTTTTCTCCAGGATTCTTTGATGAATAGAGAGTTCAATTTCATTTATTTGAGATCTATTGTTAACATTATAAATGTTCTTACTGTAACTTTTGATCAGTTTAATGAATCCTTGCTCGATAAGTGTTGATTTCTATTATTACGTTTTTTTTTTTTTTTATCAAATAAATGCAGTCTTGGTGAGCATAAGAGACTTGTTTTTAAAAACATTGAAAATCTTACCGATCCCAAACGTTTGAACGGCAGTGTACGTCACAATATTGGAGAAAACACGATGGTAACTTCAGTTTCATGCCGACTCTAAACACCCAGTAACTCAAAAACGAACCCATTACCGGCACTCTTTTAGAGTGTTAGTTGAACATTCACATCTGCACACTTCAGTAAAGCATGTTTCTGGCCTGAGAGTCGAACACCAACACTTCATTTCCCAATTGAACGTGTGTTCAGTCTTGACTGTGATTGTCAATCTCGTGAATGAATGGGCAGAACTACAGAAGCTGCACTGAAACTAAACCCTGACATGCTCCCAAAATAAGGCTTTGTTTGTTGTAGGCACACAGAGGTCTTTAACTGAGCTAGCATGGAGAATCCGG
This sequence comes from Leuciscus idus, assembly GCA_021554675.1. Taxonomy (NCBI): domain Eukaryota; kingdom Metazoa; phylum Chordata; class Actinopteri; order Cypriniformes; family Leuciscidae; genus Leuciscus; species Leuciscus idus. The sequence continues at coordinate 33,142,620 of CM038640.1, read as the reverse complement.
TTCTAATAGTGTCAAAACATCAAATATTTGACACTAATAGTGTCAAAACACGAAATATGACTTCGACGCTGAGTATTTCTGTCTGTAAAGCAAATGCTGGTGGAGAATCTGTGTGTGTGTGTGTGTGTGTGTGTGTGTGTGTGTGTGTGTGTGTGTGTGTGGTTTAGGGGAAAATGTATGGTGAAATGGCAGAAATGAAGGTGACAGTGAAGGTTTAGTTGATAGAAGGTGTTTAGGTCCTGCTTACATCTGGTATTACACTGCAAAAAATGTGTTGTTTCCAGTCCAAATATCTAAAAACTCTTAAATCAAGATGCATTTACTAGATGAGTGAAATTATATAAGATATTATGTCCTGTTTTCCGGGGGAATTAATCAAAATGAAGTGAGTTGATGCTTAAAAAAAAAGAAAAGCAAAATGATCTGCCAATGGGGTCAGAAAAATAATCTTAATTCAAACAGAAACAACATTATTTTTCTCCCCAATGGCAGATCATTTTGCTTATAGAATTTGCATAGACCCTCCCCTTGAAGAAATCAGGACATAAGTGGTTTGAAAGTGGACAAAAGCGACGGATTTAAACACGAGGTGTAAACGGGAATGTGTTTCTCGTCTACCTGTGGTCCGATTGACCAAAACGCATCTTAATAAAGGTGTAAACAGGGCCTGAGAGAAAGAAAAAGGGGCGTGTCCAGATCGTCGGAGGCGGGACCTCGAATAAAACCAGATTTTAACATCACAAAGGGAAGCAGCGTCAATGTTCGGAGGGTGTATTCAAAAACATTGAGATAATAATGAGAATAAATGGCATTAATTATTATCTAACTATTATAATTAGCCCAGATCCGACACGCATGTACCGGATGTGGGCCGAAACTATGTATAAATAATAATATAACGTCATGAGGGAATGCTTCGTGCTTCACCCTTTGATTGAGGTTAAAACAATCCGGACAGAATACTGGGACAAAGAGAAATATGAAAGAAATAGAGCAGCAAGAGAGTTGTGTTTCTGCTATTAGCTCGAATACAGATGAGAACTTCAACGCGCATGCAATGCTTGCTAATGTAGATATACACAGTTTTCAAACGGCGAGAGTGCTTAACAGACAATACTTAAAACTAGCTTATTTAGGATACTTTGGGATTAGCTAGCTTGGTTGTCAATGCTTTGACATTCTGCATGAGAAAGAGTGAATACTGACAGATGCTAGCGGTTATGCTAGCGCGAGTCGCCAAGATGCGAGCGTTTCGTCTGGATTAACGTCCAAACGAAACGCTCATTAACGTCCGCCTTGGGTCGATGATGACAACAAGTCCTACTGGGAAGTTTGTATTCACGAGTTGTAAATACGATGGACGCAATTACAGGCGAGTAAAGCGCCGCTTAAGCTGCAAGCTTATGGAGACGTCTTGAGGTAAAAACAGTCCAGCATTTGAGTCAGAGAAGAATAAATAAGTACGGGATTTAGTGTTTCTTTAAAAACAAAAGAAAACAAACAAACATTGAAATGGTGTAATGATTACATGTGTGAAGAGAGGTAGTTCATTTTGGTTAACAACGGCACCTGGTGGTTTGTGTTTTCCTTAAACAATCAGCATTCAGACAGTCAGTCAGTCAACAAACGATTCGTTTCACCCGTGTCAATTTCCTTCAGCTAGACTCAAGAAACCCACTTTCAGAGGATTTCTCAGGGAGGGGAAAGTGCAGTGCATGATGGGATTGATGAGCACTGGGTTTCTTTAGTCTAGTTGCGCAGCACAAAAGAGCTTTACCAACGTTTCGAGACGTTCGAGATCCAAAAAGTGCATAGATGTTCTTCTACGTCCCCCCCTCGTGGAAATACTGATTCAGAGACACCCATTTTTTAACCATCCGTTGACAACCAATGAAGCAAAACCCAAAACTGTTTGGCTGTTGAGGTCCGGTTGAATCCAGAGCTTTTGTTTTATTTCCCTTGTTGATCGGATGCAAGTGATCCAGTTGCGTTTTGAGGCAATGGAGGCAGAGACTGGTCTGGATCTGTGGGTGAAAAGGGGCAAAAACACTCCATTCTTAGCTAATTAAACTAGCATAATCCATCCGAAGCTTATCGTGAACTGGTATATACACGTATCGTTCGTCCAAACTCTCGAAAAGTCTTTCGTATGCAGCCGTAATAAAGCAGACATCGTGTGTTTTCGTTAGCAACTCCTTTTCCCGTTTCACCCGCAGTAACGTTAAAGCTTCCACGAGTCCTTTGAAACGGACTGTTGTGTGTGTGTGTGTGTGTGTGTGTGTTTCAGTTTGGCTGGTTTGAGGCAGCGGTTTTGCAGAAATAAAAAAATAACAGAGTCCAGTTTGATGTCTCAAAAAACGAGGCAGCGGTTTTGCAGAAATAAAAACATAGTCCAGTTTGACGTCTCAAAATCCGTACAAAACTAAGCCATGATCATCATTATATATATATTCGATGTGGAATTCGCACCTAAAAAGCATCAGGAATAGATACGGTCGTAAAAGCTTATTAAAATGTCATCTGAGAGAGAAAGACACCGAAAAACGTTATGAAAATATGAGATTTGCATATTTCTCCCAAGCTGCTGCTGCTGCTGCTTCTTCTCATTTGATTAAATGTATTAGCCTATCCGTTTCATTAGACATATGTACAGACACAAGTGGTATTTACAGCTCACGACCACAAGAGATCAGCGCAGAACCCGCTGGAATGGGACACGTTTGTAATCGTTCGTAAAAAACTAAATTCATGCAACATTATCATGAATTCAAAGCGTTTGGAGTTAAAACTATTGGGGGGAGTGGGGTGTAAATTGGTGCATTTGTGCAAAACTATTTAACGAACCATTTGAGGATGTAAATTGTGGATCATTGTATATAAATTGTCTGAATTTGAGGTAAAACGGGCTATTTTATGGGGCGATTTACATAAAAATGGATTGACAGGCAATTCTGCTTTTGATGATAAACATTTGATGACAAATGTCGATCATACAGCATATCCGCTTCCTAAAAACATGATATTCTGCATATTAAAATCACAACAGATTTGGCAATAGACGCTTAAAGAGGTACTGAACCCATAAAAGATCTGTTTTAAGGGTAAAGTAAGGCCTGGCCTTGGACTAAAGCACTAAATCTCCACTGAAGATCCAGATAATGTGAGGTTGAAGCAGCCGGATGGCCTTGTTATGAATGATAAATAATATCGAGCAGCATTCGGGCTGATCTCGGGGGACCGGTTCCTGCGTTTTAGCTCTCTTGTGGTCATCTAAGGTTCTATCTATACAGACATCAGACCAACAGGTCAGGCCCCCTTCTCTCATTTTAAAGTGTGTGTGTGTGTGTCTTTGCATACTACTGATAGATCTATATATCAGCCAGGCCCGTATTTTTGTGATATTTTGGCTCATAAATCTGCACTCAATTGTGAGTCAAAGTAGCAACTGTCCCAAAACCTAGTGAACTCAAAAATGTTCTGAAAAGGAGGTTTCTAAAAAAAAGTGACTAGTGTTTGACTAGTGTTTGAATAGCGTTTGAGCTAATTTGCAAAGGATTTAAATAGAATTGGACGTTGGTATGTTGATAATCAAAGTGAGTGAAGGAATTATATATATTAATATTCCAAAAATTTATTATAATACACCTCAAGGTGTGGAATTTCGATGGCGTCTATTGAGAAGACGCCAGTAAAGCAATGACTTTATTCTCGAAATTTAATAAGTTTATTCTCAACGTTTTATTTTGAGTTTTTTTCTCGAAATTTAACGAGTTTTTTCTCGAAACACAACTTCTTTATTCTCGAAATTTAATTAATTTATTCTCAACATTGTTTTCCTAGAAATTTAACGGGTTTTTTTCTCTCCAAACAACGACTTTATTCTCAATAAAGTTTATTCGAGTTTATTCTCAACATTGCATTTCGACTTTTTTTTCTCTCGAAATTTAACGAGTTTAATCGCGCATTATAATGACTTTAATCTAGAGATGTTTTTTTTTAAACATTTTTTTTTGCTTGGCCCTAATCCTCTTCCATAGAAATGCAACAATGGCGCTGATTGAAACGTTCTAAAAAAATTACAAATAAAATAATTTGCAGTATAGGATGGTTTTTCCCACCATTGCATTATGGGATTGCATTCTGTGAGAAGCATACGTGTGATGCTCAATCTTTTCGTGACCCATGTCTTGAAACGCAGTCTAGGGCGTTGGCTAGGTTTTGAAACAGAGCCACTGTGAATTTAAATCTAATTTTGTCACACAAACACACTCATTTATCCAATGAACTAGAAGAGCCTGCTAATCCTATTACAACAGAGGATCACCTGGCCATACCTTTCCCCTCTCTCTCTCTCTCTCTCTCTCTCGCTCTCTCTAATATAAATATTAGTGTATATGCATGGTTCTACTCATACATTATTAATACATTCCGTTCAGAAATTCCCAGTAGCATAAAAGCGGGAATTCCGCAACATTATCCAGACCTGTGCACCACCACCCTCACTCACAAACACACACACACACACACACACACACACACACCAAAAAATGCTTTTCTTACTTAGTATTTTTGTCGAAAATAAAAGTAAGACAAAAATACTAAGAAAAGCATTATTTGCAGTGAGTATCTCTCTCTCTCTCTCTCTCTCTATCCAGACCTGTGCACCACCCTCACCCTCACACACACACACACACGTCTCTCTCTCTCTCTCTCTCTACCGCCCCCCGCAGTGTGAACCGTGACGCTCTCCTAGCCGAAGCGCCGAGCTCCCGGGTCCGGGATCCGGCGTGGGTCCGGGAGTGCTCCGGGGGGCCCTTGGATGCTAGGACACCTCGCTGCCGAACACCTCGAGCACCAGGGGCGTGAGCTGCATGCTGTGCTCGGGCTGGAAGGACAGCGAGCGGTACTGCTTCGAGTGCTCCTCGTTCAGGCTGCGCAGGTCCGCCAGCTTCTGGATCATCTTAGCGTAGACGAGGCGCCCGCTCGAGTGATGGATGCGGATGTACGCCTGGAGAACGTCACACAAGCGGTCCTGAAGCGCTTCGATGCGCACGTGGTCCTGAACGCCCGGACGGTCTGCGGGAACACAAGAGCGAGTCATACACTGCAAAACATGCTTCCAGTCCAAATGTCAACAACTTCTTAAATCAAGATGCATTTACTAGATGAGTGAAATTATATAACATATAGGGCCCTATTTTAACGATATATCAAATATCAAATGCGAAACGCAAGTAACTTTGTGGGCGGATCTCGGGCGCTGTTGCTATTATACCGGCGGGATAAATGACTCTTGCGCCCGACGCAAATCTAAAATGTGTTGGTCTGAAGTAGCTTCATTACTCATAGGTGTGGTTTGGGCGTAATGTGAAATAAACCAATCAGAGCGTCATCTCACATTCCCTTTAAGAGCAGGAGCGCTTGTTCCATGGCGGATGTTGCTATTATAACGGCGGATTTGCCAGACGCGCGCCAGGAGCGGTTCACAGCCGAGGAGACCGATGTTCTCATCAGGGCCATAAAACACAGAGAAGTGACATTGGGGATGGAGAAACACACCCAGATTAGCTTCGGTTAAACAGGCGTATGATAATTTGGGTACATATGTAAGCTACATTTATGGCTATCTTCATGGACATCACAATGATTTCCCTCGTGTGGTAATATTTTTCCTTGTAATAATGTATGGTTTGCAAAAATGAAAACTGCTCCTTCTGTGTAGATGAGAGAAGCAAAGTGTGTGTGTGTTGAGCACACGCTACATTATGGCCAAGCATGCGCCCTTAAAATAGCATCTCAATAACGCACCACTGACTTTAGACTAGGTTTCTCCTGGTCAGTGGCGGAATTGTTTTCTGAAACTGCAAAATAGCACCAGGGAACGTTTGCGCCGGAACACGCCTCCTCTTTTGGCGCATGCGCACGCAGCGACTGGCAGTGAATGAGTGTTCGGCGTCCTCGTGTTTGTTTGATGACGTTTCTTTTGTTTTAGTGTCTTAAAAGTTTTTATCCGTTTTTATGTTTCTACTGAAGGAGTGCTCTTAAAGTTTTACATTTAGTCGAAATGGATGCTTTTTATCTTTTTGCGTTATGGCTTGTGATGTACTGGATGGCCGCCGGTAAAACTTGCGGGGCTTTATGCCAAGGGAGGACAACATATACGAGAGAGACATTGTTGCAGCTCAAGAACAGTAACCCAGCTCGGGAAAATCTAATGCTGAATGTACCAAATTCGATTCGAAGGGATTACCAGGAAGCAAGGGACACGGTAAAGAAAAGGAAAAGGGGCAAACGAGGCGGCGTAAAAACTCGCCTAAAGAAACAGCGTTTCAACCGGGCTCCATTGCCTTCGATGATTATGGGAAATGTACAATCACTGAGGAACAAAGTGGATGAGCTTCAAGGAAATGTCCGCTACCAAAAGGATTTTATGAACTGTTGTATTATGGCATTTACTGAAACATGGCTCACAGAGAGTGACCGGGACGTCGATTTGTGTATGGATGGATTCGGAGCCCCTTTTCGTTTGGATCGACTATCAAAGGTGACGGGGAAAACCCAAGGAGGAGGGGTATGTTTGTATGTTAACAAGCGATATTGCTCATGTGTTACTGTCAGAGAGCGTATTTGTACGCCTGATATAGAACTTTTATCGGTGTCCCTGAGACCGTTTTATCTACCTCGAGAGTTCCCTCAGATTTTTATTACAACAGTTTACATTCACCCGAAGGCGAACTCCGCGTCGGCTACTAGTACAGTATTTGATGTTGTACAGAGGTTACAGTCAATCTCACCGGAGGCACCAAATTTCATCCTTGGTGACTTTAATCATGTCTCCCTAAAACAGACTCTTAAAACTTTCCATCAGTATGTCTCCTGTCCGACCAGACGGGGAAAGACTTTAGATTTGTGTTATGGATCGGTGAGAGGTGCATACAAATCTATTCCTCTGGCCCCCTTGGGCTCGTCAGATCACAATTGTGTCCATTTGTTGCCTATATATAAGACTGTTTTAAAAAGGGAGAAAACAGTGACTAAGGACATCAGAGTGTGGTCAGAAGATGATGTGTCCTGTCTACAAGACTGTTACAGCTGTACAGATTGGGATATTTTTAAACAGGCCTGTGGTGACGATTTGGACTTAATTGTGGATGTTACATGCTCATATATGGCTTTTTGCAGGGACATGATAATCCCATGTAAAAAGGTCAAAATCTATTCCAACAATAAGCCCTGGGTTACTAAATCAGTAAAGTCCTGTTTACAAAGTAAAAAATTTGCATTTAAACACGGAAAAACTATGGACTTACATGTGGCTACTAAGGATTTGAAGACTGAAATCCTTAAAGCTAAACAAAGCTATAAGGAAAAATTAGAAAATAAGATGGCATCCAAAAATCCTGGCTCAGCATGGGCAAATATGAAAACCATAGTAGGCCTTCAGAACTCAAACTGTAGCAATCAGGTTATTTTAAATGGTTTTAATTCTGATTTTGAACTGGCAAATGCACTAAACTACTTTTACTGTCGTTTTGACAATTTGGATTTCAGTAAAGAAATCCAGGAGTTGAATTTTAAATTAATGGATGATCAGCATTTTAACATCGACCTTCAGGAGGTTGAAAAAGCTTTTAGACTTGTAAAGGCAAATAAAAGCCCAGGTCCTGATAGCATCTGTGGCAGGCTATTAAAGTCATGTGCAAAAGAACTGAGCCCTGTATTTCATGAGATTTATAATAAGTCTCTGAAGACACAACATGTACCGATCCTCTGGAAGGATGCGGTGGTCATCCCTGTCCCTAAATGCAGTGGCCCTAAGATGATTAATGATTTTAGGCCGGTTGCTTTGACTTCCGTTTTAATGAAAATCTTTGAGAAATTAGTGAGGTCTGAGATTCTAAGGTTGACCGAACATAAATTGGACCCTATGCAGTTTGCATATAGACCTCACAGAGGAGTACATGACGCTACAGTCACAATGCTAAATTTGCTATTAAGACATTTGGATGGCCAGAGGACACATGCTAGACTTTTATTTGTTGATTTTTCTTCAGCTTTTAATACAATTCAACCACACATTTTAATCAAGAGGCTCTTAGATCAGTTTGCGTTAAGCAATAATTTGATGGGTTGGATTTTGGATTTCTTAACTAACAGAACACAGAGAGTCAGAGTAAATGGTGTCTTATCTTAACAGAGGAGTTCCTCTACAGGGTCTCCTCAAGGATGTGTGCTGTCTCCACTTTTATTTATTTTAAAGCATGTATGCAGACCTGCAAACTCCTCAGACTAAAAAAGGTGACGGGGGGGGGGGGGGGGGGGGGGTGTATTTTTGTATTTTTTTGTTTTCATGTATTTTTTCATGTATTTTTTACATGCCATGGGATTAATCAATGCATGCTGATGAATGATGTATAATAATAATAATAATTAATCTGCATACCCTAGTTTTGCACTGATGTAACAAGACTGACAGTGACACAATAAGACCTCATGTTAGCATCTTTTTACTCTTAAAAAAAAAAATATTAAAAAACATGTATGTTCTTTAATGTTTGATTATAATTTTACTGTCTTCACATAGGGATGGGATTTGATAAGATTTTATCAATAATAATGCCACTGACGATTCTGATTATCGATCCAATTCTTTAACGATTCTCTTATCGATTCTTGATAGCACTGTGTGGAAAAATGTTTAAAATGCTTTTAAAAAAAAGTGGTTTTATTTATTTTAAAGTTTAAGCTTGAGTTAGCAAACTGTACTTTTTATATAATGTATGTAATAAATAGAACCTTATTGTAAAGTGTTACTGATTAGTTATACACCGATTCAGACGTCTCCTGAGTTCACTGTTGGAAAGATCAGTTGTTTTAACGATTCATTCAAATGAATCGGTTCAAAGGAGTCATTATTAGTTCGCGAATTGGACGTGTCGTGCGCGTTGTGCGATTATCCCAGCAGTTAGGACATGGACATCCAAGATTTGTGTCAAGTTGTCAACATAGAAAACATTTCATCACTGTATAGTTTTATTTCGTTTAATTAAAGTGTTGTTTTATGTCAGCTGAATGTCCGGAACGCTTTTCAGAGAAGATAAGGAAACTTATTTAGAACAATTCACACCCAGCAGTAGGCTATAATTCAGGGAAAAAAAATCTCCGAATGCTCCACACGAAACTTTGGTCTTCCGACCTTTTACCACCGTGTCGATTTATTTTGATTAATATGTGCGAGGGAGAGAGAGCAACACAGCGCCTAGTTTGGAGACGGTGAAGTCGTTTACACAGAGAGTGCGCGCGCGCGACCGGCTCTCTCTCTCTCTCTCTGGTCGTTCTTTTAGTTAAAACATGCGCCCTGCCACAAACGCAGCCGTTCATCTACATTACTCACCGATCAAATAAGACTCTGGCGGGACAAAAATTCACTTTGGCGGGCGCTAAAACAAGTTCAATGCAGGAAAATTCATGCGTGAGTTTCCATTAGACTCGCACGGTAGCCAGGCAAAGGGCGAGCTCAGCTGTTGTTGACGCTGTGTGTGTCATGGTGTGTGTGCTTCAAGATTATGACGCAAGTGCTAAGATTCCGATTGGCCAAGAGAAAAAGTGCTAAGATTCCGATTGGCCCAGAGAAATGTAAATTATAAGAATTATCCAATAATGTTTTGCAATTCTAGCCTGCATGGCAGTTTATCTGTGTTTAATCTTGACCGAACAATAATGAAAATGTTTTATCATGCTTTTATTGAATCTGTGTTGTCCTTCTCCACTGTAGTATGGTATGGTCATATATCTTTAAAGGCAAAAAATCAGGTACATCTTTAAAGGTAAAATGGTCTGGCCGTTTGATAGGTGAGTCTAAACCAGGAGTGGCATCCCTGTATACCAAACAGTTACAAAGGATGGCCTTCTCAATCTTAGATGATGACTCTCACCCCCTGCACAGTGAGTTTCAGTTATTGCCGTCTGCGAGGAGGTATACAGTCCCAAGGTGTAGAACGAAAAGATATAAGAGCAGCTTCATACCAAATGCGATTAATATGATTAACAAAGTGTAGAGGTGGTTCTCAGAAATGTTGTACTAGGGTTTTATGATTTTTATCTGTTTTTATTTTAAATAGTTTTTTTTATTGATTTTTAAGTTGTTTGTTTTTAGGTTCTTTTTTAGGTTCTTTTACAAAGACCACTTTTAATGTTTTGAGAGCACTTTCTTGAGAGCACTTTACTCAGTATGAGTATTTACTTATTTGTCCCTATGTGTTGTGGAGTGTTCTGTGTTGTGTGTTTTTGTATTGGATGCCATAGTCATTGCACTGTAAAACAAATTTACCTACGGGTACAATAAAAGTAACCTAACCTAACCTAACCTCTTTTCGCTGAACCGCCCCCGGGAGCGCAAGTTCATTCCCTAATTTACCGACGTGCGTCTGTGGAGGGAAAGTCCGCTGTACGTCGGGTGCAAAATAGGAATGATACATGCGTCGGTGTACAAAGTCAATTGCGCTGGGTGCAAGACAGGGCCCATTATGTCCTGTTTTCTGGGGGAATTAATCAAAATGAAGTGAGTTGATGCTTAAAACAAGCAAAATTATCTGCGAATGGGGTCAGAAAAATAATCTTAATTCAAACAGAAACAACATTATTTTTCTGACCCATTGGCAGATCATTTTGCTTGTTTTAAGCATCAACTCACTTCATTTTTATTTCCCCAGAAAACAAGACTTAATATCATATGTCATTTTACTACTTTAGTAAATGCATCTTGATTTAAGAAATGTTTGATATTTGGACTGGAAACAAGACAGAAATGCGAAGTAAGAAAAGCATTGGAAGATCTGCTGGAGAACGAGACTAATGAAGTCATATAGCAGGTGCTTTTAAATCACAGATACAGTACTGTGCAAAAGTCTTAGGCATGCTAATATCCTTTTCAGGCATAATCTTACTAAATAAGTCCTCAAGTGAGGTAACTTCATAAAAGAGCATTCTACTAGTATTAAAACCAGGACAATCTAATGAAATATGTTTAACAGAGAGGGGAATCTTACAAACATGCATAAAGTTGGGTCAAGTCAAACTCGTGTGACCCACACGTCATCTGGTGTAGACCACTGGATCAAGTCTAGTTTTAAGAGTGATTAAAAGTCTGTTTGTAATTTCCGGATGGGTTTCATAAAGCTTATTATTCTTGCACATGTTCTACTCTTCATGCCACTTACTTAATATGTATCGATTAATAATCGGTCTGATATCTGACATCAAAGATGAACTGAAACCGGAAGCGTGGCGCACACACACCTGGAGACAGCAGGCATATGGCCATCAGAAGCACATGCTCCTCTTCATGCATGTTCAGCTTCTTCAGACCCACTTGAAACTTGACCAGTGGCTCCAGCAGCTCCACAGTGTGACCCGCTGCACACACACACACACACACACACACACACACACAGACAGACACAGGTGAGAGCGTTAGCATGCGTGTCCATGTGTGTGTGTGAGTGTGAGTTGAGTGTGTTTTTGTGATTTATGAGGACAGAAATGTGTATAATGACATGGCTATTACACTGGTATTACAATGTGAACGTGATTTATGGCGACATTTCCTGAGTCCTCGTATTTCAAATGACTTTTTAAAACACACTAAACCGTGTTTTATTAAAAATGTAAAAATATATAAAGTTTTCTGTGATGGGTAGGCTTAGGGGTCGGGTTAGTGTGTGTGTGTGTGTGTGTGTGTGTGTGTGTGTGTGTGTGTGAGAGATGGGTAGGTTTAGGGGTCAGGTTACTGTGTGTGTGTGTGATGGGTAGGTTTAGGGGTCGGGTTACTGTGTGTGTGTGTGTGTGTGTGTGTGTGTGTGATGGGTAGGTTTAGAGGTCAGGTTAGTGTGTGTGTATATGAGTGTGTGTGTGTGTGTGTGTGATGGGTAGGTTTAGGGGTCAGGTTACTATGTGAGTGTGTGTGTGTGATGAGTAGGTTTAGAGGTCAGGTTAGTGTATGTGTGTGTGTGTGTGTGTGTGTGTGTGTGTGATGGGTAGGTTTAGGGTCGGGTTAATGTGTGTGTGTGTGTGTGTGTGTGTGTGTGTGTGAGAGATGGGTAGGTTTAGGGGTCGGGTTAGTGTGTGTGTGTGTGTGTGTGTGTGTGTGTGTGTGTGTGTGTGATGGGTAGGTTTAGGGGTCGGGTTGGTGTGTGTGTGAGTGCATAAGTGTGTGAGCGTGTAAGTGTGAGCGCGTAAATGTGTGTGTGTGTGTGTGAGCACGTAAGTGTGTCTGAGCGCTTAAGTGTGTGCGTGTGTGTTACCCTTGGTGACGTCGTTGACGCAGTATTTGAAGTCTGGTCCTCCGCAGCTCCAGCTCATGTCCTCGAGACTGAACGACTGATTCGACCTCAACATGATGATCTCGATGGCACTGGACTTGAGCAGAGCGATCTGATCTTCTGCCGTCAGGTCCCTGACACACACACACACACACACACACACACACACACACACACACACACACACTCTTCATCAAGCAGGGTTATTATTGTTAACTAACTATTAAAAACGTCTGTGCAATTAATCTAAAATTAAATACAAATAATAGTTGAAATATTTTATCTACACAAAAATTAGAAACTTCTTCCTATGTTGTCTGAAAGCTTGTAGACTGATGTTTATATGAAGGACTCAGGTCGTTTTTCCCGGGCAAATCAAAAGCATGTGTCGTGTACGCTCCCGGGAGTCTCTCTACCGTTCAGTGACACATGAAACTAATGCTTATACAATGTTCAGGAATAGAGCCGTTCTGTGCTGTAATGTCAATGTGTCGTGCAAAGAATACAGATTCATTCAAACTATAGTCTCACATAGTCAAATCTGTAGTGTATAGACTCACATAGTCAAATCTGTAGTGTATAGACTCACATAGTCAGATCTATATAGTCTATAGTCTCTCATAGTCAGATCTGTTTAGTGTATAGTCTCACATAGTCAGATCTATATAGTGTATAGTCTCTCATAGTCAGATCTATATAGTCTATAGTCTCACATAGTCAGATCTATATAGTGTATAGTCTCACATAGTCAGATCTATATAGTGTATAGTCTCACATAGTCAGATCTATATAGTCTAGTCTCTCATAGTCAGATCTGTATAGTGTATAGACTCACATAGTCAGATCTATATAGTCTATAGTCTCTCAGTCAGATCTGTATAGTGTATAGTCTGACATAGTCAGATCTATATAGTGTATAGTCTCTCATAGTCAGATCTATATAGTGTATAGTCTCACATAGTCAGATCTGTATAGTGTATAGTCTCACATAGTCAGATCTGTATAGTCTATAGTCTCACATAGTCAGATCTATATAGTCTATAGTCTCACATAGTTATTGTTCTTTTCTCTGACATTTAAGGGTGACATATATAGGCCTACAAAAACTATTTTAGGTCTAAAACAGTTTGGATAGTTGTAGTCAGATCTATATAGTCTCACATAGTCAGATCTATATAGTGTATAGCCTCACATAGTCAGATCTATATAGTGTATAGTTTCACATAGTCAGATCTATATAGTGTATAGCCTCACATAGTCAGATCTATATAGTGTATAGCCTCACATAGTCAGATCTATATAGTGTATAGTCTCACATAGTCAGATCTATATAGTGTATAGCCTCACATAGTCAGATCTATATAGTGTATAGTTTCACATAGTCAGATCTATAGTGTATAGCCTCACATAGTCAGATCTATATAGTGTATAGCCTCACATAGTCAGATCTATATAGTGTATAGCCTCACATAGTCAGATCTATATAGTGTATAGTCTCACATAGTCAGATCTATATAGTCTATAGTCTCACATAGTCAGATCTATATAGTGTATAGTCTCACATAGACCTATATAGTCTATAGTCTCACATAGTCAGATCTATATAGTGTATAGTCTCACATAGTCAGATCTATATGGTGTATAGTCTCACATAGTCAGATCTATATAGTGTATAGTCTCACATAGACCTATATAGTCTATAGTCTCACATAGTCAGATCTATATAGTGTATAGCCTCACATAGATCTATATAGTCTATAGTCTCAC